>JAQPPZ010017208.1:10000000-10600000 GCA_028583015.1 Wollemia nobilis | reverse complement strand
AAGCAGTGAAATTCTTTCAAAGAGTCAAGAAAATTATTGAGGCAAACTCTAATTTCATTTTTCTAGTTCATAAGTATCAAACTTGCAAGTCCTTATTTGACTACAGGCCAATTAGCCTCTATAGTGTGATTTAAAAACTCATAACTAAAGTCATGGTAAACAAGCTCAAAGATATTATTCCCTCCATAATATAACACTGTCAAGGAAGCTCAGTTAAAGGTAGGTTCATCACAAATGGAGTCATCATAGTCCATGAACTAGTTCATTTGATTACCCACAACAAAAAACCCAGTATGTTTCTCAATCTTGATATGAATAAAGCGTTCAATAGAGTTTCCTGGAAATTCCTTCTAGAAGTCTTGCATAGATTTGACTTCCACAAATACTGGATAGACATGGTCAAGGAATGAATTTCTATGACCTGGTTTCCATTATCGTATCCGACAAGATGACCCCCTATCCCCATTTATTTTCATCATCATGGCATAAGCGATGGGGATATCCCTATCAGTTGCCTTCTCTAGACGTCTCAAATCATGTATCAAATATGCCATGGTTTTTAGGGCCATCACGCACAAGTAGTTCATCTATGATACCATTATAGCATCCTCTTCCTTCATCCCTGAAGCCAAGATCATTAAAACATTTCTCAATTACTATGAAATAGTTGTTGGCCAGAAGGTAACCTAAAATAAAAGCAATTGTATTTTCTAAACACTCATATTATTAGATAGAACAAAATTGCTGAAATTCTAGGATGCAACATAGCCAATCTCCCCACTAAGTACCTTGGGCTACCTTTATTACACGTAAGGGTCTCCCAGGCAATGTGGTCCAATGTACTCAAATGCATCAAAAAAACTAGCTGGGTAGAAGATTGGAATGCTCAGTTAGGTGGCTAAAGCCACTCTAGTGTAAGTCTATCTCCAAAGTATACCAGTATATTTCATGTCCATATTCAAAGCTCCAATTTCTATTTGTCACAAGATTGAACAAATACAACACAAGTTTCTTTAGGATGGAAATGAAAACCGGAATAGATTCACTCTTATCGCATGGGATAGAGTTTTCTCCAGGAAAAACATGGAGGCCTTGACTTTAGAAGGATTAGTAGAATGAACTTTGCGTTGATAGCCAACCAGGCTTGGAGAGTGGTAACCAATGATAACTCAACCTAGATAGACATCATTAATGTTAAGTACCTTCACTACTTGCCCTTTCTTGGTGACCACCACCTCCCTTATAGCTCTTGCTTTTGGAATTCCATTTTCTAGACCAGGGACATCATCAAAAGAGGTCTTCAATGGCAACTAGGTTCTAGGATAAATATTAGCTTTTGTGAAGACCCCTGGCTTCATGAATAGCCTCTCAGTAATGATCCTAACCTATCTACCCTAAATCCCTTCACTGAAACCATTATTGGATAAAGAGTCACAGACTTTATCACCCAGGTGCCTATTATACAACAGTGGAATGACCTTTCCATCATTAACACATCGATCTAGGTGATTGAGGCAACAAGATGATTGCAGAACCTTCTTTTTGTTTGCATCATCACTAACACCTAGTCATCTAACACCCCTATATAAATTTTATCAAAATTTAGAACCTACTCTGTAAATTCTACCTATTATATCCCAAAGCCTCCAATCGCTAAATGGGAAATCACTAAAAATATGTGGGGAAAATCATCATCCCTAAAGTGGCTTTCTTATCATGGCTAGCCTCCCAGAACATAATTCTCACAATTAATAATCTCATATCCAAATGCCTCCCTATCCCTAATTGGTGTGTGCTCTATAAATATAATTGGGAATCTATCAACCATATTTTATTAGGATGCCCTTTCTCCCTGGCTATGCTCAATTCAATGTTTGGAAACTTTAGTTTATCTTTAGTCCACTCACCTTCTATTCACTAGCTTTTTTAATAGTAGCCTAGATCCTTTAAAAACCATCAACTCAGCTTCCTATGGATCTCCTGTATCCACCATTACTTATGGTAAATATGGTTAGAGTGTAAATAAATGATTTTTAAAGCTCAAACCAATGATTCTCATAGGACCACTCTAAAATTTTTATCCTTAGCGGTTGAAAACACCTTTGTCGTCTCTTCCCCATAATATCCCTTTGGCCTGGATACTACCCTCACCAAGAGATTCAACCTCACTAACGTTTCTAGTGCGCCTCTTGTTTATTTAAATAGGTCCTCAATCAGGTGGATTCCTCCACCATTAGGGTGGCTCACACTTAACTTCGATGGGATAGCAAAAGGAAACCCAGGCAATGTCGGTGGGGGAGGCATCCTCAGATACTATCAAGGGAAAATTTTTCTCACCTTAATAGAAAACTTGGAGACTCAAACGAATAATATGGCCAAAGCCAGAGCTCTATTCTATAGCCTCCATATTATTGACAATATGAGCATTGACTAACTAATTATAGAAGGGGACCCACACCATATTATCTTTCAAATATTCTATATGAATGCAGATCTCTCATCACCAGATACACAGAAATCATATTTCAACACCAATACCGGGAGGGGAACAAGGCTACATATTGGCTCATGACTATGGGTGTTTGTGAAACCACCATCTAGGTTTGGAGAAATTCCTTTCCCCATAACTTCAAAATTGACACATCCAACCCCGATGTCTATACATTGTAATTACTCCATGGTGATTTCCATGTTTTAGTTGGTTTCTAAGGGTTTCTTATCAAAGATTGTGGGCCACTATACCAAGTGTAGCACTTTCTCTATAGTGGTTTCCATGTCCATACCACTTGTCACATCTTTCAAGATGTACTATCTCTCAGCCAGAACTATGAAGCTAACTCATCTTGACTGCTTCAGTAATACCAAGACTCAAGGCCAATCCTCATTGGTGAACCTCCATGTGCACAGGGGTGGTTACTATAGAGTGGATTACAACTATTGGTGTTATGAATTGAAAATAGGGTAGATGACAATACCAGGTGAGAACTCTACAGTTTGACTCAACAGACCTTCCCTCCCTCTCCCCATGATCACAGCTTCCAAAATAAGATTAAAAAACATAATTATGGCACATCCCCATATGGTTTTTAATAATTAATACTTACAATGGTGATCACTTAAACATAGGTTTTATCAATCTAGTGTAGGAAGTCATCATATCCTTGGTAATCATTAACCTTTGCACCCATGCCATTTTCGACAGTAAGCACCCCAACACCCTTTGCTCTGTGAGTTTGGCACCATTCGTGGTGCTTTAACCTATCAGCATCAAGGCCCTTATGACTTGGTACCCCTTGCCATATGCATCTTTAATCCTTTTCAATAATGGATCTAGTGTCGATGTTTCCCATCCAGGCCACCCAATCAAAGACAGGCATCCCCACCTTCAAGTTTCCACCAAACCCACATTTTTCCTTGCCAAAGTCCATCTTAATTTCATACTGAGAAAGCTTTGGAATAAAAAAAGGTTTAAGATCCCTCTACACGACGTCACTATATTTAAGCTTTGGAATAATGGAACTATATTTTAATTCTAATGATTTCACTTTCCTCAAGTGCTTCAGAATACCTCTACACAAGGTCTTGTCCAGTGAGCCCTCCTCTGCCAATAATTACTACCCTTTGCCTATGATGGCCATAATTGAGCCTAACACTCTCAATATTGAGGTTGATATCAAAACTATCCTCCGCAACCATGGTTTCCTTCCTTTCCTTAAAAAATTTAAGGGGCATGACGATGTGATCACCAAATATTTTTCCAACACCTGGGTTAATGGCCAAGTCTTGAAGAGAGGTATGAAATTCACCATTTATTTTGACCTTTTAGTGGAGATTACTAAGCTTCCTAATGAGGGGTTCAAGCTCCACAGAGATATTCATCCCATTCAATATGAACTGAAATATTTTGTGGATAGAGGGAAGAAATTGGTGAGAGACAATAAAGGCATCATTCACAAGAATCTTCCAGATCCTTGGTGTAGGGCTTTAATTCTACTGATGCAGTACATCACGATTGATAAGGTGGATGAAACGTTGAGAAGCTTACATTTTGATTTCCTCAACATTCTTCGTGATATTAAAGAGGTCAACATTTCTGAGTATTTGCATCACTCTGTTGAGGTTTCCATTGAGAATTACCAGAAAAGGGAGGATTCACGCATCAAGCATAAAGGGCTATTCTTGGTTATTTACGACCATATACTATAGAAAATTACTACTAAGGTGGATTTAAACCCATTTATGTGCACTGAGGAGGAGCTCATTGAGGTTGACGTTGTGATGAACAACTGCAACTCCTACAATCGAAGAACCACAAGGAATGCTACCGAGAAATGTTAGAATTTCCCAAGAGTAGAACTACAAAGCATTACAATATTTGAAGAAAAAAAATAGAACTGATTGATTTATTCCATGGATCAACTTTGTATAAATAGCAAAGTTGATCATTGAGAGTCATTGGATTACAACAACTCATCAAATCTGATCTAGACTATACTGAGAGTTCACCTGACTCATGGAGGAGTGGAAACTCAAGTATGTCTATCCTAGTAGGACTTAAGAGAATAATTACTTATTCTAACACCCCCCTTAAGTGATACTAGGGGAGTTTGATACAAATGAGTCCCGAAAATAGGGCCTGATGAGGTACTCATGTACATATATGTCTTATTTGAAGAGATGGTAAAAACCACATGGGAAAAAACCATCTATCAAAAAAAAAAAAAGAAGAGGCATGTCTTCGATTTGCGAATATTGTCCTCAATGACAAAAAAAAAGATGAGTCCCAACAATAGGGCCTGATGAGGTACTCATTTACATTAATATGTGAGAGATGGTGAAAAAACCACTTGGGAAAAAACCATCTATCAAAAAATAAATATAGAGGCATGTCTTCGGATGGTGAAGATTGTCCTCATTAAAAAAAGGAATGAGTCCCGACAACTTGGCCTGATGAGGTACTCATGTACAATTTATACTTTAGGAGAGATGATAAAAAAACCACATGGGAAAAAACCATCCTCCAAAGAATACAACAATAAGAATAAAGGAGAGGTGAAAGATCTATGTTGTTTAATGCAGTTGTTTTACCCCAAGTTTCTCTCGCAACTGAATGTAACGTGGAGAAGGAAATGACTTGGTGAAGATGTCTGCAATTTGATTTTCAGTGGGAATATAGTCCAAGTATATTTCCCCTCTCTGAATATGCTATTGAATGAAGTGCATGTGAATCTCAATGTGCTTGGTGCGTTGATGCTCAATTGGATTGCGTGCAATATGAATTGTGCTCTGATTGTCACACCAAAGAGTAATAGGTTTGTCATGGGAAAAACCAAATTCTCTTAGTATCTTATGAAGCCAAAGAGCTTCCTGACTTGCCAAAACTACTGCCCTGTATTCTGCCTCTGTAGATGATAAAGCCACTGCTTGTTTTTTGCATGACCAAGCAATTGGTGAAGAACCAAGACAAAAAACATAGCCAAAAGTTGAACATCTGTCTTCTACTGAACCTGCCCAATCAGAATCCGTGTAACCAATGATATCCATGGATTTTCCCTCATATAAGAGCCCAAAGTGAGTAGTGCCTTGCAAGTAGCGGAGGATTCTTTTTGTTGCTTGCCAATGACTGAAATGAGGTTGATGTGAGAATCTGGATATCAAGCCAACAACATATGAGATATCTGGGTGAGTATGAGTAAGGTATAACAGACTCCCTACAAGCTGATGGTATAGAGTTGCATCACATAGAGGGGATGTGCAGGAAGTACTTAGAGTGACTCCAGACTGAAAAGGTGTAGAAGAGGGTTTGCAATATGTCATCTTAAACCTTTGAAGAAGGTCTAGAGTGTATTTTTGTTGACACAATGAAATTCTTGCATCTGTTTGATTTATTTGAATCCCAAGGAAGTAATGAGCTAAACCCAGATCAACCATTTCAAAATTTTTAGAGAGGGAGTCCTTGATAGTCTGAATGTGAGCGAAGTCACTACCAGTGAGTAGTAGATCATCAACATATAGAACAAGTATGGTGATTTTTTCTTCATCTCTCCAAATGTAGACTATGGCATCAGACTCACAATGAGAAAAACCTGAGGAAATAAGGAAGGAGTCCATTTTTTTGTACCAAGCTCTAGGAGCTTGTTTGAGGCCATAGAGAGACTTCCTTAGCCTACAAACAAGGGAGGAGTCTTGAGTGAAAGGTTGTTCCATGAATATCTCTTCCTTTAAGTCCCCATGTAAGAAAGCACTTTTTACATCCATTTGAAAGACAGGCCACTTTTTGGAAGCAGCTAGAGCAAGAACCAGTCTAACAAAATCCATTTTGGCAACTGGTGCAAAAGTTTTAGAATAATCAATCCCTTCAATTTGAGAGAAACCTTTGGCTACCAGGCGAGCTTTGTGTTTGTCAATTTCTCCATTAGGTCCATATTTCATTTTGTAGATCCATTTACATCGAACTAACTTCCTTCCTTTAGGTAGGGGAACTAAATCCCAAGTTTTGTTTTTGATTAAGGAAGAGAATTCATTTTCCATGGCATCATCCCATTCTTTAATACCAGTTGCTTCTTTGAAGGATTGAGGATCTATAGAAATGGACTGACAGACAAGACCAGAGCCTATGGAGTTTCTTAATCTAGATGATGGAAGATTTTGGATGAATGGAGTAGCTTCTTTAACAATGGTGCTGGCCCATTTTGGCATAGAAGAGGGAATAGTAGGAGTGGCAGGACTTTGAGTTGGAGTTATAGGATCCTCATATTGATCATTAATCTCTAAATTAACCTCTAATGTTGGTTCTTCATTGTATTGAGGCTCTAACATTGGAGATGGTTCAAGAGAATCAATTGAGGAAGAGGATGGTTGAGGATATTTATGAGGGAATGTTTCATCAAATTGAACATTCCTATGAAAAAGACCTCATGAGTTGTGGGATCAAGGAGCCTGTATGCTTTCATTTCCTCACAATAACCAAAAAAGATGAGCTTTTTGCTTTTCTTGTCTAGAGCCTTCCTTTTCTTCTTTGGGATATGTGCCCAAGCAGTACACCCAAAATTTTTGAAGAAGGAGACATCAGGTTTTGAGCCAGTCCATGCTTCCTCGGGAGTTAAATGGCCAAGAGCTTTGTGAGGTGTGCGGTTTTGAATATAGTTTGCACAGTTAATTGCTTCTGCCCAAAAAACTTTTGGAATATCTCTTGAGTGGAGCATACAGTTGGCCATTTCCTTTAAAGTTCTATTATTCCTCTCTGCAATGCCATTTTGCTATGGATTATGGGAGATAGAATGTTGATGAATTATTCCATGACCTGATAGAAAAATTGAGAACTCATTACTGAAGTATTCCCCCCCATTATCTGTATGAATTTGCTTGATTTTGCAAGAGGCCTGATTTTCAACTAAGGCTTTGAAGATTTTGAAGTGGGATAGAACATCACTCTTGTATTTTAGGAAGTATACCCAAGTTCTTCTAGAAAAATCATCAATGAAGGTTAAAGCATATTTTGCTCCTTTGAAATAAGGCTCTGGGAAGACCATCAAGTCACTATGGATTAACTCTAGAGGGGATGAGGCCTTTAGAGAACCACTAGGGTGGAAAGGATCTTGATGTTGCTTTCCAAGAGCACATCTAGGACATACTCCATCAATAGAAGAGACTTGTGGTAATCTTGTTACCATTTCATGGGTGTTCAATTCTTTTAGGTAGTTATAACTAAGATGCCCAAACCTTTCATGCCAAATTTTGCTTTCAAGATCTCCATGTGCAACAAAACAGGAGGCCCCTTCTAAATTTTTGAATCCTTTGAAGTGAAATAGGTGAGTGTTGTGATCAATATATCCTTTGGCTATGAGAGAGTTGGGATCTTGAAAGTCTCTTATCTCAACTCTTGTTGGTGAGAAGAGAACTATTTTTCCCTTTCCATAAGTGCAAATCTGATAGATGGAGAGGAGATTTGTTGCAATGTTTGGAACATAGAGAACATTATTGATATAACCACCATCAATGGATATGTCACCTTTTCCTTTGACTGGGATAAAGGATGAATCACCAACTTCTATGCTACTTTTTGAACTTGAGGAGATTGAAGAGAATGACTCATCTGAGGAAGTCATGTGATGAGTTGCTCCTGAATCTAGAACCCAGTATTTTGATGAAGTTTTTGTGATCTTACCTTGAACATTTAGGGCTTTTCCTATTTTCTTCTTAGTGTCTATATTTTTATCCTTCATTGTTGCCTCTAGTTGTTGTAGTCTTTTCCAACATTTGTTCATAGAATGACCATTCTTTTTGCAGTGAGTACAAGTAATGGAACTCCTTTCTTTCTTTTTGAATTTTTCTTTAGTAGAGGTGGATGCTACTAAGGCTCTTGAGGAAGAGGAAGAGATCTCATACTTTGCAATTTTGGTTTCTTCTCTAGTTAGCCTATCACAAAATTCCTCTAAGGAGGGCATTTTAAAACTTGCACCAAGAGCATATTTTGTAGATAAAAAGGTGGTTGCAAAAATTTGAAATACACCATTTAATTTAGAAATAATTAGATAGATGCATTCTTCTTCTATTTTAGACTTGCCACTACCTTTTTATTGAGTGAGGATTTCTTTAAATTTGGTGAGAAAGTCAATAATATTGCTGAAATATTCAGGAGATAATGCAATTAATTCTGCCTCTAGCTGCATTGACCTTATTTGATCTACTTTTCCAAATAAGTTCTTTAGTTTCTTCCAAGTTTCATAAGGAGTTTTACAATCCATAATGTGAAACCATAAGCTTTCATTTATATTAGTGCTTATAATACCCATTGTTTCATACATCTTCCCTTTATGAATAAATATTTCATATTCTTTTTCAAATTCAGGTTGTTTTTCTTCTAGTAGGTGTGTGACACCTTCTTGAGAAATGAGATTTAATATTTTGGGTTTCCATGTATGATAGTTATGAGGAGTGAGTGGATCAATTGTATTCATTGTATTCATTTTGCTAAAGAAAAATTGAAGTGAACCAATAATTCCCCCCTTTAACTTCAAGTGTATATATTGAGAATGCAATGGATTTTAAAGAAGTTAAAAAAATCCTTGTAAGAAATACCAAAAATCCTCAAAATGCCCGTCCTAAATTGAGGGAAACTATAAGTAAATGAGGAGATTTGATATAATTTTTAGGCTTAATGAAAAAAAATTTCTAGGCCCATATATCTCTTCTTCTGAAATACCTACCCTTACGAGAGGGAAACTATAATTAATGAGCAAAATTTATACTTGGAACATAGGCAATATAAGAGGGAATATATAAAATGGATAATTTATAAGAATTATGTTATAAGAATGGAAAGGATAGGTTTTTTGGGGGTCCTAATCCTAAAGGAATATTTACTATTAACTTGGATTTTGTCTTTGAAAGGGATAAGGAGAATCAAAATTTTCGCTCAGATGGATTTTGAATTAAAGATATTCTATTCAAGTTGTCTTTCTTTCTTTGGTTGGCATTACAAAATCAGATATTTATGGTGGATAATATTAGAAGAATATGGATGATAATTCTTAATAGGTGTTATTTATGTTGTGGTGATGATGAGATAGTTGATCGTATTTTTGTCCATTGCCCCCTTTCTTTAGAGGTTTGGCATGTGTTTCTTCAATCTCTTAAAACTCAATGGGTGACAACAAAGTCTTTGGAGGTCTTATGGTAAATCTTGGTTAATATTTATCATAGCCCTAAATTGAAGAAAATTTGGATCTTTGTCTTATCCCATTTCATTTGGTAGATATGGAGAGAGAGGAATAAACAAGTGTTCCAAAATAAGGCTAATAGTGTAGATTTAATTATCAAGAGTATCAAAACTACCATTGTTAAAATATGATTCTCAAAATGGATAACCAAATATTTCAAAATGAATTGGAAGAAGAAATAGCAGTAGACTAGTGAATATAGAGAGATACTAGAAATCAAATTAGTTGTCCAAAGAGAAAGGTGAGATGGAATCATCCCCCTCTAGAGTGGGTAAAACTAAATTTTTATGGAGACTCTAAAGTTAATCTAGGGAAGGTTTGAGAAGGAGGGGTTTTGAGGTCTAGCTTAGGGGTAGTGATATCTTGAAATGCGGTGAACTTTAGCCATACATAAACCATGTAGTAGAGCTAAGATCCATGATTATATGGGTAATATGTATAAAAAATATGAATGTTAAGAATATTATAGTGTAAGGGGATTCTATGAATATCATTAATAGTTTGAATGCCAAGCAATATGCTAGTTGGAGCATTGAAAGTATTATTTAGGATGTAATGAATATACTATTAGGTATGGAGTCATTTGTAATATATCACATCTATAGGGAAGATAATGTTGTGGTTGATGTTATAGAAAATATAGCAGTTTAGATGGATGGATCCAAGGTATGGAATGCTTTTTTCTTGAAGGATTTGATGATTATAACTTTGAAAGAGGAGAATTTTTCTGATGTTCTTGAGTTAGAAATTACAAATCCTTAGATAAATTGATCATTGCAAAAAAATCTATTAGCACAAGGCTAGTTTTCAAGGAAACTAAATTGAGATTCAATATTTGATTAAAAATGTCACATATTGAATGAATACTAGGTGGAAGCTTTCGAAGTTCTTAGGAAAGGCAAAATTGGGGATTTGATCTGAAGCTAATAGAGAGTTGATTAAATCTCATGAAAATTATAAAGAAACTAGATACATTAGATTTAATATATATTGTATCCCCATGGGATAGAGTTAAATCAAAATTATTGTATCTAAGTATGCAACATGCTCCTTTTTAGTCCAAAAATTTGTAATATGTAGGTGATGGAAGTGTTTTTTCTCTTCTACAAATGTAAATGGTTTGGGGCCTTTAAAAAAACCTTCATTTAGCATAGTAAAAAAAAAATTATTTTAAAATTTGTGTTATGTTTGATAATAGATTTAGTTTAGAAAAGTGTAATTACTATTAAGATTTCTTTTGCACTCAAGGATAGTTAAACATTATTTTATAATTTTTAAAAAAATTGAATGAATTAATACATAATATATCTTAATTAGGCAAGATTATTTGTATTAGATTTTCTACGCTATGATCACAATGACTACGTAAAACATAAATTAAAATGATGATTTATGCTTTGTTCAAATATAAACATAAAATATATACTAAAAAATAATAAATATTGGTAAATGTACATATATATGTGATTGTTGAAAGACTATGTTAAAAAAATCATTATGTAATTAAGGGCAAGGACCATTTCAATCTCATATAAAAGTATTTAGATATTTATATTGTATATATTTATTTATTTTTAATTAATTATAAGGGATTGAAATAAGCCCATGTGTATTGCATTGTGACCATATAGTGTCATTATAAGAACTTGATAATTATGTATGGATCACTTGGTAAGATTCAAACTTGGCTATTCTTCTTGGAAGTTGAGGAGTTCAATAGACTGATATCATACCATTTGATATAGTGTACATATATTTAAAGATGTTTAAAATTTAATTTATTTTTTTATGTTTAACATGTTATCCTCACCTTCAAGGTATATAGATAAAGCATAGTTGCATTTACAAAGATATCAGTATCAAAAGAGCATCAAATGAAGAGAACATGACTGAATCACAAAGGAAATGTAAATTATAAAATATAGTAAAAGTAAATATGGAAGATGAAGAAATTCAAAGAAGTAAAGATTAATTTTATCTTCAATGATAGATAGCTAAATAGAATAGTAAAGAAGTAGGACCAATGAGATCCAATATACATGAGATGAAGAATAATAGACACATGAAAGGTTATAAATTTAATCTAAAATAAAAGAATGCAAATATAGAAGACAAATTTGAATAACAAATAAAGAGGCCACAAGAGATTTTATTTCATAAAGATAAAGAGGAAAGTCACATGAAACTAGGGTTATGCATAGTGGCTAATAATTGTTAATTAACGAATATTTTGATTTTTAAAATTTTGAATTGGCTAATATTGGGGACCCTTGACTAGGGCCCATTAGCCCAAAAAATTTGGGTGTAATTTTTTTTGGGTAGATTTGTCCCAATTTTATAATAATTAGACCATTTTAAGTTTAAATATCTAATATTACCCCTAATAATAGGGGACCTTTTCACCTTGAAATTATAATAAATTTTGGATTTCAAAACTATTTCACCCTATTTTTATAAATATATTTTAGGGCCAACCCCTTACACATAACCTTGCATGAAATATTGTAAGTATTAGCTAAAATAACAAAATATCAATTAGAAGAATTAAAAAGGTTGTATGGGAGAAGAGTTGATTGCATATGAAATATTGAAAGCTCGAGATATGATCGCATAAGATCAAATAAAAGAACTATTAAAGAATACACATAAGAGTCAAGTTGAGTCAAATGAAGAGAAAGAGGCACATGAGAGACTACAACTTTGAGATAAGTGTCTCAAGTTTGATATCTTTTGGTTTTGAATAGATATATAATTTAGATATCTAAGTTATTTTATAATGTCCTATACATTTAGCCTCTTTTACCTTTTTATATTCATGGCACAAGCATGCACTTAGTTATATACCTTCTCATTATTAGAGAACATATTAACATTGATGTTTTCATAAACATCATGATGCTTCATAGAAGGTAAAGGTAAAAGTAAGAATACTAAGTAACTTTTAATGTCCATGAGGTCATAGTCCATATTGAATGGTCCTCATAAAGGATGTTGTTTACCCAATATAAGGCTATCCAACAATGATCTAGTTATCAAAGTATGGTGTACAAACATTATCCTTATAAAATTTAAATAATAATTTTCATTTTATAGTTCTAATATCTTCACAATTAAACCCACCTATTTTATACTTGGTTTTTAACATGTATGAGGTCCTAGATCATATAGGATGATATGTTTATCCAAGTGTCTATCCAGAATTATTGAAGTAGTATATAAACCTATCTCCTTTTAAATTTAAATCATGACCTCTTTTTTGAAGTTCCAAACTCTTACCCATTGGATCCACTCAAGTTGTACATATAAATATACTTGAATAAGTCTAATTTGTGATGAAATTTTATCATGTTCCTTGATTTGAGTAATATTAATAAGTATTATGAGGTAGTAAGGAAAATTAATATTAAATTATAAAATATATTTTCTTATATATAGTATAGATATTATTTAAATATGGTATAAGTTAACTTGATTTTACATTTACTAAAGAGATAGCAATAAAATTTAAATTAAACTATGAGCATAGAATATATGATATGTTTATAAAATATTAAATCTGAATACAATATTTATAATTTAATATATATATAATAATAGAAACAAAATATTCTTTATTTTTAAACATTTTAAAATAAGTAATATTTTCTCTAAGAATACTTTATGATTACAATAAAGGTAGTTTATATGTCAATTAACAATTATTAAGATTAAAAAATAGTGAAATTTCATTTAGCACATAGCTTGATTTAAGAAAAATATGAAGTCATGAACTCATTTTGAAAATATCTTAATCATGAAATTTGGGATAAACCCCTAGCTTCAAGATTGCAATCCATCATCTATGATAATAAACTTTTTTTTTGTTCAATATGTAAAATTCATGGTCATAATTATTCATGCTACCCTTAGAATAAATCTAAGACTAAGGAGGATCAAATGATGAAGACTCACCCTTTGAATGATGTTTCACAAGACCATCCTTTCTTATCTAAGGAAGATATCTTAGTGGAAAATTCCTTGACCTCAGATCCTTTATTGGATCATTAGGTTGACCCTTCAGGTCTAAAAATAAAATCTTCAGATGTAACGATTCCTATTGGAAATTCCTCTGAATGTTTGGATTTTGGCTTTGCTCCTATTTAGGATGATGAATTGATTTCAACATTATGTGGTAGAAATTTTAATGAGTTTCTGGTCAAAATAAAATATTTAAAATATTTAGGTTATATTTGAGAGGACTATCGATTACCAACTCAATGACTACTAGGAATATTGTTGAAAGACCTCTATCTAAACCTAATTTACCATTATGTTCTAATTTCAATTGTTCTTCCTCGATTGCCCCTATTTGCTGGTGGAAGTTCTTCCTTCAAGTGGGAATTTCAAATGGATTTTTTTCAATATTTTTCAAAGCAGGAAAGGTTAACTCATTTTGAAATTCAGTTTGTCTAATGTGATCAGGAGTTGTATCCTACTTTTTAGTTTTTTGTTTTTTTATCGGTATTTATCCTTTGTTGTCTTTTTGGTGTTCCATATGTTTCTTGTGCTCTTTAGGGAGTTCCTTTGTTCTATTCGGGTTCCTTGTTTTTTCTAGTCATTGGAGTCTCACTTTTATATCTGTTTTGGGGTCTTTCTTTGCTTTGGGACATCATATATCCTCTTTGTAAAGGTTTTTGGTCCTTTCAAAACCCCTTTCAACCAATAAAAAATGATAATTGGGATTAAAAAAAAAATTCCTTAGTTCTAATATTTAAATCATATATTAGTTATGGTAAGCTTGTAGCTAATATATACTTCACATATTACAACTAAGGAAGAAATATTTTTTTATTGAAGAGATCCAATTTTAAACCCCTCTTGGTATGAGGGGACTAGGACCCCTAAAAAAACCTCTGTAAATGTAAATTTAAAAATATTATAGATAAAAATTATCAACCTGCATAGGATAAGAGGAATTGTAATACAAGAGGAAGTGTGTGAGCTAAGAGGAAGTGTAAGCCAAGATTAAGTGTGCAAGCTAAGAGGAAGTGTGAGCTAGGAGGAAGTACGAGTTGGGAGGAAGTGCAAGCCAAGATTCAGTCATGGTAAAGAAGTAGTGGGTTCATTCAGAGTATATCAATGATTTAAATCCTTACCATGAATACATAGAACATTGTTTCTATAAAATTAATGAAGTAAAGAAACATTGGGAAAAAGAAAAGACAATGGCTATTGCAAGCCAATAGGTAGTGCAAGGCAAAAAAGAGTGCAAGTTGATAGATAGTGCAAGCTAAAATTGATCTCCATTAGCTGGTATGCAACAAAAATAATATTTTAAAGCCCCAATGGGAATTAGTTATGCCCTAGTTGGAAGTAAGGAGGCCCCAGTTGGAGATAAGCAAAATAGCAAATACATGGTAAGTTCAATCTATGTGGTAGATGTTACACTAGAAGTGAGTATAAGGGATGAGATGATTGAGCATGATATAACAGTTATAAAATATAGAGGGTTATGTAATTTCCATAGATCATGGCAAAGGATTTTGGAGATTCAAATTTGGATCAAGTTGAATTGGGGATTAAATTCAAATTATTCAATTATTTTTCTTCCTAAAGGTTTTTACCTCATCATATTTTCTAGTTTAGAAATTATGGATAAAAAATGGTTTGTGGCCCATGGTTTAGGGGAAGAGATGCACTTTATTTGAGACCATGGAATGAATTTATTTTTTTAAGATAAAAACTATTAAAAAGCTTCCAATATGTATTCAAATTTTTGGACTTCCATATCAGCTTATAAATAAGGATATTTTGAAGAATATTGTAAATACCCTAGGATAATTCATCAAGGAAGGACTAACTAGTAAGGAGTGAAATCATGTTATATATACTTGAATATGTGTTTCTATGGACATTTTAAAACCTTATCCATAATTCATTAAGATGAAATCTCCATTAAGATAATCAAATCAACAAGTAGATTATAAAATATCATATTTTGTTGCCATAATTGTTATGATATTGAACACATGAATAGAGTTTACAAAGTGAAAACTATAAATAAGAGACAAAAAATTATATCCATGGCATAAACTTCAAGACAAAGAAATAAATTATACAATAATATAAGTTATTTCATATCAAGGATATTCCACTCCAAAAGAAGAGGCAAAGAAAACCTATATATAGTATCATTTTCCAAGTTCAAAAGGGATTAAAGGTGTAAACAAAGATATGGGGATAAATACTAAATCAAATATGGTAAAATAGGTCATGTTTATTCTAGGTAAATCATCTTCATTTTTCTCTAGTATAGAATCCTCTCTAGGTAATAAAAGTTAAAGGGGTGAAGATGTTATCCCTTGAACTTTAAGGTTTCAAGAGTAGCATAATAAAGAAATGAGGATGGAGGAAACCTATAACAATTTAGATTTTTTATTTTAGAATAAGAAGATAATTACTACATAAGAGCACCATTGCACTTTTAAATTTCTATGGCAACATAAAGAATATTATGCTTTTGAGGTTATTCCTTGCACTTTAGACCCTTTATAGTAAGGTAAACCTAAAGATGATAAATATTACTATGAGCAATAGGAGAAGATCGAAGAAATTGATGAAGATGAAAGTATTGATGGGAATGAAAAAGAAATGAATATTTAATAGGAAAAATCAAAGAGAAAAATAAACCTAGAGGGATATTGATATGGGAAAACAAAATAAAATATCACAAGTGCTAACAAGAAGTGGAGCTAAACTCACAAATAAAAACAAAAAATAACAATGAAAATAAGATATTGGAATATTAGGAGAATGGATAAGAACCCTAAAAAAAGTATTAAGAAATTGTGAGGTTGTTATAGACAATATGTTTATAGATATATAAGTTTGTAAACAAATATTTTAGCCATTAAGTATGTTGAATTTCAGCTTGACATAATTAAAATTTTGAAAGGTATTTGTTATAAAAGGAGTTGAATGTGGGAACATACCAATTTGAGGAATGTGGAGAATATCTTTGATAGAAATGCAAATGGATAATATATTTGATATAAAGGTAAAGCTGGATATGATTTAATGAACTTTTTAGAAATATAATGAGAGCATTGAAATATTTTATTTTTATAATGAGAGTGCCCTCAATATAAGCCACACATACGTTATTAATTTATATATATGTCATATACTAAATTATTTTTATACTATACTTTATGACAAATTAGAAAGCACAAGAAGTCTTAAACTGAAGAATTTAATTTGATAAATCCTAATATATAGTAATTTCAAATATTACACTTTATCCTAAAAGGAGTAAATCAATATTCTTTCTCGGTTTGAAAAATGTTAATAAGTATTGAGTAAGCAGCCATAAATATTTATTACCATCCTATATTAGAATAATCAAATTGTCCTATTTTTTTTCTTTTTGAAGTTGTTATTTTGTTTGAGTAATATTTTTTTTATTTGTATGTGTGGTTAAGTGTTTAAAAGGTGGATAAAAAGTAAAGATAAATTATAGAGGAAAGGAATCTTCTTTATAGATTTGAAAAAATTAATAAGTATGGTATCAAGGTGTAAGCAATCATAATGTATTGTTAACATCCTATATTAGAATAATCATTTTTTTTCCTTTTCTAATTTGATATTTATATTTAAATAATTAAAATATTTTATTTGTATGTATTGTAAAGAGTTTAAGAGGTAGGTAAGAAGTAAAATAAATTATACTAGGATCAAACCATACATAGTTACCTTAATTTTTTATTAGCATATTGATAGACGTAAACCACCAAATATATGTAATTTATTATTTGAGTAAGTACGAGACTAGGCAGTACAAGAGGAGTAGAGAATGGATCCTAGAGCTAACATGGGGCCCCTCAAGGGAAATCAACCAATGGAAACCATACATGGGAATAAATCCACGCTCAGCACCATCGAGCAATGATCCCACATGAGAGGATGGAGCATATAACTTGGTCATGATTCACTCATTTGAGGGGATGGTCATGGTTAACATGCTTCCACTAGAGAATTTCACCAAAAAATCTACTTCCTAATTTGAAGAGCTCTATGTGTATGTTGTGTTTTATATACCACCATGAGGTCCATCATAGGATACATGTGGGATAATGGCTAAATACTCTCGTAGTATTGCTCAAGGTATTTTTTAGAACTTTTTATTTTAGAAAGTATGAGACTAGGTAGTACGAGAGGAGTGGAGAATAGACTCTAGAAATATAGTGGGGCCCACAAGGGAAATAAACCAATTAAAACGACCAATGGGGTGAAATCCACAATCACCACCATCAAGCTATGATCATATAGGAGAGGATGGAGCATACAATTTGGCCATGATTTGCTCATTTGAGGGGCTAGGTGATGATTGGCCTACTTCAAATAGGGTATTTCATCAAAAATCTTACTTTCTAATTTGTAAAGCTCTATGTGGGTGTTGTTCTTTATATACCACCATGAGGACCATCATGGAATACATGTTGGATAATAGCTCAAGAATCTAACAACATTGCTCAAGTTATTTTTTAGATTTTTTATTTGAGAAAGTATAAGACTAGGCAATACGAGAGGAGAAAAGAACAAACCCTAGAGCTAACATGGGCCTACAAGGGAAATAAACCAATGAAAACCACATAGGAGTATAAATACACACTCACCACCATTGAGCAATGCTTCCAGAGGAGAGGATGGAGCATACAACTTGAACATGATTCACTCATTTGACCCAAAAGACTACTTTCTCATTTGAGATGGTATGGGTCATGGTTGCCCTACTTCCACTAGGGCATTTCACCCAAAATACTGCTTTCTAATTTGTAAATGTTTATGTGTATGTTGTTATTTATATACCACCATCAAGGCCATCATGGGATACATATGGGATAATGGATCAAGACTGTCACAACATTGCTCAAGTTATTTCTTTTGATTTTTTTATTTGAGAAAGTATGAGACTAGGTAGTACAAGAGGAGCAAACAATAGATCCTAGAGCTAACATGGGTCCCACAAGGGAAATAAACCAATAAAAACAACACATGGGAAGAAATACACATTCACCAGCTTTGAGTGATGATTCCAAAGGAGAGGATGGAGCATATAACTTGGTCATGATTCACTTGTTTAAGGGGTTGGGTCATGGTTGACCTGCTTCCACTAGGGCATTTCACCTAAAATCCTGCTTGCTGATTTGCAAATATCTATATGAGTATTGTTCTTCATATACCGCCATGAGTGACATCATAGGTTACATGTGGGATAATGGCTCAAGACTATTGCAATATTGCTCAAGGTATTTTTTATAATTTTTTATCTGATAAATAACGAGACTAAGCAATACAAGGGAGTGGAGAATGGACACTAGATCTAACATGAGGATCAAAAGGAAAATCAACCAAAAAAAAATACCTATGAGGAGAAATCCATGCTCACCACCATCTGGTGATGCTCCCATAGGATAGGATGGAGCATACAACTTGACCATGATTCACTCGTTTGAGGGGTTGGGTCATGGTTGTCCTACTTCTACTAGGGTATTTCACCCAAAAACTTGCTTTCTAATTTACAAAGCTCTATGTGGATGTTGTGCTTTATATACCACCATGAGGGCCATCATGGAATACATGTGGGATAATAGCTCAAGACTTGCAACATTGATCGAGTTATTTAAAAATATATATATATTTGAGATAGTACGAGACTAGGCAGTATATGAGGAATGAAGAATGGACCCTAGAGCTAACATGGGTATCATAAGGAAAATAAACCATGTAAAACCACACATGGAGAGAAATCCACACTCACCACCATCTAGTGATGCTACCACATGAGATTATGGAGAATACAACTTGGCCATGATTCACTCATTTAAGAAACTAGATCATGTTGGGACTACTTTCACCAGGGCATTTCACCCAAAATTTTGCTTCCTAATTTGCAAAACTCTATGTGGGTGTATACCATCATGAGGACCATCATGGGATACATGTGATATAATGGCTCAAGACTCTCATAGCATTGCTTAAGGCATTTTTTAGATTTTTTTATTTGATAAAGTACAAGACTAGGTAGTATGAGAGGAGCAAAGAATAGATCCTAAAGCTAGCATCATGTGCACAAGGGAAATTAACCAATAAAAACCACAAATGGTGATAAATCCACACTCACCACCATTGAGAAATTCTCCCATAGGAGAGGATGGAGCATACATCTTTTCCATGATTCACTTGTTTGAGGGGTTAGATCATGGTTGGCCTACTTCCACTAGGGAATTTACTCTAAAATACTACTTCTTGATTTGTAAAGCTCTATATGGGTGTTGTTATTTGCAAAAAACCATGAGAAACATTATGGGATACATGTGGGAAAATGGCTCAATACTCTCATAGTTTGTCTCAAGATATTTTTTAGAATTTTTTATTTGAGAAAGTACAAGACTAGGTAGTACAAGAGGAGAAAATAATGGACCCTAGAGCTAACATGGATCCCACAAGGGAAATAAACCAATAGAAACCATACATAGCTATTATCCCATGTTTGGGTAAATTCCATGGATATATCCATGTCACTACCATAAAAAATTTGTAGGAAATCAATTAGGTAGTGGACCCTAAAGATATATTTGACTAGGGTATAAAGATGAAGGGATGGAAGATCAATTCAAGTCTTCTTAGGACCTAGGGATAGGTAAGAGGTAGAAAGGAAAACTAGATTAAAAATAAAGTGATGAATGAAAGCACCAGCATATTGTTTATGATTAAAACTATGAAGGAAGCTTTCAAATTTAGAAAACAATTTTCCCAAGAGGAGTGCAAACCAAGGAGAAAAAAAAAGGACATTTTTTCATGCAAGAATTAATGCCAAAATTATTGCCTTTGGAAAGTTACCATTCATCAAGGAGGAGGATAACTTGTTAATGATGAACCTAATAATGAAGTTGTATCTGATTTTGGGGATAACATGTCGAGGGGGATAAATCATTTGAGCAAAAGGGTATGATTCAAAAGAACCTCCGAAAGACAACAGTAAATGGATGTTCCACCCTTGTGTAAGGAAATCCATCCAACTGGAAGCACGAGATTTCGGTCAAAGGAAATCATTCAAGTGCAATTGCATTCAAAATTAATCACGCTTAAGTCCTAGGAATGTACATTGCATGAAACTAAAAGAGACATGTTGTAAGAGACGCAATAAGATAAAGAAAAACAGCCCTTTCATTAATTTATTTTGATCTCTGTTACAATAATGCCTCCTCCCTTTTCAGGGGGTAGGAGCGCAAATAGAGTTTGATTACAATCGCTGAATGGTTCCTCCTTCCGCGTGCCCACGATTGCACTGGGCGGGCTAAGATGATGCCGCAACTGATGTTGATGGGTTCTTCGCCTCTGCTGCTTCTCCTGCAAACAAAGAAATGATCAAGACGTTAGTAGCACTCCGCTGCAAATGAAAAACATTCTCTCTCTAAAACTAACAAAATATGCATACGAATATTTGCCTGAAACCATGAAAACAATGAATCCAAATTGCTTCAAAATCTGACAGAAGGTAAGAACAGTCACCATAAGGCCACCGCCACTGAGGCAGCTGGCCAATTCACCTTAAACTGGAATTCGTCCCTGGGCAGGACGAATTCTGACTGTAATTCGTCCCTAGGTGGGACGAATTCTTCTGAATAGGAGAAATCGACCTGCTGCTGCTCCAATGCCAGATCTCGGGACTTGCAAAACTCCTGCAAACAGGGGGGTTAGGTAATTGGGGCCATTTTGGGATGACCCAGATGGTTGGATTTTCCCAATTTGGCCTCCTCCCTCGGGAATTTAACCTTGACACCTGCAAGTTAGCGAAACGATAAAGCAATACAAAACACCCTAAACTCTGACCAAAAGCTACAAAATTGCAATTATAGACTAATCAGACCTAGTAACACAGAATGCAGTCTAAAAATTAATCTAAAGTGCTCAAAAACTGAAATTAGAACTTGGGGGTGCGGGGGTGCCCAAGTGGGCCTCCCACCGTTGGCCCTCGATTTTGGAGCCAATCCACCAAGGATGGGCCCAAAACCTTTTAGGATTGGGGGGTCGGTGAATTGGTAGGTTCAGATGTCCATGCGTCGGATTTGAGTAAGGTTCGAACTTCCAAAGGCCACCCAACAACCTCCCTTGCAAAAGAGATTGATGGATGTAGGAAGGTGAACAAAGGGGAATGCAAATGAGTCTTCGATTCGGCAGCACTTCGTTGCTTCAACACTCCTTCCACCTGCATATTTTGGGTGAGAAAATTCCCACATTTTATAGACCCAAGGGGTCTCTTTTGGGAGGGAAGCACAAAAGCCAAGTGTTGACCATGGGCGCCATGTGGCGGTCTTGTCTTCCCATGAGGGAGGGGAGTCCTTCACTGACTTGAACTTTGATAAATGCTTCTTGTAACAGTCCTCTAACGGCCCCTCTGTCCACTTACACATGCGTGCAAGGTAGGAGCCCTTAACTCGAGCTGTTCAGGCTGCCACTTGGCACCATTTGCCCTTTTTCCCGTTAAGCTTAGAATTCGTCCCACCCGGGGACGGATTCAGAGTCCGTCTCCGGGGTGGGACGGATTCTATTTTGAATTCGTCCCTGGGTGGAGACGAATCATCGGGCAAAGTGCCCAAGTGTGCCAAATTGCTCCTTGATCTTACAAAATTGCTATGAAAGTGGTTAGGACCACTATTTAACCTCTGAGGGCTGCCCTGGGGGCTGTTTTTGTCAAAGCGATCAGTGTTTGCAGTCACATAATCGGATTGGTGCTGTTTTGGTGTCTACGAGATGCCCCTTTTTGGGAAGCGCTGCAGGTGACACGATGCTTGAGCAAAAATAGATAACCAAAGCACTACCGATTAGGGTTTCTTGGTAACCTAACCAAATTTTGATGCCCCAAGTATGGAAAGGGCATGCATTCTTGAATCCTTGCTTCTGACGAGCTAAGGAATTTGATTTCAAGTATTAACCTGTTTTGGTGAGGTGTGACTTGAACTTGGACATTGATCAGTCATGAACAAGTGAAGGGCGTTTTTATCCTCATGGGGAACTTTGTGTTCATGATTCACGAAATGCCAAGTGTTTGATTGATTTGATTGTTGCTTGTTCTCGCCCCGAGCGGGAGCGTGATTGTCTTTGTCAATGATTCTTTGAATGCATGTCGTTTTCCTTAATTGGGTGTGTGATTGTTGGTTGGTGACTAAGTGGTTCTACCCCCTCAAGCGACGAATCGATGAGGGAATGACCTTCGTGAGAGAAGCGACGAGTCGCTTGACCCAAGATGACTTGTGCAAGGTTTGCCTTTAGAGGGTTTACCATTAAGCGTGTGCAATTTTTCCAACATATGGACCTATTTTTGGTGGGTGTTAGCCCTTTTGGTGACGCCATAATGAGGTGAAATCGTCGAAAACCTATTTCCCGTGGAGCGGTCCGGCTATGATAGCCTTCTTGGGGAACTAGGAGAGCGATAATTTGGACCTCGAGATTTTCTTTGCCTAGAGGTTAAGTGCATGAGCACTTATGCCTGGCAATGCTTTTGTTGTGTTTTTGTTGAATTTTGTATTGTTTTTGTTGTTTTTGTGACATTATTTTGGGGATTAAATTTTCAAAATCTGTCTTCCCCTGGAGCGGTCCGGCTATTGTAGCCTTCTTAGGGAGTAGGATATTGATAATTTGTGACCCCGATGTCGATTTTGTATGCCCATGTTTGTCAGTTGCATTTGCAATCCTGTCGAGCGGTTTTATTGTGTCTGTTTTTAGTGCATTTTTAGTCATTTTTCTTAATTTTTTTTGTGTCTGGCCTGAATTCGTCCCTGGGTGGGACGAATTCCAGCTGGAGAATTCGTCCCTGGGTGGGACGAGCGCTAATCAGAGCGCTCGTCCAAATCAAGGACGAATTCCAGTGCAAAAGGCCTATTTAAGGGCCAAAACTTGATTTTGGGCTCATTTGTGTCATTTTTTTCTTGCGATTTTGGAGCTCTGGGAGGAGGAAGTAATTCTACGAAGTGAAGCGCTACTGGAATTCTCTCTGCCATCATGAGTGCACAAACTGGTTCGAGCGGCGGAGCCGAGGCGAGCCCTGTAAGTGACCCTAGGGCTTATTTTGCTTTAACTGAATGCATTGTTTTTGTGTTGCGCTTTTCAAAACCTTAAGAATTTTTTGTAATGTTTTTTGTTTAACAACTAAGGTTAGAAACCTTAGAATTGAAAATTTTTATTTCTATTTTATTTATTATTATTTATTTATTTTTTTTTTTTTTTTTTTTTTTTTTTTTTTGCAGGTTGTTAGGAGCCGGTACCGTGTACCCGCTGCCTTTACTTGAGGCGCGGTTGGCCTTGACTGATGACGACTGGGAATGGCTTGATGCCATTGGGCTCAATCAGGTGGCTCGACTAGAGCCTGTGGTTTCGGATCAGGCCTATCTGACGGCCCTGATCAAGCTTTGGGATCCGAGGACCAATACTTTCCATCTCCCGACGGGGGAGATGACTGTGACTCTTGAGGATGTCTATCGGTTGCTTCGGATTCCGATAGATGGTCTGCCTATTAGGACATCTCCGTTCGATCAGCGGACTGCTATACTCATGAGATGTTTTGGGCATGGGGGGGAGCTGGGTGTAGCAGACCCAGTGGAGACAGCCGAGGTGGATTGCCAGGTTGGCGGGATTTTGGTTGGCTGGTGGAAGGAGAGGGGGGTGTTAGGAGTGAGGCACGCATTTTTGATGGGCCTCATTTCTAACATTCTTCTCCCTGATTCTTCAGGCACGAGGTTCCCGTGGAACCTACTGGATTTGGTGTGGCAGTTGGCAGAGTGCCCGGTAGAGGCACCGTTGATCCTGAGATGGGGACAGACTTTGTTGGCGCAGCTTTACGGGGAGTTGTACGGGGTCCGCTGTCGACAACGAAAGGGTGTCAGTTGTAGCTTTTTGTTGCAGTGCTGGGGTTGGCAGCACATAGCTGTTGAGAGGCCTACTAGGTTATCGTGGATGACTCGGGTGGCGATGGAGGATGATGAGATTGGTTATGCGAGCGTTGTGGCGATGAGTGCAGCGGAGCGGCGGAGTCGGCGATGGGCAGGTGCAGTTGAGAACTACATTGATGCATTTTCATGGCTCACTCCAGGGGAGGTGTTTTGGCATCCCTATCGGGACTGTCCAGCCTGGCCTGAGGCTGGAGAGTGGCTCCGACGGGTACGGAGGGAGTGATGGTTGACTGGGCGGCATGGGACGGAGCATGAGTTCTTTCCGTACCGTCGGGTTACACGATAGTTTGGGGTGCGCCGGGGTTGCTCGGTGAACCCGTAGGCTATCGGCGTCGGGGAGATGAGAGGGATCTGGAGCCACCTGTCCTCGTGCCACTGGGCGAGGAGTCGGATGTTGTTATTGAGGTGTTGGACGTGGATGACGTAGGTACTACCACTGAGTATGACTCGTGGTGGGTTTTGCGACGCTGGAGAGGTGAGGGTCCTCTGGGAGGTGCAGAGGCGGCAGTGGAGGATGCTGAGACGACAGGGGGTGATTGGGGAGGGTCGTTGGATGATGCAGACATGGCGGATGTGGACTTGGGTGTTTCGGAGCAGCCGGACATGCAGGATGTGGAGGAGCAGTTGGAGCCTGGGCAGGCTATTGTCCCCGAGAGTCCTATGCGTCCGACAGATACGGAGGGGGTGGGGTCGGATGTAGGCGATGAGGTTGTGCGGCTTACAGAGCTACTACGGATGCGGGATCTAGAGAGGGATCTTCTGCGGGTTCAGTTGGCAGAGCGGGATAGCGTTTTGGCGCAGCGCGATGATGCCTTGTCTATCTATCATCGGCGGGAGGCAGAGTGGTGTCTATACCGGATAGACTTGGAGAGGGAGGTCATCCGCCTTGGCGGGCGGCTCCCTGAGCCTTCTATCAGCAGATCTTCTCGACGAGACGAGGGATAGTCTGACTGAGTAGTCAGCATCATCTCGCCGCGAGCGATTGGATGAGGGGGTGGTAGTAGGCATGATGCGGAGGCTAGCGATGAGTCGCCTGCAGGGTCCCGTAGGACCCACACCACGAGGGTAGTTCCCGTCGCACCGATCCTACGTGATCATGGTGGCCGACGTCTTAGGTTGGGTTTTGGATATGATTGCGGGGTCTAAGGACCTGTTTTTGTAGCCTGCGGGCATCTTTTTTTTTTTACGATATATATATATATATATATACCGGTTTTATTTTTGGATTTGTACATGTGATGATGTGATTGATTTTTGTTATGCATGTTTATTTGTTTGATGGATGCAGATGAATTGAATTGTTTTAGATTCCTATGTGATATGCAAAATGGATGAATGCTATTTTTATTTATCTGGTTTTTCTTTGCTTTTTTTGTATTTTTCGATGGTATCATAAGAATGATAAGTAGGGCAGATGGTTTTCGGGATGAGTGTAAGATTTTCTGAGATTCAGACAGTTTTAACTCACTATCCATGATTGTACTTTGTCTTACAAGACTTTTGAACAAGGTATGAATCAAACTTGTTTTTGATCGAGCTATTTCACATCCCTGTGTGTGCAATTGAGTTCATTTAGTGGTATTTGTTAAGATACCGCCAGTGCCAGATGGGCTTTCAACCGAACCTATACTGAGGATCACCTAATTAGCTCCACGAATTCCTTTGTTGTATGTACTAAGATTAATCTGCATTGTAATCCAGGCTGCCATAAGCTAGCTCATCCACATGCAAACATTGATCTGTACACAAGTTAATGTTACAGATATATCGTCATGCGGGAGGTTTACTTCTGTTACCAAGTTGGTATTGAAGCTTGCCTTATGACCTACAGAATGCTGAGAGTTCCAGGGATTCAAGGTCAACTCCCTTCTTTTTTTCAATTGTATTGGGATACTTGCTCTTTCGTAGTGATAAGATCACTGTTTATTTTTATTGATTTTTCTTTTGAGCAAGGGATTGGGGATATGGAGTGACGAAAATCACTGTTGTTTGTGCCTTTTGATGTGTGCACTATATTTTGTCAAATTTTTGAGTTTTGACATTTTGCAAATTTTTGTGTTTTGCGACTATTGAGAACTTTTGGGATTCTTAGGGAATTGGGTAGGGAGGAAGATTGTCCTTTTGCCAACTCTCGACATTCTAGGGGTCATTCGCACAGGGGGATGAGCAAGATAACCGTTTCGCTTGTGGTGACCTAGTTATTTTACGAGGTTTCATCTTTCGTTCACACGATTTTGGGAATTTTAGTGTTTTAATTTGTGTTGGGATGTTACGTAACAAGGTGTATTTCGAGTATGACTCTACCTTTATAAAATCCGTTCGACTTGGTACACTACATGGCTAAAGAGGAAAATGATGACTGAATTACTGAAACTCCTAGTACATTCCCAGACCACTGACTGTAGTGTGGTAAGATTCATGCATGGTGTTTTTGTTGGTTTTGATGAATTCGAGTATGCCTAGAATTGAGATGCAAATCTTTTTTATTTTTGATGATTTTTTTTTGTTTTGTTTTTGTTGAATTTCTTGATTGTTTGACCAAGATATTGCGATAATTCTTGGAGCTTTTGGGTTGACCAAGAGATTGCGATAATCCTTGGAGCTTTTTGTATTGACCAAGAGATTGCGATAATCCTTGGAGCTTTTTAGGTGACCAAGAGATTGCGATAATCCTTGGAGATTTTTAGGTGACCAAGAGATTGCGATAATCCTTGGAGCTTTTTGTGTTGACCAAGAGATTGCGATAATCCTTGGAGCTTTTTGTGTTGACCAAGAGATTGCGATAATCCTTGGAGCTTTTTGGGTTGACCAAGAGATTGCGATAATCCTTGGAGCTTTTTGGGTTGACCAAGACATTGCGATAATCCTTGGAGCTTTTTGGGTTGACCAAGAGATTGCGATAATCCTTGGAGCTTTTTGTTTATTTGTTTTTGTTGAAGTTTTTTTTTTTTTTTTTTTTTTTTTTGGTACATGGCTGTCTTAGATATGAAATGGTCGTAAATGACTGATATTCAAGGGTTCCGTTTCCTTGATACCGTCAAGATAAGCTAGCCTGTATGTTCCTGGTCCTATTTTGCTATCAATGACATACGGACCTAACCAATTTTCCACAAATTTGTCCCTCATATGGGACGGCAAATTAGAGTTTTGTTGGTTTTCCTTCGAGAACCAGATCACCAACCCGAAATTCTCTTAGGTGAACTTTCATGTTGTAAGCTCTCTTAAGCCGCTCTTGATAGATACGTAAGTGCTCGAGAGCATTAATGCGTCTTTCATCAAGCAACGTAAGCTGGTCTAACCAGGGCTGCCGTGCAGTGTCATCATCGATGAATTCCTGCATTGATATGCGGAGGGAAGGAATTTCCAGCTCGAGAGGCATTACTGCCTCTGAGCCATACACTAGTGAAAACAGAGTTTCCCCAGTGGGCGTCCGAATGCTAGTGTGATAGGCCCAAAGGGCGAGTGGGATTTGTATGTGCCAATCCTTATGACTGTCTGCGATGGTATTTTTAAGGATGGCGACTAGCATTTTGTTTGACGCCTCTGCTTGCCCATTTGCTTGCGGATAATATGGTGTTGAAAAGTCTGTGCTGAATTTTGTACTTTGTGGTTAAAGCACGCACGTCTTTGTTCTTGAATGATGGCCCATTATCCGAGATTATTTTGGATGGAATACCAAAATGACATATGATGTAATGCAAAATGAACTCCGCAATGCGGGGTCCTGTCGTAGAGGTTAACGGAATTGCTTCCACCCATTTGGTAAAATATTCTGTGGCCGTTATGATAAACGTGTGACGGCCTGAAGATGCAAAAGAGATCTTTCCATTTAGATCGAGGCCCCACTGCGAAAATGGCCAAGCAGACTGGACTGTCTGTAGGGCCTGGGAAGGTGCGTGCATCATATTGGCATGATGTTGACATTTCACACACCTCTTGACATATGCGCAGACAATCTCGCTCTAAAGATGGCCAATAATAGCCCATGCGAAGAATGCGCTTTGCAATGGCCATACCACTAAATTGGTCGCCACATGTACCGTCATGCACTTGGGTGACTGCCCAAGTGGACTCTTGTTGGTCCAAGCAACGAAGAAGAATTCCGTCGTAGCTGCGACGATACAAAATGTCTCCTATCAAGACATATTTTGCCGCTTCTGTTTGAATGTTCGTTTTGCGGCTTGCGTCAATCCAAGGGGTAGATTACCTAACTTGAGGTAATCTCTTATGGGTAAATATCAGTCCTGTTGATCAGATACCTCGACAGTTTGAACAGCCAATCCCTTTTGCAGTTCTTCCCTAACAAATGCTGATTGGGATAAAACTTGTAAAAATAGCGTTGTGTTACTATTAATGGGAATGGGGGAGAACAAAGACCCCCAGTTGGCGTGTTTCAAATAGTCTCGGATTCGAAAGAACTTATCCGAAGATGGTTTGATCTGGATCATGTGGATTCCTGGCGTCAAGTCTGAGCTTGCGTGCTCCATCGCGGGTTGCGATAAGGTTTTGACCTGAATGGTTGTTATATCACCGGAAAGGTCTTGCGGGATTAGTGACCCCAAGGAGGCCATTGTGTCCGCAAAACGATTTGATGATCGAGGGAGTGCCTCGATGTCATACCACTCAAATTTTGCCAAGAATTTATCCACGAGGGCTTTATAGGCCTTCAGAACTGGGCATTTGCATTGATATACCCCTTTGACTTGATTGACGATTAACAGCGAATCGCCAAAGATGTTCATAGTGACCCCAAGGAGGCCATTGTGTCCGCAAAACGATTCGATGATCGAGGGAGTGCCTCGATGTCATACCACTCAAATTTTTCCAAGAATTTATCCACGAGGGCTTTATAGGCCTTCAGAACTGGGCATTTGCATTGATATACCCCTTTGACTTGATTGACGATTAACAGCGAATCGCCAAAGATGTTCAGTCTTTTGATGTTCATGGCGATTGTTTGTCTAAATACCTAGGAGCAAGGCTTCATATTCGCATTGTTGTTGGTGCATCGGAAGTTTAATTTAAATGACAGGGGCATTGGAGCTGCGGTGTGAAGAATACAATTCTGCGCCACCACCTTGCTCGCATTTAGAACCATCGAAAAATAAGGTTATGTCGGCTCGAGACTCGGGGCTCTTCGAATCCGGCGATTCTGAGACATGGAAGACCTCATCATCGGGTAGTTCTATGACCAGAGGCTGATCATCTTCAAGAGGAGCCTCTGCTAGTTGATCGACTATGACTTGTCCTTTTATAGATTTTTGTCCAATAAAGTCAATGTCAAATTTCGTCAACAACATGATCCATTTCGCCGTGCGGCTACTATGATAAGTACGACTCATCATGTATCGCAATGGATTCTCCTTAGACACAACATACATCATGTTTCTCAGCATATAGTGGCGTAGCCTTTTGGTGGCAAACACCACTGCCAAGCAGAGTTTCTCAATGTATGCATAGTTAAGTTTGTTACTGACTAGGGTGCGGCTAAGATAGTAAGTAGCCTGTTCTTTGTGAAGTTCATTCTTCCGGGCTAGCATTACGCCCAGTGCCACCTCGATGGTTGAGATGTATAAGTAGAACGGCACACCTGGTCTAGGCGGTGCCAATACTGGCGGCGAAGCCAAGTATTGTTTGATTTCGTCAAAGGCTGACTGGCACTCGTCATCCCAATGAAATGTGACCCCTTTATGCAATAATTTGTTCATTGGTCGGCATTTGTTAGATAATTGCGCTATGAAGCGTTTAATCGATGTGACCTTTCCTTGTAGACTTCTGAGCTGCTTGATAGTGGTTGGGGGAGCCATTTCAAGGATTGCCTTGACTTTGTTTGGGTCCACTTCGATGCCTCTTTTGGAGACTATAAAACCCAAGAGTTTTCCAGATGTGACGCCGAACACACACTTCTTGGGATTCAGTCTGACCTTATGCTCTATGAGGCGATCGAGGATCTTGCTTAAGTCACCGAGATGATCTGAGCGCAATTTAGACTTGGCTAACAAATCATCCATGTAATCTTCCAAAGTTTTGTGCATGTAATCATGGAAGATATACGTCATAGCACGTTGGTATGTAGCGCCAGTGTTTTTAAGGCCAAAAGGCATGACCTTCTAACAAAACGTCCCCCAAGGCGTTGTGAATGCCATTTTGAGTTGGTCTTCAGGATTGATACGAATTTGATTATATCCTGAGAAACCGTCCATTAGGGAGAGCATTTCGTGACCTGCTGTAGCGTCTACCAATGCATCGATACTTGGCAAGGGGAAATCATCCTTAGGACTCGCTTTGTTTAAGTCTCGAAAGTCGGTGCATATGCGAATCCTCCCATCGGGCTTCTTGACGGGAACCATGTTGGACAACCATGGCGGATAATCCACGCAGATGACAAATTGTGCATCCAACAACTTTTGTAATTCGTCTTTGACCATCAAGGCCACTGTTGGGTGCATCTTTCTTAGTTTTTGCTTTACTCGGTTTGATTTTCGGATCAAGCGTTAAATTGTGCATGACTAGCTGCGGGTCTAGTCCTGGCATATCTTTGTATGACCATGCAAAAACCTCCTTCTTTTCTTTAAGAAGGGCAATGTAATCGGCTTGCTCTTCAGGGGGAAAGGCTTACCCTTAGCTTGAGAATCCGTGGATTCATTGGATCTGTGCCGATGTCTACGTCAGTCGTCTCTTCGACTGACATGTGAGATCCGTCCTCCAACTGATGTGGAGTTGGGATTAAATGGATATCATCAGCTGAGTTAAGATCTGCATTGGGGACTTTGGGTCCCTCTTCAGCTTGAAAAATATCTTGAGTTGTCCTTGGGGTAAAATGAAGCATTTTACCGAAAGGCCAGTACTCTGATGGTGACAATGGTGAGTTGACGCGATCCCAGTCAATGGCATCCATGTTTAGATGTAATGACCGTGATGGATCGGTCGGATTGCTGATGGGTGTGGTCAAATCAATGGAGATCATGTGGATGGAATGAATTTGGTCTCCAGAACCACGGGTGTGACGACTTGATTCTTTCAGATGTTCCCTATATTCTAGGTATGGCTCTACGGGAACAGGCACGAATGGGTCCTCTGTAGGTGCAAATTCATCTCTAAGTGCGGAAAGGAAGGCGGGGTCTTCCCTTGGTACTGTTGTCCTGATGGGATCTTGAGGTGGACGATGCTCAACTTGAATTTGGAGCCATAGGCCTAGCACTTGGTCCCACCTCATTGGGTCTAAGTGCCATTCATGTCCCAACCGTATACCCATTTGTCCCATTAGATATTCATGGGTTAGAGCGTGGTGATGTCGTCGCGCATGTCTGAGATAGTCCATCTCAGTCTCATCTTCTGAATCGCTTTCATAGATCCAAAATTGCTCATCCTCTTCAGAGATCTCGTTGCTTCCGACATTGAGGACTCTTCTTGTTCCAGTGAATTAATCTGATCCCATTGCGGTTGTTCCACTCTTAATGGAGGGACCTGATTCTTTTGAGACTGCGTTATTTTGTCCGGAACCTCTAAGGGGAACAGTTTCAGAAAAATATCTGGAAGCCGTTGTTGTTATTTTCAAGGACTGCTCTCTGAACTTTCACCTCTCTCTAGAAAAGGAGAGGGATTATTGTTGTTACCAGGGGTGTTTGTAGACCATGGGAGATAATCCCCCAATGTGTATTCTGTGTTTGGATTGGCGTATGGGTCTTGTGCCAATCCCCCCCGTTGCCTATTTCTAGGCCTTGCATGTTTTCAACCAAGATGTCTAATGGCGAGGGATGGTTGAACCCTACCCCCGACTTGTCATATGGCATCTGATATCTTGGTTGACAAAGGATCTGCATCCCTTGCTCGTATCTGCCTAGCCCATACCCATGCCAATTGCATTGTTCGAGATATTTTAGGGCAAATTCTGGGTTCGACAGATAATTGATGTTTTTGACAAAAGGTTCTTCATCTGTTTCCTTTTGTTCGCATGGTTCAGAACCATGATCAAGGCCCCCATACACAAAATTTGTTTGGTTCGGTGGGTAGCCTAAAGGGACGATTGTTCCAATGGGGAGGCGAGGTCTTCCCATGTCTTGTACTGACTCCAGTGTGGGGGTTGCCACAACATTTTGCACTATGTACTCTCCCTGGCTCAGTCTCGGCCATATCAATGATGATTGTTGATGATTGGGTAGGAGGAAACGGTAGTCCTTCCTGAGTCCATTCCATGTTTGGTTGTTTAGGAATCTTGGTTTTCGTTGCGTTGGGCGCTTCCTCTGTTGATATTGTTGAGATCGTGGGCAACCCCTCTTCTAGAGGCTTAACCTCCTCCATGATTTGCTTTCCCTTGTCCTTCTGTTGGGCCACGATAGGTGGCGCCGATGATGAAGGAGCCAATGATGACATCTCACCTGGATGGGATTTTACCTTATTGGCCACCGAGTTGTGCCTGCGGTATCGGACCTCGTTTAGATGGATTTAATTGAAAATCCAAATGCGTTGATGGTAGGGTCGATTGAGGTATGAATTGTACCGCATTGCAATACTTGAAGGGCTCTAAGTCCATTGGGACTACATGTATTTGCCCTTCATAGGCATACTTCAAGCACTAGGGTGCGATCGAGGGGACACACTTCATGTCCCCCGATCCAAGGCCGCCCAGCGAGTATGTTATAAGCCATTTCGCCTTCCAACACATGGCATAGTGTGGGTATTGACTTTTGTCCTACCTGTATAGGCAGAACAACCGTGCCGACTGTCGAGCAAATTGCATCGTTAAAAGCTCGCAGTGTGTACATGGAAGCTGTGATGTGAGAGGCTGGCAATTTTAAATGCTTTAACGCAACAGTGGTTATAATGTTACTGGACGAGCCAGTATCTATCAGCACTCTCTTGTACGGGATCCTGTTGACCCACGCGATAACGTGTAGGGGTGGATCCGGCATGTCATTCGATATTGTTTTGACCTCATTTTCTTTGAATGTGATGACAGGCTCCGTACATTGTTTCACATGTCCCACGAAAGCGTTAAAAGAATTAGCTTCGTGGGGTTGTACTTCAATGGATTTTAAGATGTCCATAAGAGCTTCTCTATGTGGAGCTGATTGTTGAATAAGCTCATAGATGGACAGCCTAGCTGACGTGGTCCACAAACTCTGCGTGAGTTTGGTTCGTATCGTGACCTCAGGTCTAGGCGGAGGTAACTGCATCGGGCATTGTTGAGGCTGCGATGTCGACGAAACTTCACTCGCAGGTACCTCGGGGGCAACTGCTGGGTATTTTTTGTTCCTTGTTACAATGCTAATCATTCCCACAAATCCTTGTGCGGGAAGATCTTGTCACACCTCGTTTATTTGGAGCAGTTTTGTCTGCGCCTCGTGGGCAGGCAAGGGGTCCTTGAATACCCCCATTTTTTGGTTGTTAGGTGCGATGGGGTTGTCCACGACCAATGTTCGATTGTCGATCAAATCCTGGACTAGTTCTTTGAATTTCCAGCACCCATTTAGGTCATGTCCTCTGCGTCTATGAAATCTGCAATATAATTCCTCCCTATACCCCTTAGGCTTAGGAACGCTAGGGTCAAAAATTTGGATTTCTGGCAGAGTAACTAGATTCGCCGCTGACAAGCGATCAAATAAGGAGTCCCTAGACTCTGCATACGAGGTGAATTATCGCCTAGGGCGACGCTGCTGATACTGTTCTTGTCTCCTGTTATCTCTTTCGTAAGCAGGAGGCACTGCCCGGTAGTTAGCATTTTGAGGCTGCGTTTCTTGCACAGGCGCTGGGACATTTATCGCAACTTGGTTGACTGCGGCGTGTTGTGGTTGCGTTGTCCCAGTTTTAGTGGTTTTATTCCACTCTTTCTTCTTAGGCTTGGAAATTGCGCCTTTGCCTATCTTAATCTCTTCTATGACTCTGGCTTGCGCCAAAGCTTCTTCTAAGCTGTCGTATTGTCGCAGCAACAATAGACCAGAGATTGATTTTAAACAACTTTTCACGAACATTTGTGTGAGGTCCGACATGGGAGGACGGTAGGGTAACTTAGAAAGCAAAGCTCTCCATCGGTTCCCGTACGCTGCCATTGTTTCCTCCTCAAATTGTTTAAGGCTAGCAAGATCACTAAGTGATGCCTTCTTCCTTGTGTTGAAGGCGAAGCATTCAAGAAACGCATCTACTAGCTGATCTAAGCTACTTATGCTGTGTTTGGGCAGCTATGTGAACCAATCCGAGGCGGGGCCTGCGAATGTGGTTATGAATTTTCTAAGCAATAACGTGTCATTATCTTGAATGCCGAAGCATTGGCTTAGAAACCGTGTAACATGTTCCTGTGCGTCCTCTTCACCTTTAAAAACTGCCAATTGAGGCAACTTAAAGTGTTCGGGGTAGAGAGGTGTAGGCACTGAGGGATGCACCGGATTATTGCGGAGTAGACGTAATGTGGGTTTTTGATGCCCAGCAACTTTTGTCTCCACCGACTCTAAACGCTCCAATAGCGCTTGGTATGCATCGGAAGATTTTATTTCTTCCTCTCTTGTTCGCTCTTGTTGCAAGTTACGGTAAACTGGAGGCCTATGGAGGGGTGGCCGAATGGCATCCTTCCTGCCTTGATGGGGAGTTTCGATATACTCCTCTTTCCGGTTCATACTCCTCGTAAAATTCTTGAGGAGTCTCAGGGCGAAACCTATGACCCTGATCAAGTTCTTGCTGAAGGTACCCATCATTGTTTCGAGGAGTTGCCTCCCTTTCAAATCTATGGGGTCTTGGAGGCGAGAGTTTGACGAGGTCGTGGAGACTCGTCTTGCGCCAATGGATTACGCCTCTCATCTTGTTCGGCTCTTTGGATGCGAGGGGTTGGCCCCCTCTCAGGTATTTCATAGCGTAACTCATCCGCTTCGCGTTGCATGCGTTCTTTATCCAAGCGGTATTGATACTCTATCTCTTGTTGACTTTGTTTAAGCCGCATGATTTGGGCTTGACGGGTGGTATATCTGGCGACAGCCGGATCAATTTGTTCTACCCTATTTTGTTCGGGAGGTTCAAATGTTCCTCCTATGGGTCTACCTTGATTTTGATGCTCTAGGGTTTCAATGGGTCGCTTCCCTCTGTCGAGGTAGGTGGTATGTGCTCGAGGTTCTGGCCTCAAGGGGTGATCATGATATCCTGCTGGTGCGGAAATGCAAGGTTCCCGCATTGTTTGTTGCTCTCGAGGAATGTGATGGTTTTCCTCATACTCCCTTTCATGAGTGTAAATGGGATGGGCGGAGTTAGGTCACCCTATGTAAGGAGCCCTGCGCTCCGGATGTGGTCTTTCTGTTCTGATGATAGGTAAATAAGGGACGCCATATCCATGTTGCCCCTCTAAATGGATAGTGTGCCTGTTTAGCGCTTCATTGCGCGGTGGCCACTCATGCCTACCTTCAAGAGGTGATTCTCTATTTATGTCAAGGTCTACATGTAAGGCATCTTCCCGAAAGGGGCTGCTTTGAATAGGCATACCCCACCGAGGATTCTGAATTGGATTCTTTTGTAGGTTAGACCGATAAGGCGGTATAACCAAATCCTCAAGATCGAAGTGAAGGCAACTTGTGCCTGATTTTTGTGTACCTCTCGGAGCTTCTGCCCTTGATTGGGCTTGACTACGGGTGTACACCATTGCAGTGCTTCTATGCTATCTAAATAAGTTTTTATCTCGTTTTATGATTTTTTTTTTTTTGTCTACACTAAGCAGAATTAAACACACACATTCACAAGACCGTGATTATCTCTTTTAATGATTCTTGGTGTGCCCTAGACTGGTTTAGTGCATTTTGATGTTTTGTTTTGTTTTTGTAGACTTTGTAGAACGTTTAAATGCATCATGTAGGCTCTTATAACTCCAAAAGGTCGCCCCTTCAATATACCTGCCAGGCCGATATACCAACCTCTCTATATACCCGCCCTTACGAGAGGGAGACTATAGGTACGTGAGAGCAGAAGGTACGTGGTATGTAGGTGGTACGGAAGGGGGATTGTCCTGTTAATGACACCTACCATAGAAAACTTATCCTCGTGCGCATGGGAATCACCCCAGCTACGCTCGGTCTGTCTTCGTCAGGATTTACGCCTAACAACAGTTGAAAATCGGGAAATGGATGCAAATCAAGCCAAGGCAGTGATTAAATCCACAAATGGTCTTGATTAAGGTCTGGGGTCTTAAGACCAGCTCCTTGGTTTAAAGTTGTCTCGTGGTGTGTGTGGGATTCGTTTTATCCAACAAAATGAAACTAGCATACATGACTTTTCCTAATGCAATGCAATATTAAATGAAAACAATTAACGAAGCAAAAACAGAAACAGAAACAGAAAATTATAACAGAGATCATGAAAATCCCTACCTCTTCTCTCGCTCGCTCTCGTTGTCTCCGAATTTCTGCTCCGAAAATCCATGAGACGGAATTCGTCCCTCTAGGAGACGAATTGCAGAACAGAATTCGTCCTACCCAGAGATGAATTTGAATTTGTCTCAGGGTCAGACGAATTGCAGAAAAGGATTCGTCCCTGTCAGAGACGAATAGCAGTCTGCAACAAAAAAAAGTGTACCTGTCAAGAACAAACACAAAATTTTAATTAGTTTCTGTGATTTCAAAACTAGGGAACAGGGTCCCACCGTGATCGCCACTGGAAGCACGAGATTCCGGTCAAATGAAATCATTCAAGGGCGATTGCATTCAAAATTAAGCACGCCTAAGTCCTAGGAATGTACATTGCATGAAACGAAAAGAGACATGTTGTAAGAGACGCAATCAGATAAATAAAAATAGCCCTTTCATTAATTTCTTTCGATCTCTGTTACAATAATGCCTCCTCCCTTTTCAGGGGCTAGGAGCGCAAATAAGGTTTGATTACAATCATCGAATGGTTCCTCCTTCCGCGTGCCCACGATTGCACTGGGCGGGCTAAGATGATGTCGCCGCTGATTTTGATGGGTTCTTCACCTCTGCTGGTTCTCCTGCAAACAAAGAAATTATCAAGACGTTAGTAGCACCTATTGCAAATGAAAATCATTCTCTCTCTAAAACTAACAAAATATGCATACGAATATTTGCCTGAAACCATGAAAACAGTGAATCCAAATTGCTTCAAAATCGACGAAGGTAAGAACAGTCACCAGAAGGCCACTGCCACTGAGGCAGCTGGCCAATTCACCTTAAACTAGAATTCGTCCCTGGGCAGGACGAATTCTGACTGTAATTCGTCCCTGGGTGGGACGAATTCTTCTGAATAGGAGAAATCGACCTGCTGCTGCTCCAATGTCGGATCTCGGGACCTACAAAACTCCTGCAAATAGGGGGTTAGGTAATTGGGGCCATTTTGGGACGACCCAGATGGTCGGATTTTCCCAATTTGACCTCCTCCCTCGGGAATTTAACCTTGAAACCTGCAAGTTAGCGAAACGATAAAGCAATACAAAACACCCTAAACTCTGACCAAAAGCTACAAAATTGCAATTATAGACTAATCAGACCTAGTAACACAGAATGCAATCTAAAAATTAATCTAAAGTGCTCAAAAACTGAAATTAGAATTTGGGGGTGCGGGGGTGCCCAAGTGGGCCTCCCACCGTTGGCCCTCGATTTTGGAGCCAATCCACCAAGGATGGGCCCAAAATATTTTAGGATTGGGGGGTCGGTGAATTGGTAGGTTCAGATGTCCATGCGTCGGATTTGAGTAAGGTTCGAACTTCAAAAGGCCACCCAACAACCTCCCTTGCAAAAGAGATTGATTAATGTAGGAAGGTGAACAAAGGGGAATGCAAATGAGTCTTCGATTCGGCAGCACTTCGTTGCTTCAACACTCCTTCCACCTGCATATTTTGGGTGAGAAAATTCCCACCTTTTATAGACCCAAGGGGTCTCTTTTGGGAGGGAAGCACAAAAGCCAAGTGTTGACCATGGGCGCCATGTGGCGGTCTTGTCTTCCCATGAGGGAGGGGAGTCCTTCACTGACTTGAACTTTGATAAATGCTTCTTGTAACGGTCCTCTAACGGCCCCTCCGTCCAATTACACATGCGTGCAAGGTAGGAGCCCTTAACTGATCGTTCGGGCTGCCACTTGGCACCATTTGCCCTTTTGCCCGTTAAGCTTAGAATTCGTCCCACCCAGGGACGGATTCGAATTAACTCTGGGGTGGGACGGATTCTATTTTGAATTCGTCCCTGGGTGAGACGAATACTGGGCAAAGTGCCCAAGTGTGCCAAATTGCTCCTTGATCTTACAAAATTGTTATGAAAGTGGTTAGGACCACTGTTTAACCTCTGAGGGCTGCCTTGGGGGCTGTGTTTGTCAAAGCGATCAGTGTTTGCAGTCACATAATCGGATTGGTGCTGTTTTGGTGTCTACACCAACATTCAATCATATGAAGAAATATGTATCTGAGGCACTGATTCTCATTTTTCCTGGCACTCCTTACAATATCATTGGAGTCATTGGTAAAATTGGAATGAGTGTTGTATTGGTAATTTGTAATATTGTTGACACTCCATGCAAGGTGGGTAATTATCGATCCACCAATAGTTATGATTTCTTGCAATCTTACGTGTGATTGGAATATGGAATTGGAAATTCATGTTGGAATATCATGGTGCTAGATGATGCTCCATGGTTTCCTTCTATAATCAATCTATTGCGTGTGACCAATGGTAATGCTTTGCACTTGGTTTGAGTTGGTGGCTTTGGGTTCCATATTGTTATGAGAGTTCCATGTACCACAAAAATATTTTCGATAGTAATATAAGAATAATTTATAATTGATAAAAATTTTGATAGTCACCTTGCAATTGGACCTCCACATGTGACACATGGTGTAGGATCTGGAATTCACCTTGTACCATAATTTACACAAGCCTCAAAAATTTACCTCATAGCATTAAAGCCACATGTAATTAAGGATGATGTCCACATTGTAATAGATCCTCTAATGGTGATAAAATATAATACCTATGACATCCACGATGTGATATGTATGGCATTTACTAATATTTATGGAATCCACATTATGATAGCTCCACCAAACTTGACTATGAGTGATACCTATGATGCTTTTAATGTGGTAAGTTCTCGATGTGTACTTGAGAATAGAGAAGAGGTTATCATACATTGTTTGGAGAATCCTATGATCACCAACGATGTTATTGTGTTGGATATGTGTCATAATAATTTCCAAAGGACATGTCTTAGAAATATTTTGAGTATTCTTCCAAAGAAAAATATGAGTTACCTCAAACATAAAGGAATAGAAGGACCACAAGTTGATGAGGATATCACTAGCCACTTTACATAAAAATAAAGTAGGATAAAAAACCTACCAATCCGATAAACCTTGCAAAGAAATTTCACAAAAATACATAGGAAATGGGAGGTTTCCATTGAGTACAGAAGGAGGTAAGTCATTTTTTCAAATGGTGAGGTTGGATTTAGAAAAAACCAATTTGGCTAATAGGTCAAGAGTTTGATCACCTTCTTTGAATATATATTGGATGGTGACATTAATGGAGGATCTCAGGAAGGTTTTGGTGTTAGAGATCAAACTGATATTTTCTAAAAAATAGATGGAGTGCCTACAAGGCTATTGATTATGTTCCTTAAATCACCTTCAAAAATTAATTTAGGTCAATGAAAATGAAGTAAAAGAGATAGACCTTTGAAAATACCTTTGAATCCCAAGATGATATGCAAAATCCAGTATGATCTTCCCTTCATGGTTTCTAAAATTACCTCAATATCTGACTGGTCTAGGGTTTCCTTTAGCTACTTAATTGAAATTAAAGTTTATCCAACCAAGGGGTGTAGGGGACCATATTATGAGTGAGTGATCAACCATTTATTTAGGAGGATAAGTAGAATAAGAAGAAAGCTTCAAGGTCCCATATAACTAGGCTTCACTTGAGGGTTTAGGGTATCCAAATCCCTGAGTTATAGAGAGGTTCTCAGTTGCTGCATGAAGAAGTCTAGATAGCAAAAAATAGGAGTCCTAGATAAAGGCTCTAGAATTACATTCACACCAAACATCCCACAAGATATAGGGAAGACAAAATGTCGAAAATGTTTTTAAGTGAAAGCTTTTGAATAGGTTGAGCCACTACATGCACAAGTCATCCAAAAGATAAGGTGAAGATCAAGCAATACAAATAGTGGAGAATAAAGAGGATAGAATATTGAGGGGAAATTGGCAAGACAAAAATATGTGTTGGGTGGACTTGCAAGCTTGATTTCAAAGGTAGTAGTAGTTAGGAATGGGGAGCCCATAAAGCAGAAGGTTGGTAATGGAAAGGATATTATCTTGGACATGGAGTTGATATAAAGTATCCATATAAATCTATACAAAATGTATATTTCTAGAAGCTAGATTCATGAAAATTAATTTTGGTGATTCTTTCAAAGGAAATATGGAAAATCTGGTATAAGTGTGATTTTTTAGAATAATTGATAAAAATTTCTCCTTGTTCGATATAGTTTGGAACTTCAACTAATAACTATGCAAAGGCTAGTTATATTTTTATTAAGAGTAGATTATATTTTTTGAATACTCCAATTGAGTGCCAATGAAAAAAAGATAATATTTTGGACTGCCATATTTTGTTCTTTCCTACAATCTATCTTGGCCTCCCGTTGTTTACTAGTAGGGTCCGATATTATCTTTGATATCCAATCATTGAAAAACTACAATGAAAGTTAGTGACTTGGAAGAAAGAATTTTTGAGTCTAGAAAAGTTTTTCTTATGTAGAGCACTCTCCAAAGCATCCCGATTTATTTCATGTTGCTCTTTAGCCTTCCTAGAAATATCATTACCAAATTTAAAAGTATCTTCAAATCCTTCTTATGGTTTGGGCTAGATATGAAAGGGAAGTTCCATTTAGCTTCATGCGAGCAGGTCTATCGCAATAAGAAATACAATGGTTTGGGTTTAAAAAGATTCAAGCAGATGAATAAGGCATTAGTTGCTAAGTTGGGGTGGAAAGTCATGTCTAATGAAGCCATGAAGTGGGAGAAAATCCTCAAGGTGAAATACAAGTTTGTTAATTTTTTCTCACATCCACTTCTGAAAGGAGGCTCTCCTTTTCAGAAAAGCCTTTTAAAATTTAGATTCTTCCAATGCAAAGGAGTGGGTGGATTATTGGTAACAAAAATTTCATGGATTTTTAGAATGATCTATGGTTGGGATAAAATCCCCTTTCTATTGACTAGAGATTTTGTATTCTCAAGCTAGCTACTTATACCTTAGATAGTGTTAAAGTTGTTTATTTTGTTATTTAAGAGAATGGTCATAAATATTGGTTTCAACTTCTAACGATGATTGGAGATTTGGATATTCAACAAGCTTGGTCTCTTTTTGCTAAGGAATTATAGTTTCATGTTCTCTGATCTGAAGACATCGAAGATAATATCATTTAGGCAAGTGATGATGAGTGAGGCTACATTGTCAAAGCAACATATAGTTTGCTTGATCCTGATGCTCTATGCTTGTTTTTGATAAAGAGAATATGGTCGAAAGGACTAACTCCTAAAGTCAACTTTTTTTTTTTAGCCAGCTTTAATAAGATTTTTTCCATTGAGAATCTACTTAAGAGAGGTATACAAATTGTAAATTGATGCTACTTATGTGAAGCTGACTAGGAACCATATACTCATTTGTTGCTCTTATATCCCTTCTTTTTTGATGTTTTTGTCTACATTCTAGATAAGTTGACTGTGTAGTAGGTGTTGCCTAATTCCTTGGAAAACTTTATTATGTAACGGACCTCCCCCTTTAATGTCCCTCATCTCAAGTACTTGTGGAGATTCCTCTTGCCATATATTTTTTGGGGTGTTTAGAAAGAAAAAAATGATAGGCCTTTTAAAAAATACAAAAAATATGCTCTTCGAATAGGTCTTAGAATCTTGTGAAGTTCAATTGAGAATGTTACAAATGCATTTTCCAATATGAAGATAAATTACCTGAAGAGTTTTCCTGATGAAGTTTTATTGGAAGTTAAGTTGGGCTTCCAAAGGTTTAACCTTGGGCCTCCTATGCCGAATCCAAGGAATAATGTGAGATGGTCATCCTCCTCCATTGGTTGACTCAAATTAAACATTGGTAGGCTATCAAAAGGTAATCCCAGTATCATTGGTGTGGGTAGCATCATTAGGAACAACATGGGTGAAGTCATTGTGATATATTGTGAGCATTTATCATCCCAAAATTCTCACTTCGCAGAGGCCTGAGCTAATTTCCAAGGCATTAAACTCCTAGATGATTTGGGATATCTGAATGCTAATATTGAAGGGGACTCAAAAAATTTAATTAGTATTCTTAATTCTACTATTGATCAGAGTTGGAATATCACAAATATAATGTGGGAGTCAAGAAGGTACATCCAAGGTTTAAATAAATTCAAGGTAGCACATATTCTGAGGGAGGGTAATTCACTTATTGACTATTCGACCAATCTTGAAACCAACCTTTCCAGCTTTACAATATGGATAAATAACTTCCTGATGGATCTCCTAAATCTACTTAATGCATAACTCTCTTAAAGTATGTTAGGAATTTTATCAATGACATTTTAGTATGTTACCTCACCATTATTTCAAAAGTGTTAGCACTTATGGTAATTTCAATTGTTGAAATATCGCACCCTATAATTGCAATATTCATCTCATATATTTTTGGCCTAGCTTTCGCTCGAGGATAATAATTCTCCATCATATTATGAGCATTTTGTGTTTTTCACATATTTTAATAATTGCTCTTGTTCAAATTCAAACTGGAAGAATGAAGCTCATTTTGACTCTATAATTTATGGTAGTCGGGTTTCAAATACTCCTTCGTGAAAATCTAGAGCTATGTCATTGTTGATCTTACCTTTGCTTTGCCGATTTGGTTTGTGGATATACCTTCTTGTTTTTTGTGCTGGTAATATTTCCATGTGGTGTTTATGTTTGTCATTTGTGTCATTTCTTCTGGGTTAGGATGGTTGTTTTACATAGTTGAATTTTATGGTCTGTCTCCCATGGGGGAGTTTATGTAAAAGGTTTAGGTATTCCTTTTAAAACCCTCCTTTCGTAACAATACAAAAAACTATGCAAAGGATAGGAGACTTCTAATAGGTGTAAAGATTGTCATTGAAAATGGATGGAGATAAATTTCAATTTATGGAGATTCATAATTTATTGTTAATGTTATCAAGAAAATGAAATGAGTATTGGAGCAAAAATAGTATTATTTTTTTATCTATCAACTATTGCTAGTATCTTGTAAATGTAAACATATCTATCAATAAGAAAACTGGATAGCAAATAATTTGCTAAATCTAATTTTTGCTCTTCAACTTGACAAAATTTAAATATTAGAATGTAATTGGTTAAGGGAGATTTTATATTTCACTAAAAATGATAACAAGGAGTTGATAGAGGAAATATAATATTTTAAGGAAGAATAATATATTAAATAAAAATGCAAGCTAGATATTTGATAATAATTTCATATTTTGATGGAAGTGACCTCCAATAAAAGCCACATATAATTTATGAAAAATAATAAGTATGACATAAAACTCAATATACCTACAACATATACAAAATATATTTATCACCCTTATATTGAGCTATTTAAGTGTAATTTTTTAGTTAAAATTAAAATATTATATATAAAATTTAATGTAAAAATATACAAATAAAGTATAGAAAGCGAGCGACTAACAATAAAAAAAGTAATGAAAAATACTAAAAAAAAAAACTAAGTAATGAGAACATATCTATAGAAAAATACAATATAAGATGGAGTCTAAAAGGTTGATTTGTATTAACCCAAAGTAGTTTTCCCTAGTGAAAAAGGGGTCATTAGTGGAATACAACTTATAACTTGCAAAATCAATGCAAAAGACTCTATAAAAAGACTAAGATTTAAGATTTGAATGTCTAGAAACTCTAACACTAGGACTAACCGTTTAATAAGATAAAAAATAAGTAGTAAATAATAAACCTTAGTCAACCACAAGTAAAGCTGGGGTCTAAGTATCCCATCCTTTCTTCGAAATAGAGAAATAATTAGAGGTTCCATATAAACACTAACTATTTAATTATTATAATATATTAACCATTTTATAATAAAAAAATAAAACATAAAGGTTTTATTATAAAAAATATCAAAAATAGTAATGGTGAGAAACAAGCTTGAGTAAATGTGGGGTATAAATATCTCATACTTTCTCAAGAATAATGAATAGTTAAATGTTAATTGTTAATTGAAACCTTTATAAGGGATAAATATACTTTGCATTTAATAGGTCCCTAGCTCCTTCAAATTATGCCAACAGATCAAAGGTCACAAAATGTGTTGAAAGTGGAGATGTTATTGAAATAAATCATGAATTTTAGGGTTTTGGGTACCCCCAAGCTTCAAATATCTAGTAAAAGTACAATAATCGATCTTCAAAACTTAGGGGGTCCTCTTGAATCTAATACCTAAAACTTGATATCATACAAAAACTTGGTGTAAAAGAATACACCTTTGATAGTAAGAAACATGTTTCAATATTTTCATAGCCCTGAATTGTGACATAACTTTATCTAAGGAGAAATATTTTAAATTCACTAATGATGAAGGCAGATTTTTGATGACAAGGATGCCATGAAGAGAATGGAATATACTAATATGCATTTTGAGGTTTCAAGTGGTATTTGGTGGAAATTTTTCCTATGAATACTAAATCTAAACCTCCAAAAAAAAACATCCACTATATGTACACAAACATGAGAGACATCAATAGTAATCCTAATATTATGAGGATAAATTAATTAATAACAGTCAAAATAAATCTACAAAGATTCCTTAGAACCAGTCTATATGAGGAAAGCATCATAAATAGATATTTTAAAAATATTAAGTTTGATAGATTCATTCTTCTAGCCATTTATTTCTACAAGTGGCAGAGAAAAACATAAGCATAAATAATAGTAAAATTACTACCCATAGCAAGGTCTTTAATTCACTTGTAATACTTGTCGTTGAACTTCAGAAAGTGTCATTTTAACACAAGTTCAACTACATCTACCAAAAAATCAATTTCTCTATTTTCAAAATTTCCACTTACAATTAACATTTCATTGAGTGCCACAAGATCGTCATGTTAGAATTTACAAGAGTAGAACTAAAAAGCATTACAAGATTTTAAGAAAAAAAATAGAACTGATTGATTTATTCCAAGGATCAACTTTGTATAAATAACAAAGTTGATCATTGAGAGCCATTGGATTACAACAACTCATCAAGTCTGATGAAGACACCACTCAGAGTTCACCTGACACATGGAGGAGTGGAAAATCAACTGTCTATCCTAGTAGAACTTAATATAATATTCACTTATTCTAACACCCCCCCTTAAGTGATACTAGGGGTGGTTTGTACAAATGAGTTTCGGAATCAAGGCCTAATGAGGTACTCATGTACAATGATTTCTTTTTTGAATATATGGTAAAAACCCAATGAGAAAAACCATCAATCAAAAACAAAAATAAGTAAGAGTTTTGTCTTCGGATGGTGAAGATTGTCCTCTTAAAACAATAAAAGGATGAGTCCCGAAAACATGGCCTGATGAGGTACTCATTTACAATATATAGATGGTGAAAAAACCCCTTGGGGAAAAACCATATGTTACAAGAAAAATATCCAAGATAGAGGCATGTCTTCGGATGGCGAATATTGTCCTCTCAACACAAAAAAAGAATGAGTCCCAACAACTTGGAATGATTAGGTACTCATGAACAATATATACTTTTGGAGAGGTGATAAAAAAAAACATAAGGAAACAAACCATCCTTCAATGAATACAATAGTAAAAGGAGAGGTGGAAGACCTTTGTGCCAATGCAACTATATTATTCCAAGTTTCTCTCACAACTATGTGTAATGCAAAGAAGGAAATGACTTGGTGAAGATGTTTGAAATTTGCTCCTCAGTTGGAATATAGTCCAAGTATATGTCCCCATTCTAAATGTGCTTTTGAATGAAGTGCATATGTATCTCAATATGCTTGGTGCGCTGATGCTCAACTGGATTTTGTACAATGTGAATTGTGCTCTGATTGTCACACCAAAGAGTTATAGGTTTGTCATGGGATAAACCAAATTCCCTTAGAAGTTTACAAAGCCAAAGAGCTTCCTAACTTACTAAAACTGATGCCTTGTATTCTGCCTCTATAGATGATAAGGCTACTACTTGTTTTTGTATAACCAGGCTATTGGCGAAGAATCAAGACAAAAGATAACCAAATGTTGAACATCTATCTTCTACTAAACTTGCCCAATTTGAATCTATGTAGCCAATGATATCCATGTATTTTCCCTTATATAAGAGCCCAAATTGAGTAGTTCCTTACAAGTAGCGGAGGATTCTTTTTGTTGTTTTCCAATGACTGAAGTGAGGTTGATGGGAGAATCTACATATGAAGTGAACAACATATGAAATATTTGTATGAGTATGAGTAAGGTCTAACAAACTCCTTATAAGCTGACGGTATAGAGTTGCATCACATAAAGGGGATGAGCAGGAAGTACTTAGATTTATGCCAAATTGAAAATGTGTAGGAAAAGGTTTACAATATGACATTTTAAACCTCTAAAGAAAATCTAGAGTGTATTTTTGTTGACACAATGAAATACCTACATTTGTTTGATTTATTCGAATCCCAAGGAAGTAATGAGCTAAACCTAGATAAGCCATATCAAATTTTTTAGAGAGGGAGTATTTTATATTCTGAATGTGATTGAAGGTACTACCAGTGATTAGAATATCATCAACATATAAAAGAAGAATGGTGATTTTTCCTTCATCTCTCCAAATGTAGACTATGTTGTCAGACTCAATGAGAAAAACCTGCGAAAAGAAGGAAGGAATCCATCTTTTCATATCAATATCTAGGATATTGTTTGAGTCCATAGAGAGACTTCCTTAGCCTACAAACAAGAGAGGAGTCTTAACTGAAATCATTAGGTTATTCCATGTATATTTCTTTCTTTAAATCCCCATGTAAGAAAGCACTTTTTACATCCGTTTTAAAGACAGGCCATTTTTGGGAAGCAGCCAGAGAAAGAACCAATCTTACATAATATATTTTAGCAACTGGAGCAAAATGTGTTAGCATAATAAATTCCTTCAATTTGAGAGAAACCTTTGGCTACTAGTCAAGCTTTGTGTTTGTGAATTTATCCATAAGGACCATACTTTGTTCTGTAAATATATTTACAACAAAAGAATTTCCTTCCTTTAGGAAAGGGAACTAAATCCCAAGTTTTTTTTTTATTAAGGAAGAGAATTCATTTTCCATGGCATCATCCCATTCTTTAATACCATTTTCTTCTTGGAAGGACTAAGGATCAGAGGAAATAGATTGACAAACAAGACCAGTGCCTATGGAGTTGGTTGATCTGGATGATGGAAGATTTTAGATGTAAGGAGTAGCTTCTTTAATAATGGTGTGGGCCCATATTGACATAGTGGAGGGAGTAGGAGTGGAAAGACATTGAGTTGGAGTTACAGGTTTCTCTTCTTGATTATCAATATTTAAGTTAACCTCTAGAGTTGGTTCTTCATAATATTGAGGTTCTATTATAGGATAAGGCTCAATGGAGGAATATGAGAGTTGAGGATAGTTTTGAGGGAATTTTTCATCAAATTGGACATTCCTATGAAAAAATACCTCATGAGTTGAGGGATCAAGGAGCCTGTATGCTTTTGTTTCCTGACAATAACCAACAAAGATGAGATTTCTGCTTTTCTTATCTAGAACCTTCCTTTTCTTATTTGGTATGTGCACCCAAACAGTACATCCAAGAATCTTGAAGAAGGAAACATCTAGTTTTGAACCAGTCCATGATTCTTCAAGAGTTAAATGATCAAGAGCTTTATGAGGTGTGCGGTTTTGAATATAATTGGCACAGTTAATAGCTTCTGCCCAAAAAAATTTTGGAAGATCTCTTGAATGGAGCCTAAAATTTGCCATGTCCTTTAATGTTTGATTTTTTCTTTCTTCAATTCCATTTTGCTAAGGATTATGGGAGACAAAATGCTGATGAATGATGCCATGATTTGAAAGAGAGATTGAGAACTCATTCATGCAGTATTCCCCCCCATTATCTATGTGAATTTGCTTGATATTGCAAGAGGCCTGATTTTTAACTAAGGCTTTGAAGACTTTGAAGTGGGATAGAACATCACTTTTATATTTTAATTTCTATATTTTTATCCTTCATAGTTGCCTCTAGTTGTTGTAATCTTTTCCAGCATTTGTTTACAGAGTGACCATTCTTTTTACAGTGAGTAAAATTTATGGGATTTTTTTCCTTCTTTTTGAATTTTTCTTTAGAATAGGTGGAGGCTACTAAGGCTTTTGAGGAAGAGGAAGAAGAAGAGATTTCATATCTTGCAAGTTTTGTTTCTTCCCTAGTTAGTCTATCACAAAAATATTCTAAAGAGGGCATTTTAAATGTTGCGCCAAGAGCATATTTAGTAGATAGAAAGGTGGTAGTAAATATTTTAAATACACCATTTAGTTTAGAAAGGATTAGATAAATGCATTCTTATTTAGTATTAGTCTTCCCACTGCCTTTTTATTGAGATATGACCTCTTTAAAGTTGGTGAAGAAGTCAACAATATTTTTGAAGTCCTCAGGAGATAGAGTTGTTAATTTTACTTCTAGTTGCATTGATCTTATTTGATCTACTTTCCCAAACAAGGTATTTAGTTTCTCCTAACTTTCATAAGGAGTTTTACAATCTGCAATGTGAAACCACAAACTTTCATGCAAATTAGAGCTTAATATACACATTGTTTCATACATTTTCTCTTTGTGAACAAATATTTCATATTATTTTTTGAACTCGGGTTGCTTTTTTTCTAATAGGTGTGTGAGCCCTTTCTGAGAAATGAAATTTAAAATTTTGGGTTTCCATATATGGAAGTTGTGAGGAGTGAGAGGATAAATTGTATTTATTGAATTCATTTTGAAGTTAACCCAAAGGTCCCCCATTTAAATTTAATTTAGAGAATGAAATGGATATTAGTCAACAAAATCCCATAAAAAATACCAAATTGCTCAAAACTACTTGCCCTAACGAGAGGGAAACTATAAGTAGTTTTAAGGTTATTTGATATTTAATGAGGTTAATGAGATAAATACGCCAAAAATTTTAGGAAACACCAAATAACTCAATAAATACCCACCCTAACGAGAGGGAAACTATAAGTATTTTGAGTAAATTTGATATTAATTATGGTTAAGAGAACAAATATGCCAGGCCTATATATCTTTTCTTCTCAAATACCCACCATGACTAGAGGTAAACTATAAGTATTTGATTAGATATGATACTTGGAACATAGGTGAATATAAACAAGGCCTGTATTGGTTACCAAATAACTCACCCTTACTTGATGGAAACTATAAGTTAAATAGTATGTACAATAATATGAGTGCTGATATGAATTATTTGTTATTCTTAGGAAGTTTAGAATGAGAAATAATGCTTTTAAAGAGATAATTAAAAAAATACACTTTGTCAACAATAATAAATTGAACACAAAGATTTTTAATTGTGTGATGAAATAATAAAGAAAGAATAAATATATTTTATTTATTCTTTATTATGTAAGGATTGGATTGAATACCCTTTTATTTCATTTAAGCTGACTATATGTAACAAAATGATTCCAAAAAAGTTAATTAATATAGATACTGTTTTGAAAGGAAATATTTTTCATTCACACAAATATCTCTATAAAATATTAAAGACGTGTGGAAAATAGAGAATTTAAGTTTTTAATATAAAAGTTTTCTATTGAAATAAAGAAATAGTAAAAAATTATTTTAGTAATTTCTTTAATTAAGGATCGAAGATTTAATCAACAACTTTTTAATATTAAGCAAGATATATAAACAAAATTAATATTACCAAATTTTAGAACGAAAGTAAATAAGGCAAAATAAGGCAAAAAGTGACGTAATGAAACCCCCTAAACTTAGTATAGGTGCAAAAATGCACCTATAAACCCCCCACAAATTTTTTTTTATTAAAATTTTTACAATTCTCCTTTGATTTTCAGGCGAAGAAAAAGCCAAAAAGGAAAGGGAATGAAATGCTTTTTTTTTCTTGCTACAATATATATATATATATATATATATATATATATATATATATATATATATATATATATATTATAGCTTAAATTAAAGGGGTTGATGTCAAACAGAGGATGCAATAGAAAAAATATCTTGAAAGGCAGCGAGTAAGGGTCCACGAAGCGCATTTCAATGAACAAGCAACGAGGAAGGGTGGCGTCTACGTTCACCACTCCAATGGCGGTGTCCAGGAAAAATGAGACTCCTATATCTGCATTGGATATAAGGAAGGGTGGCATCTACATTCACTGCACCAATGGTAGCATCCAAAAAAATGAGACTCCTATATCTGCACTAGATAAGAAAAATGTTATTTTTAAAAAATCATATAACACCTTACCATATGACGCATTGAAGAGGCGTTGAGAGGAGTGACGCCAAAGCAGAGAGTCTACCTCAGCAACTGTGCCATAGACCAGTTTTAAAATATGAATTAGAGATGTTGAGAGCAAGGCGCCAAAGAGAGGATGTGGTGACCTGAGTGTTTCTGAATATTTAACTTGTAGAATAGATTATCTCACCACACACTAACCTGAAGAAAAAAAACTTGTAGATATTTACAGGGAATAGTATAAAATGGGCCCAAAAAAATATCAATATAAGCTTTACCGAAGAAAATCTTAGAAATACAAAAGAATTATAATTTTAATCTTAGAAATATGTTTATATAACAAGAGGAAAGAAGATCCTATTGAGCACCGAAGGACAAACATATATGATGAACTTTGAATAGAATGCTTCCTAAAATCACAAAATCTTTGAAGAATATAAAATATTAAAGAGGGAAATGCCCGTTGAGAGATGTAGTCTCAAGGCGCGCCATAGCAAAACACTGGCCAAATGCCACATTTGAAAAAAACATTACGAACATTGGTCTAGGTAGGTAGACCAAGAGTCATTAATTGGTTACGTGGAGAGCGATTCTTACATTAATTAAAATTTGTGAAGACAAAAATATTTGATATTGTAAGATAAAAAAATTAAATTCCCACCAAAAGTAAGGGCCTATGATTTTTCCTTTTTGTCCACATTAGAAGATACGCAGCGAGGGCAAAAAGAAACTGAATGCTTATCCTTTTATGTTATGAAATCCTTAGCAAAGGCTATTGAAACTTGAACGAGCTAGCTTAAGGGAAAAACAAAATTAAACATAGGCGAAGTAGGAGGACAAATAAAAACATGGGGTCTCTAAAAACGTTTGATTTATATTAGTTTCCTTCTTGAGTGAAATTCAGTGATGGTTGTGTTCGAGAGGGGAAGGAATAATATAAATTAAAAAACACCTAAAATGAGACACAATGTTACTTTAACTATTTTAAATCAAGCTCCATTCGTTAAGGAGTATTTTTTATAGAGGCAATATGCATACACAAAGTAGTGAATAAAGAAATTTTGAAATATTTGCATCAATGGTAAAACAAAATTATATAAAACCAGTAGGTATTACCATAAGCAAATATATTTAAAAGAAATTGCATATATGAGCATACTACAATATAAAAAAAAAAAAACTTTTCCTCTAAAAAATCAAAGAATAAGATATTAAGAACTAGTTCGAGAAACCTCCTTCAAGAGAGAATGCTAGCAGAATCTACCCTGATATGATAACATGTTAGAATTCCCAAGAGTAGAACTACAAATCATTACAAGATTTGAAGAAATAAAATAGAACTGATTGATTTATTTCAAGGATCAACATTGTATAAATAGCAAAGTTGATCATTGAGAGCCATTGTATTACAACAACTCATCGAGTCTGATGAAGAAACCACTAAGAGTTCACCTGACACATGGAGGAGTGGAAACTCAAGTGTGTCTATCCTAGTAGAACTTAAGAGAATATTCACTTATTCTAACATGTCATGGGTCAAAATGTTGGGATATAAAGATTCAACATCAAAGGTAACTAGAATAAAATTAGGTGGAGACTTTACCCATTCAATTTGTTGAAGTAGAGAAAGAGAGTTAGGAAGATGATTGGGTTGTGCAAAAGGGAGTTCAAGAAGTCTAAACTGCAACAATATTGACAATGGTTCAAGCATGTAACCACTATAGGAGTAGATTGGATGACCAATGGATGGATTTTCTAAATTTTCTAGATGAAGTAGAGTTCATGGACTCTAACCTTATGTGGAGAAATTTTAAGAACAAAATTCCAATGCTTTTCTAGAAGAACATACCAATATCTACTCTATAGGTTATGTAAACTATTGTAAATGATATCCAAAGGAACAAAACCTACATCTATATAAACATTAGGATCATACAACTACCTATTACCTTCAACATTGTACTTATTCCTATCCAACACCACTATGCCCATGTTTTTGTTAGTAGGTTTGATGATGATGGAAACCTGTGCAAATATTTGAGTGCATGCATCTAAGATCTAGAGAAAGTAGGTCAATTGATCATTGGTGCAGAATCAATTTTTTCACAATAAAATCTTCAACCAGTAACAAAGAATCTTTGAAGTTCTAGAAATTTAAACAAAAAATTCCAATCATGATTAAAAATTTTAAAATGATCAATTCTATCTCAATCGAAATAATTCTTAAAATAAACCTTTAACCAACATATTCTAAGGAAGAGTGTATATTCTTTAATATTAGTTTAGACATAATTGATAATTTATAAAGTAACTTTTATAATAATTTAAATTTACAATCATCCAAACAAGTTTGGACGACAATAATAAAATCAAGTATAAGAGTCAACTTTTGATATTTAAGTGAAAACCTTGTATTCTATGTAAGGATGAGATTACATGAATGACACATATACGCAAGTTTTGTACTTCTGAATCTACGTAACAATATTTTTAAAAGAAATTCGAAGTATTGTCACATTAATTTAGTTAAAGTTAATATAGTGCTTCATACTAAGTAAGACTACATTTACAAAATTAATTTAAAAAAAAAAAAAAACATCTTAAAAATTATGGATTTGATAGATTAGGTTCAATTGATATAAGAATTTTTATAAAGTAGTTTTAATTCAGATTAGTAAGATTCAATATTTTTAGAGTTAAAATGTTGTTTTTCAAAGTTGCATTGAAATTATATAATTTTTTTTTTTTTCCAAATTAGATTATAGCTATAATTTATGAGGATTATATATTTTATTAAATTAAAAACTTAATTTATAATAAATTTAAAAAAGAGTATGTAGAAAATAAATATAATTTATTTTCTAAAATTTAAATTTTAAGGTCAAGATCAATAATTTAAATTTTTCATTTTTTAAGGAGGAGATCCAAGTTTCAATATTGCCAAGTGGTGCATGTATGATTATCATGTTGGTATAATATCAATGTAATAGGGTTAGAGCTGCTTCAATCCCATATAACCTATTTTTTTAATTTTAAGAAAATGAAAATAAAAAATCCTTATAATAAAATCTGGGAATTTCAGTCTTACATTATAGGTATTTAAGTTTATAATTTTATATTCATAATTTAAAAAGCTTTATTAAATTATATAATTTAATTCTTGTAATTAATCGTAGATGAAATTGGTTGAAAGTGCTTAGATATCAATATTCTACTAGTTGTTGTCTCATTTTCTTATGTTGGTGTTGAATGTAGAAATGCATTTGGTTATAGATTGTGATAAATTTATGATAGAGAATTTTGAAGCTTCCAAGCTAGCATACATATTTTCTTATTTTTGATCCTATTAATCGTGGCCCTGGAAAATATGTGGATCTTGTTTTAATTTAGAGCAAGGGACTTAGTTCTCCTAACCAAATCACTATAAATAAAAAAAGAAAGGATAATGCTAGTTATGAGACCCAAAGAGGCCACCCATCAAAGTCTAAAATGCAAAATAAGGAAAGAATAATGGAAGTGATAAATGGATCTCAAATATTTTTGAATTTTGGGAAGGAAAATCCACCATTAAAAAATAAAAAATAAATTTATTTCCTAAAATATCATGGGGTTGAATGCCCTTTAAAAATACTTCAGGAAAAAAAAAATGAATGTATAGATATGAATGTATAATTAGATATGATAATATCTTCAGAGAAATAAAAAATGAATGTATAGAAGGCTCAAAGTGTAAAGCAATTTTGTGGCGAGGAGTAGATTACCTGATATATCTGAGAAACATCTTGGAGAAAGCAAGCTGGTGATTTCAAGTCCGCCTTGTGTATGAGAGAAAGCGTGAGAAATGAACACCTTGTTGAATGACTTGTCTTGCATCCATTAAAGTTTTGTGAATGCATTGGAAAGACGTCCATATGAAGACATCATGTTTTTGTTTGAGAGACTAGGCAAGGGGAAGACCTTACAAATGATGACCACCTGCTCAGTCAAGCCTGGATTGTGGAGAGGATATCGTGAAGGAGAGTGTGAAGGCTACAAGAGTCCTTGACCAGTCTGCTAACGTTAAAGATTACGCCAAGGAGGATATTGCACCATGGAGATTGCTACTCTTGATTATGCCAAGGTCTCCCATAATCGTGCCAAGGAGATTGCGCCAGGGACGTGAAGTTTAGACTACTACTACTGTTCATTGCGTTTGGTGTTAATACGATCAAGGAAAGACGTGTTGAAGTAGGATGATCACGATAAAATAGTGGTGTTGACGCTTGACATGGTTTCTGTGAAGGAAATTACATAAATTAGTGCTAGTTTCGGGCAGAGGAGTGCTCGTGGATGTGATTGAACAGTGAGAAATAATCTGCAGAGTAAGAATACTCAAGCTACGAAACGTGCAAATATTGGAGATGTGTTTATTGAAAGAAAGCTTTGTGAGAGACTTGCGCGAGTTTGAAGTTGCCAGAAGTGTGTGAGTTGACAATAAAAGGACATCTGCCGCTCTACACACATTGAAACATCATTTGCTGAGATTAGTGATGGCATATGTGATATTGATCTGAGACGAGTTGCATTTATAAACACGCTGTAAAAGTGTGTGACCTGGGTAAAGGTTGCGACGTCTATTTCAAGAGGCAACCAGAGAAAGGTTGCAGTCCCCAGATCTAAAAACATGGAGAAGCACACGGCAAAAAAATAGTAAGTGTTTGGGAGCTGACGTTGTCCCCCAGGAAAGCGGAGAAGCCCATGGAGGAGGCTGCATGCCCAGTGTGTGGTACTCGTACGCATGAGAAGGCTGCATTCAGATATTTGCCCATGCGATGAAAAACAAAGTTGGAACCGTAGAGGAGACTGCGACACATTCATCAAAGCATTGTTGTAAATGGTGACATGGAATTTTGTGGTGACAAAATATTTAATTTATTTTGAGGACCATTCTTTTTGGCATCATTGGGATGTCAAATCATGAGATTGACTTTGATTAAGAAGTTTAATGGACACCATGTTTGAAGGCTTGGAGGTGCCCAAATTTGATGGGTGCCACTATTATTTCTGGAGTAGTAAAATGAAGCATTGGCTCATTGCAAAAGGACTTTGGAAGATCATTGAAGAAGGATATGAAAAACCTACAAATTGGAGCTCTCTTGAAGGAGAGGAGAAAATATTGAAGAAGAAAGAGCAGCAATATCAAAATTTCTTGGCTCTCATGGATTTAAGAAGAGGCATAAAAGAGAAAGCTTTTCCTCTCATTGCAAAATGTAGAACAACCCAAATGGCTTGGAAAGCATTGCAAGATGCTTATGAAGGAGATATATGTAGTAATTTCCAAAGCAAGGAGGAGCCTTGATTCTTTGAAGAAATTTTTGAAGACGCATGTAAAGACATGTCTTATGAAGAAGGCATGCATGTTGAATTCTTCCTTATGGAGGAAGATGATGGAAAAATTCTTCTTGAAGAGTAGAGATAAGAAGGTGAAAATGTAACATGTTTATAAAGCATGTACATGGATGAGAAATGCCTCATGGAGAAAGCATATGTTGATGAATTTTGTGATGAGAAAAAAATAATAGGTGTGTATTCCTCAAGAGGAATAGGAGGAATAAAAGGATTTACAGCTGATAGAAGAAAAAGCAATGAAGAGTGTCTCAAGGAAAAGGCACAAGATGTTGAAGATTTTGTTTGGGAAGCACTTGAAGAGTGCATTGCTGATCTTGAAGTTCCTCTACAAGAGGAAAATAAAAGTGTTGAAGTTCCTCCAAAGGAGGAGAATAATGAAGAAAATGGGCTCAACCAAGATTGTTGGCATGATGTTGGAGAAGCAATGTTCATGGAAGACCATTCAATTGGAATGGATGTGTGCTCTCTTGAAAGAGCAAATGAAGATATCTTAGAAGGAGAAGCTAAAATTGTTGGCATGAGTAATCTCAACTACAGAACAGAAACAAAGCAATTTATTTTTGGTGTTTATAAGTATATTATTTTTAGAATGTTTTTCTTAGATTTTAAAAGGATAAATCTTTGGAAGGATGAGTTTGTTTCTTTTGGATCAACCCAATACACTCTCGTAGGAAATTAAGGCTTTTTTGTAGCTTTTTTTGACCTCAATGTGAGGAAAGAAATCTTACTGTAAATACTCTGATTTTTCAGTCTTTGTATCTTATGATGACCTGTAGGTAGCTAAAAGAGCAGAAGAAGCTGGAGAAAAAAGGATTGAGCTGAAGCTCTGTGTAAAAAAAATTGAATTTCTGAATACAATATATATATATATATATTCTGCTGGAGTGTTCGAGTTGTTATTTTTATTTTTATTGTTGTAATTATTCTCTGTATTTTGCTCTTCTTCATAGACCCATTAGTGGTATCAGAGCGTAGGGTTTCAAAAATTTCCAAAGAGAAGGGTTTCAAGTAGAAGGTTGAAAGCCACAATGGCAGCACAAATGGGTACAAGAACAAGCCTTTCGAGTCTACAGATTCCTCAGTTTAATGGTAAGAACTATGAGCATTGGTCTATTACAATGAAAGCCCTATTTTGTTCACAAGATATATGAGAAGTTGTTTAGAATTAATTTCTAGAGCCAGCAGATGCAACAACATTCAATGCACTCACAAGAGCTGAAAAAGACACACTGAAATAAAATCGAAAGAATGATTTAAAAGCCATTTTCTACATATTTAAAGGAGTAGATCAGAGCATCTTACCAAGGATTCAAGGAGGGACAAAGTCTAAGCAATATTGGGATATCATACAAACAACTTATCAAGGAATGGATAAAGTGAAGGTAGCAAAATTACAAATGCTAAGGAGGGGTTTTGAGACATTGTAAATGAAGGAATCAAAATCAGTAGATTCATTTTTCGCCCAAGTTATTAGGCTAGTGAATCAGATGAGATCACGGAGAGAATATTCAAGATAGAAGAATAGTGAAAAATATATTAAAGAGCTTACTGGTAAAGTTCGATTCTCTTGTATTTTCCATATAAGAAACTAAAAATCTAGCTCAGTATTCAGTGGATGAGCTCCAAGCATCTCTTATCTCACATGAGCATAGGTTGTGTAGATCAGGAAACACCTCATTGGAGAATACCTTTAAAACACAAGTTAATATTGGCCAAGGCAGAGGCAGAGGAAAGTAAAATTACAGAGGAAGAGGAATAAATTCATATAGAGGAGGCAGAGCCAGTCCATCAAATTTGAGTGGAAGGGGTAGCAACCAAAACATAAGCCAAAATCCAAGTCAGAACTGGAGAAAAAATCAATCTCAAGGTGAAAGGTGTGATAAATCTCAAGATCAATGCTATTATTGTAGAATGTTTGGCCATTATGCAAATGAATGTAGAAAGAAATAGTATGATCTTAAAAAAGAAAAAAATGCCAATTTTACAAGAGAAGATGAAGGTCAAGGTAGCATGTTGTTAGCATGTAATGTACTGAAGAAAGATAAAAAATATGTATGGTATTTAGAATCTGGATGTAGTAATCATATATCAGGAAACAAGGATTTGTTTATAAACTTCAATGAAAATTTGAAGTCTGATGTTACTTTGGGGAATGATAAAAAAGTTTCAATCATGGAAAAAAAAACATAAATATTTTAACTAAGAAGATGGAGTAAAAGTATATATCAGATGTGTATTGTGTTCCTAGTCTAAAACACAATTTGATTAGCCTTGGTCAGCTTCTTAAAAAAGGGTACATAATTTCTTTTGACAACAATGAATGTGTAATTTTGGATAAATATCCTAGTAAGTAAATTATTGTAAGAGTTTAAATGACCAGCAATAGAATGTTCCATTGAATATAAGACATGATTTGAATCCAAAAATGGAAGAAATAGTTGCAACATTCAGTCAAACTATGTTTCAATCTGAAATCAAAAATTAAAACTGGTTATGGCACTTAAGACTTGGGAATTTAAGCTTTGGAGGTTTAAGCTTATTGTATAGAAAGAGAATTGTGAAAGGTTTGCCACCCATAGATTATATGAAGGATGTATTCTAGGAAAACAACACAGAGATTCATTTCCAATAGGAAATACCCTAAGAGCCTAAGCACCTTTAGAGATTATACACTCATATTTGTATGGAAAAATGCAAACACCATCAATCAGTGGAATGAATTATTTCTTAACTTCATAGATTATTATACAAGAAAGACATGAGTTTATTTTCTAAGGCATAAATATGAAGTATTTGAGTACTTGAAATAATTCAAGGCTTTAGTGGAGAAGCAAAGTGGATATTACATCAAGGTGTTTAGGACGAATAGAGGTGGTGAGTACGTTTCAAAGGAGTTCTTAAATTACTGTAAATATAATGAAATTTACAAACAATTTACAACAAGGTATACACCTCAACAAAATGGTGTAGCTTAAAGGAAAAGCAGTACAATTATGGGGATGGCAAGAAGTATGTTGAAGGCAAAGCATTTTCCGAATTAATATTGGGCAGTAGCAGTAGAAAGTATAGTTTATATCATCAATAGGTGTCCAACCAAGAGTGTGAGAGATATAGTTCCTGAAGAGGCATGGAGTGGAAGAAAACATAGTGTTTCTCACATGAGAGTATTTGGTTGTGTAGCTTATGCACATGTACTAGATGAGTTAAGAAATAAATTGGATAGAAAGGGAGCAAAATGCATATTAGTAGGATACAGTGAACACTCAAACGCATACAAACTATACAATCTAGTGACAAATAAACTTATAATCAGCAGAGATGTACAATTCATTGAAGAAGAAGCATGGGATGGAAGTTTGGATAAAACAATCAATGTTGTTGCAACAAGTCCACATGAAGATATAGAGGATATAGTGTCAATCAATACACTCACAACTGTGACTCCATACACACCAATGCATGCACAACAAAGTTATCCATAGCTAACACCATCAGGAAAGACAAAATCAGCCCCATGAATGCAAGCAAGCACTCTAGTAAGAGCACAACAAACCCTATCAGCAGGCCCATAAAGTAGTCCAAACCCTAGTGATACATCTAACCCAATATTGGAAACTTTAAGGAGGCAAAAATATAGAAGTTTAAATGATGTTTATCAAAAATAAGAAAATGAGAACAATGCAGGTTGGAATTCTCTATTTGCTTTATACTCACTTGCAAGTGATCCAATACATTTTGAAGATGCAATTAAAGAAGAAAAATGGATAGTTGCAATGAATGAAGAGATAGATGCAATAGGAAAGAATGAAACATGGGAGTTGGTAAATATTCCACAAGGAAAAGATGTAATTGGAGTGAAGTGGGTTTATTAAATAAAATGTAATGCAGAAGGAAAATTTGAGTGGTAAAAAGCAAGACTAGTTGTGAAAGGCTATAAGCAACAATATAGAATTGATTATAAAGATACATTTACTCCAGTAGAAATAATGGAGACAGTGAGAACAGTCCTTGCAATTGCAGCCCAGTATGGATGGAAGGTCCATCAAATGGATGTGAAATCAATTTTTTTAAATGGTGTATTTAAGGAAGAAGTGTGTGTGCAGTAGCCACCTAGTTTTGATGTTGAAGGAGAAGAAAACAAAATATATAAACTGAAAATTACACTTTATGGACTGAAGCAAGCACTACGGGCATGGTACATCAGAATATATTCTTATTTTTTGAGTAATCGCTTTTGTAAAAGTAATGGTTAGCCCACTATCTACATTAAATCAAGTCAATGTAAGCTTCTGATTGTTATGTTGTATGTAAATGACTTAATTTTTATGGGCAATGATGAAGATATTGTCGTTGAGTTTAAAAATACAATGAAGAAAGAGTTTGAGATGTCAGATTTAGGATTGTTGAGATATTTTCTTGGGATTTAAGTGCATCAAATCGATCATGGTATTTTTATCTTTCAATAAAAATATGCAGCAGACATATTAAAGAGATTTAAAATGGAAAATTGCAAACCTACCCCCACTCCTATAGCAATTGGTTTAAAACTGAGAAAATAAGATTGGACTAAAAATGTGAATCCAACATTTTACAAGAGTATTGTAGGGAGCTTGATGTATTTTACAGCCACAATGTCGGATATAATGTATGCAGTTAGTTTAATTTCAAGGTTCATGGAGAATCCCAAGGCAATGCATTTGCAAGTAGCAAAAAGAATTTTACGATATATTAATGGAACAAAAGAATATGGCATTTTGTACACCAAGATAATTGAATTTAAATTGATTGGATATATAGATAGTGATTTGGAAGGTATTTTAGAAGATAGAAAAATCACATCAGGCTATGTATTTCATCTTGGATCAAGAGTAGTTTCATGGGCTTCGAAGAAACAACCTATATTTTCCTTGTCAACAGCTGAATTTGAGTATATTGCAATGACATGGGTAGCATTTCAAGCCATTTGGACGAGACAGATATTAAAAGACTTGGGTCATAACCAATAAGAAGCAACAAAATTATTCTGTGATAATAAATCAGCAATAGCCCTCTCCAAGAATGCAATGTTTCACAAAAGAACCAAACATATTGATACACAATATCATTTTATTAGAGAACTAATAAATGCTAGATAGATCATTTTGGAACATTATAAAATAGAGGATCACTATGCAGATATTTTCACAAAGCCATTGGTAACAAGGAGTTTTGTACAGCAACGAGACAATCTGGGCATCACAAATGGAGGTGTAGCAGTTGAGCTTAATGAGTAGTGTTGGAATGAGTAATCTCAACTGTAGAACAGAAACAAAGCAATTTATTTTTGGTGTATATAAGTATTTTATTTTTAGAATGTTTTTTCTTAGATTTTAAAAGGGTAAATATTTGGAAGGATGAGTTTGTTTCTTTTTGATCATCCCAATCCACTCTTGCAAGAAATTAAGTATTTTTTGTATATTTTTTTGTCCTCAATGTGAGGAAATAAATCTTACTGTAAATACTTTGATTTTTCAGTCTTTGTATCTTATGATGAACTGTGGGTAGCCAACAGAGCAGAAGAATCTGGAGAAAAAAATATTGAGTTGGAGCTTTGTGTAAAAAAAAATGAAGTTCTGAATATAATATATATATATTCTGTTGGAGTGTTTGAGTTGTTATTTTTATTTTTATTTTTGTAATTGTTCTCTGTATTTTTCTCTACCTCTTAGAACCAAAAAATATTATTCCTCTACAGGGGATGAAAATGATAAAAATGAAGAGGATATTGATCCACAAGAATAGATTGATGAAGAGGAGATGGAGGCTATAAGCTCCATGTTTGAATATCACTCATCAAGAGTGAACTATTTTGTATGAGTAATACTATCTCAAAGGGGATATAGAAAATAGTGATATAGTAATTAATGGACTTCATGGTGTAATAGATGTAATATTGGATAGATATCACTCACTTGGAGTGACTACATTGAGTAAATAGAGTTGTCTTGAAAAGGCAACAATGTATGATTGTTTACTTGAATGGTGTTTCAACACACCAACATGGATTGAAGAAAGGAAGAGAACTCTTGGTGAAGGGTTCATGGTTGCTTTTGAAGCAACATATAGTTAAAGAGATATGCCACAAAATAGCTTTGGAGGTAATATTTTTTTGATTAATAATTTGTTTTTTGTGAGCAGATATTTGAAGAATGAACGAGAATGCCTTCCAAATGAATTATTGAGAGGTGATTGTCTTGTAGAGAAATCATTACATGAAGTACTTTGATTAGAAATGAACATGGATTGCATGGTGATGAGAACCATGGATATGTGTTGGTTGTGGTATCTCAATGTGAAAGATGTGTGTTGTGAAAATTGTGTTCAAAATTCCTTGGTTGAAGGAATACAAATCCATTGAGAGGAGTGGAAATATGTGTGAGGAGAAAAAATTATTAGTTGCATTTGTAACTAGTTATTGCATGGCTATATTTTGTTTGAATATCTGTGTAGAGGTATGTCAAATTGTAATGTGGCAAAACCATATAAATAAGATGATGCATTGTACATACTCAGGAGGAGTATTAGGAACTGAAATATGGTTTGAAGACCATAGAATGAATGATGAAAGAAATGTGCTAGATTGGTTAGTGATAACCAATACTTGTGGCATTATGGGAATACCATCATTTGAAGGATATTTTGATGAATGGGGAGCTAATCATCAAAAGGCACCCAATTCTATTTTGTTGAAGAAAGCAAACTTAATGGATAGACTGCAAGAAGAGCGGAAGTGTGGTGAGTGCCAACAAAACTTTTTTGATTTCTTAAATTTTCTACTTAAAAACTAGAAGAAGCATAAACGAAGATTATTTCAAAATTTTGTGATGCTTTAGAACTCATGGAATGAGTCCTTTCAGCATCAAGGGGGAGAATGTTGGAAAACTAATCTCCTTAACTTAGACTGCAGTTTTAACTGTTTGTAACTACAATGATTTTGTAATTGTCTTTTAGCCTCCTTCGAAGATTTTTTGTTTTTCTCTAGGGGCTATATATTTGTATGTCTAGTTCATGAATAAATCAAAACATTTAGAGTTCTCAGTTTGAAGGCAGTCTATCATGACCTCCTTCAATGTGACAATGTTTGGGTGTGAATTGACGTCTTCAAACTCACTGTTGTAAGTGGAGTCCAAGATGGCAGCCTTGGAGAATGTGATATTTCCTTCTACATTGAATGGGGATATTAAATATATATTTATTAATTTACCACTTTTTCCATTATTTTTTATTTTTATTTTTATTTTTTTCATATTTTGAAAATTTAAATACAAAAATTTAAACCTTCATAGTAATCACATGGGGAGTAGGTTTTACTTGTTGTTCAAACCGTCGAAGAGAGTAGAATACAATGATAACATTATTTTCTCAAATTGAGACAATCCAATTTTGAATCAATAAAGAGGTTGAAATTAGAAGTTCAAAGCCTTATATAGACACCCCTTTGTTTGAAAAACAAATTATATCTATAATACATTACCCCATATCTATCTACAAAATTAGAAAAGGAAACAAAAAAATTGGGTAGAGAGTTACTTAAAATCCTATATTGGTCCATCAATCTTTAATGTATGCTTTGAGATCCTCTAGGCTTGTTCTTTTGTCCTCTTGAGTTTGCAAATAATTATTTTGCTTCGTTATCAATTAGATCCATCCCAAATTTATCCTCTAAAATCTTGGTAAAGGGTAGAGTTTCATCCACCCATGAACCCAAATATACTTGAAAGATATTTTTTCTAATCGAAAAGGGTTTGTCATAGATTGAAGAAACGGTTTGTCAATGCTTGACTACACCTAGGGTTTGCATCCCTTTCACGAAGACTATAGCCAATTTTTTTGCTTTGTTCCATCCGCTTAACTGCACCTATAGATTATATAGTTATATCTATATAAGTCAAAGAAACATTTAATTAAATAAATTATTTACTATTTTTTAATATATTAATAAACATATAATATGTAAACTTAATATTATTGTTTTTAATTTTTAATATGGGATTAATATGAACCTCACCTGTATTACATCCCACCACATAGTGGTATTAAAGCAAAGCATGAATATTATCCATATTTCATTTGGCAAAATTTGAACTTGAATCTCATCTTTAAACATTGAAGAATTTAACGGATTAAACTAATACTACTTAATTATAAATATAATGTTATTTTTATAATTTAATGGGTATTACTTCAAACCAATATTGGATTGGGTTGTGGTTACTACAGTCATTTATCAACCATTTTTAGTTTCTAGAATAGATAAATTGAATTTCTTTAATTAAAAAAATTATTATTATTTTGAAGTTACAACTCTAAAGTGATTCCATCTAAAGGTTTTATTGTGGTACTGACACCACGTCCCATACACGAGCCTAAGTCAATTTAGATAAACAAAAGAACACAAACTTTGCTCTAACTAAATATTCAAAAGATTAAATGATAGAATTTTTCTTTCGCTTTATTATCTTAATCAAATATTAATTGTAACTCTCGTTAAATCTTAAATACATTCAAATAAATATTTGTTTAAAAATATTCGTTCATGTGGAGAGTTGGAGAGAAGTGGGTAGTTAAAACTTTCATGCTAGAGAGGTTCAAGGTTCAAATCTCTCCCTCTCATATGTTGTGATATGTTATCTAATAAATACTAGGGGCCCTACTAAAGGTGTGTATATCCACTCCTTGATGTAATATAAGTGTATATATCCACCCACTTAATGTAATATTGTGCCTTAATAAAAGATCAACATTTTAAAAAATATTTGTTTAAAATGATGTAATATTGTGCCTCAATGAAAGATCAACATTTAAAAAAAAAAAATTGTTTAAAAATGTGAAAACTCCTTCTCTCATTTATTCAAAGATAAAGTGTCTTCATTTAAGCCTTTCTTCACACTAGAAGACATTTTTATTTTTATTTATTTTTATTAGTCTTTAGTGTTGTTGTTTTTTAAATTAATAATGATAAGTTTATTATAATATCTTTTATTTAAGTTAAAGGGTTTGGTTTGATGGTTAAAGCATTTTTTATTATAATATTTTTTATTTAAGTTGGAGGGTCTGGTTTGATGGTTAAAATATTTTTTTTTTTGAGAGGGTGGAGACCATGGTTTAACTTTCGTAGGCCTAGTAGAACTAAAGGCATGCTAGTGCCATATGTTACATTAAAAATACTCTACTGAAGGTGTGTATATCCACCCACATTAAAAATACCTTACTGAAGGTGTGTATATCCACCCGCTTGATGTAATATTGTACCTTAATGAAAGATCAACATTTAAAAAAAAAATGTTGGTTTAAAAATGTGAAAACTCCTTATCTGGTTTTATTCAGAGATAAAGTGTCAACTTTATTTAAGCCTTTTTCTCACTACAAGACATTTTTATTTTTTTATTTTTATTAGTTTTTAGTGTTGTTGATTTTTAAATTAATAATGATAAGTTTATTATAATATATTTTATTTAAGTTAAAGGGTTTTGTTTGATGGTTAAAGCATTTTTTATTATAATATATTTTATTTAAGTTGAGGGTCTGGTTTGATGGTTAAAATGTTTTTTAAGAGGGTGAAGACCATGGTTTAAAATTTGATAGGCCTAGTATAATTAAATGCATGCTAGTGCCATATGTTACATTAAAAATTTTAACCAACATAACAAAGAGGTTATGCCATATATATATATATATATATATATATATCCTTTATTTAAAATATATTTAAAAGGTAGATTTTGTTTCAAGATATCATATTCATTTTATATTATGTGTTTAATTTTTAAATTCTGTTTAAGAATACCTTACTTATATTTTATTACTAGTTTATATATAAAAGATATATATCTAAAAACATCGAGAGTTATCAATATCGAGGCGCCTATCTAATTTCTTGGGGGTGTGATCTCCAAGATAGGCATCTCAGGATTGATAACTCTTGGCGTTTTTAGATATATATCCATTACATCTAAACTAGTTTATTAAACAGTTGCAAGTTGCAACGGTTATTAAACAGTTTCAATGGTTGGTTAGTCGGTTGTTTTAGTTTAAATATTTTAAATGTTTCTAACGATTGGCGGTTGTTTTAGTTTAAATATTTTAAATGTTTTTATTAATGTCGGTTTTTTTCATTAAAAAAAAAAAAAATTACGACGTGACATGTATGACCTCTTTGCCTCCCACCCCCCTGTCTGCCATTGTAGGAATGCCTCTAGATGTAATAATTTATAATTAAAATGTTAATATAACTTATTTACTTTATTTATATATATATATATATATATATATATATATATATATATATATATATATATATATATATATATATATATATATATATATATATAAATAATAGACAATTTATAATAATTATGTTATAAGAATGGAGAGGATAGGATTTAAACGATTGCAACGATTATTAAATAGTTTCAACGGTTGGTTAGTCGGTTGTTTTAGTTTAAATATTTTAAATGTTTGTAACTTGTTTTAGTTTAAATATTTTAAATGTTTTTATTAATGTCGACTTTTTTCATAAAAAAAAAATAGTTTACTGACGTGACATTTATGACCTCTTTGCCTCCCACCCCCCTTGTCCCATGCGCCATTGTAGGAATGCCTCTAGAAGTAATAATTTATACTTAAAATGTTAATATAACTTATTTACTTTATATTTATATTTATATTTATATTTATATATATATATATATATATATATATATATATATATATATATATATATATTAGACAATTTATAATAATTATGTTATAAGAATGGAGAGGATAGGATTTTTTGGGGTCTTAATCCTAAAAGAATATTTATTGTTAACTTAGCTTTTGTCTTTGAAAGGGATAAGGAGAATCAAAATTTTCTTTCAGATGGAGTTTGGACAAAAGATATTTTATTCAAGTTGTCTTTCTTTCTTTGGTTGGCATTGCAAATTCAAATATTGGTGGTGGATAATCTTAGAAGAAGATGAATGATAATTCTTAATAGGTGTTATTTATGTCATGGCGATGATGAGACACTCAATTATATTTATGTCCATTGTCCCTTTCTTTAGAGGTTTGGCATGCGTTTCTTCAGTCTCTTAAAACTCAATGAGTGACAACAAAGTCTTTGGAGGCCTTATGGAAAAGTTGGGTTCATCCTTATCATAGCCTTCAATTGAAGAAAAATTGGATCTTTGTCTTATCCAATTTCATTTGGTAGATATGGAGAGAGAGGAATAAACAAGTGTTCTAGAATAAGGTTAATAGTGTAGATTTCGTTATCATGAGTATCAAAGCTACCATTGCTAAAATATTGTTATTAAAATGGACAACCATATCTTTAGAAATGACTTGGAAAGTAGACTAGTAAATATTGAGAGATATTGGGAATCAAATTAGTTGGCCAAAGATAAAGGTGAGGTGGAATCAACCCCTTCTAGAGTGGGTACAACTAAATTTTTATGGAGCCTCTAAAGGTAATCTAGGGAAGGTTGGAGGGGTAGGGGTTTTGAGATCTAGCTTAGGGGTAGTGATATCTTATTATGTGGTGAAATTTAGCCATACATAAACCATGTAATAGAGCCAAGAGCCATGATTATATGAGTAATGTGTACAAAAAATATGAATGTTAATAAGATTGCAGTGGAAGGGGATTCTATGAATATCATTAACAGTTTGAATGCCAAGCAATCTTCTAGTTAGAGCATTGAAAGTATTATTCAGGATGCAATGAATATACTATTAGGCATGGAGTCATTTGTAATATAACACATCTATAGGGAAGGTAATATTGTGGCTGATGTTATGGAAAATATGGGAGTTTATATGGATGGATCCAAGGTATGAAATTCTTTTTATTTAAGACTTTGATGATTATAAATTTGAAAGAGGAGAATGTTTTTTATGTTCTTGAGTTAGAAGTTACAAATCCTTAGGAAAATGTTGGAAATTTTGAGTAATAAGGTTGTCATCGATGTCAAGTGTTTGGTGCAAGGCAAAGTCTATTTTGGTCTAAGAAAAGTCGTAAAAGAATTGTTTATAATATTTTATATTATAAGCCAAAGAGGTTGGTTAAAAGGTGGAATGGTTTTAAAGAGAAAAGAGAATATATTATAATATTTTAATATTATAATAATTAAGCCAAAGGGATTATTAAGAGAAAAATAAGATTTGACGAAGATAACCATGCAAATTAATAATAAAATAAAATAATATAATACCTAACCTAAAGTTAAATATTATATTAAATAAATAAATAAATTTGAAATTGGCAAATGGCACCAAAAATCAAATTTAAATTGGAGGCACTTATGTTTTTTGTCGACGTCATGCAATTACCTTGGAAGTATATAAAAGGGATAAGCAAATAATTAAAATCCAATTCAAATCATCCGAAGTTAATGCATATATGATAAATTAGATAGTGGAATATAGCAAAACGTGTTAAAAAATCATTTGTTGAGGAAGCAACAGGGATAATGACAAGGCAACAAACATCTTGGTTCAGTGAGGGCTGGTAGCCCAAGTGGTAGGCAGGTCCTACATAAGTTTGTAGCAGAGGAAATGTTTGGGGTTCGATTCCCCTTAGCATCAATTGAATATATTTTGTTTTGGTTCATCGGAGGCAGCAATTATAAGACGTTGAGGCTAAAGGCTTAGTCTCAACCGCTTGGCTAGTGCAAGCAGTCAAGCGTTGAACTTTGAAGGTTGATTTCGGAGGGTTGATTCCCGCCCATAACAAAGCAAGATTTTTTTTTTTTTAAAGTATGTGCCATGTTGTTTAGTGTATAAGGTATGCACTATATTGTTGAATTGTTGGCTATAGTGATATTTGGTGGATGATATTTGGCTTATAGTTTGGAACATAGGAGATATAAGGAGAAATATTTTTGACATTATAGTTAAAGGGTTTAAATGTCATTTATTTTATTTTCTAATCTTGGAGGAATGAGTTTGTAAATGGTTTATTTATAAATGTAATTATTTTTTCTTGGACATTAAAGGGGAGTGAAAATTGTTTTGAAAGAGTAAATATAAAATGTGTAAAAGGTATTTTATTTAACTGTAAATTTTGCTTTATGAAAGAAAAATTGTTGAGAGAGTATTTTTTTGTGAGCTTTAATGCATTGTCCATGAGAAGTAAACAAGAGTCCTAGAAGAGTATTTTTAGGATTCATTAAGCATCTTGTTGAGGGAATATTCATGTGGAGGTTTTGAGATAGACTGTTGTTATCTAACATTGAAGTGGCACAAAAGGAATTGGTTGTTGGTGAGACAGGTTTTGAAGATATATCCCCATCAAAGCAGAGAGGTATGGGTACATCATACTTTGTTAGAAGTGTTTGTTGGAATGAATATTGTGAAACATAAGGTGGAGTGAAAAGGATTGTTGATAAGCATTGTTGGAAATATTTGAGTGAGTTTTATGTGCTTCATTGTTGAATTTTTTGAGAAAATTTGAGATAGATATTATGAATTATTTGAGTTAGGGTTTGAGACCTACATTGTGCTCTTTGTTGGAAGAAGTATGAAAAAACTTGTTTAGGGTTTGTGAGCAAGTTGTGCTTCATTGGTTGAATTATTGTGTGAAACTCTTGAGCATTGGTTTTGAGTGATATTGAAAGTGAATGTGTAAATATTAGAAATCAGATTGATGAAAGTAAGAGTGTAGATTAGAAATATAGGTGTCATGTGCTAGACTAGATCTATATTTAAAAGGAGCAATAAAAGTAATACATGTGGAAGTGTTAAACTTAATTATTGAGTAGAACATATTGAGCTATTTGTAAGTGCATATTATTCTCTATATGTTCTAGAGGTTAAACATATTCTGGATAGAATATGTCTAAAGTGCTTCAAATTAAAGGAATTACTTTGAATATTAGACAAAGAATTTGACAACATTGTGTGCAATATTTGAGATTGATTGAGCATATCTTGTGAGCTAATTTGAGCATGTGTTAGAGTAGGTTTGAGCATCTACTAGATCATTATTGAGCAAGTCTTTTTGAAGGTTTGAGAAAATAATTAAGCAATTTCTTGAGAGGGCTTAAAGATAGATTTAAGCAAGTATTTGAGAAGACTTGAAAGTAGATTTGACCAAGTATTCGAGAATACTTGAAGGTATATTTGAGAAACTCTTTGTGAAGGCTTGAGAGAAAAATTGAGCAAGTTCATGAGAAGGCTTGAGAGAAAAATTAAGCAATTTCATGAGAGGGATTCAAGGCATATTTGAGCAATTCTTTGTGAATACTTGAAGGTATATTTGAGAAAATTTTTGAGAAGACTTGAAGGTAGATTTGAGCAAGTCTTGTGAAGAATTGAAATAAAATTAAGAACAAGTTTGATTTGTTCAAGCTTTGTGTTAAGGCTTGGGAAGATCTAAGCAGAGTTGATTGATGATTTGTTCAATATTTGCGTTAAGGCTTGGGATAAATCTAAGCATATTTGATTGGTGATTTTATCAACCTTTGTGTTAAGGATTGGGAACAAATTTGAGACAAAGGTTAGTGCATATTTGTGAGAAGATCTATGAGCAGAGTTAGAGCATATTTGTACTAGACTTGGGATAGATTTTGGTGCATATTTGAGATAGAGTTGAGAGTTATATTTGGAGGTGACATAGAAAATATGACATTAGTCTCCAATAGATAGATATCCATTAGCCAATGCAATGGGGATAGAGGTATCCTATGGAGAGAGATTCAAAAACCAGAGCAGTGGGGGAAGAAGTCTTCTAGAATATTACCAACCAAAGCAAAGGGGATAAAGGTATCTTATAGATAGAGATCCATGAACTAGAGAAATAGGAAAGAGTTATCATGTGGAGTGTGATCTGTGAACCAGTTGGGCAGATAGAGTTCTTCTATGGAGAGAGATCTACAAACCAATTGAGGAGATAGACTTATCCTGGATCAAATTCCACAAACCAAATAAAAGGGGAAAGAGTTCTCCTATGAAGAAGATATCCACAAATATTTACATAGTGGATTGGTATCTCCTTTGGATAGAGGTCCATAAACATTGTAATAGGGAATTGATTCCCAAAAATATTTGTTGATAAAATTTAGTAGAATTTTTTTCTTTGTGGAGTAGCCCACATTGGGTGAACCACATTAAATTGGTGTCTCTCTTGTGTGTGATGATTTATGCATTAATTTTATTACTTCTATTTATATTGGCATTGATAATATTGGATAATATTGTTTGGGAAAGAAAAGTAAAAGTTGATCTTATACTGTTCACCCCCCTCTCAGTATAAGCCTGTGTTATTCAATTGGTATCAGAGCGGGTTACTTCAAGGAAGCCTAACATCTTGAAGGAATATATACAAGAACACACATGGCAAAGAAATGGAAAATAAAAACCATGAGACCTAAAAAGGAAGAAAATTTTGATCTTGATATCAAGATAGGGGAACAAGAAAAATCAATGAGATGTATTGAGTGTGGTAAGCTTGGTCACATGCCACTTTATTGTCCATAAAATGGGTATAGTAGCAGCAAAGAGGAAAAGGAATTTGATTTTGCTCTCAAATATATTGTTGCTCTAAGAGGATAAGTGGAAACAAGATAAAGTGAAAAATCAAGCAACATAAAAGAAGCCAACTATGTAAGAAGGGATGATAAGGAACTAAGAATACTCAAATATTTTATTTGTGGTAACTTTGATCATATATGAATATCATTGTTCAAAAACTAGGTATAGTAGCAATGAAGAAGAATATAAATATGCTCTTGAAGATCTAGAGGAAGATTCATAAAAAAGAAAAGAAGGGAGCCACAGTTGAGGAACTTGTTGAGTTAGAAAGGGAGAACTTAGAATTGAAGGTTCAAATACAAGAGGATGAGAAAACTAAGAAAAAGCTTCTACAAGATCTCTCTGAATTGAAATTTAAGGTTGAAAATGTAAGGAGAGTTGAAGAAGGTATGGCTAAGCAGGTAAAGGTAAAAGAGCTAGAATGTTAAAGACTCATTGTTGATCTTGAAGAATTAAAAAGAGAGAACTCAAGATTGAAAATCCAAGTACAAGAGGATAAGGAAACAAAGGAAAACTTTCTTCAAGATCTCACTAACCTTAAGGTTAAGGTTGAAGAGGTAAAGAAAATTGAGGAAGGTATGGCTGAAAAATTTAAAGTGAAAGAGATAGAGTGTGAAAGAGTAGAACATGAAGTAGTTTCACTAAGGAAGGAAGTGAAATATGCAAATGATAAGCTACACAATTTTGAGAAAAGCTCAAAAGCTTTGGATAACATCACCAAAGCACAAATATCTTCATTTATAAAAATAGGAGTAGGCAATGAAGAAGGTCTAGAAGTACAGAAAGGGGAGTCAAGATCAAAATAAAAGGAAGTATCAAAAGAAGAATCAAAATAATTGACAAAAGAAGAACCTAAGAATTACACTGATAGGTTGAGAGGTTATAGTATCAAAGAGGAAGCAAACAATGCACCATCAATGAATATGGATTATCACAAAGAAGAAAGGACTAAGAGACCAGTGGGTTCAAGGTAATATTTATTCAAAGGATGTTGATTTTTATGTAAAATGTTTGGTCACAAGGCTACGCATTGCAAAACTCATGGAAATAAGGAGTATGGTATTACTAATAGGAACTTCAAATATGGATATTTCTTTCAAGGGTATTGCTACTCTTGTAATTTATTTGGTCATAAAGAAATTCACTTCAGGGTTCATGATAGAAATAGGTATGGATTCACCAAGAGGAATTTCAAGATATTTGCAACTTCTAGGAACCACAATATTAAGTTTTCTAGTGCAATAATGTTGGGCATAAGGCCAAGTGGTAAAGGAACATAGTTTCTAGAGTTTCCAAAGACAAGCAAGAACAAGGACACTCAAAAAAATCAAAAGGGTATGTTGAGAAAGAAGGTTGACAAAGGAAAAGAGTATTGTATGCTAGGAGTAGAAATACTCCCACCCCAAAATTAACCACCTCAAGAAAAGGAGGTGGGGAGGGGGCTGAGCTAAGAGTATTATATTTAGCCCCAAAGGAGTCCCTATGCTATTGATGTCAAATGGGGACATATTTGAGTAAGGGAGAGAGCACTCAGTTAGGGGGAGCAGTTTCTTAGGGGGAGTAGAATTGGAAAAAGGAAAAAGGGATGTTTAAAAATAAGGGATTGCCATCAATGACAAAGGGGAGATTGTTGCAAATTTTGAGTAATAAGGTTGTCATTAATGTCCAGTTTTTGGTGCAAGGAAATGTCCATTTTGGTACAAGAAAAGTGGTAAAAGAATTGGTTATAATATTTTATATTATAATACAAAGAGGTTGGTTAAAATGTGGAAGACAAAAGGTTTCACCCATGATTTTAAAGAGAAAAGAGAAGATATTATAATATTTTAATATTATAATAATTAAGCCAAAAGGGCTTATTAAAAAAGGGAAAATAAGATTTGACGAAGATCCCCATGCAAAAGTATTATTTAATACTAAAATTAAATAATATAATATTTAACCTAAAGTTAAATATTATATTAAATAAATAATTAAATTTGAAATTGGCAAATGGTACCAAAAATCAAATTTAAATTGGAGGTACTTATATTTTCCGTCGACGTCATACAATTACCTTGTAAGCATATAAAAGGGAGAAGAAAATAATTTAGATACAATTCAAATCATCTAAAGCTAATGTGCATGCAATAAATTTGATGGTGGAGGACAACAAAACATGTTAAAAAAACATTTGTTGAGCAAGCGATAGGGATAAGGACAAGGTGGCAGACATCTTGGTTCAGTGAGGGCTAGTAGCCCAAGTGGCAGGTAGGTCTTGCATAAGTTTTTGGCATAGGGAAGGTTCAGGGTTTGATTCCTCCTAGCATCGGTTGAAGATTTTTTGTTTTGGTTCATCAGAGGCAGTAGGTATAAGATAGTGATACTAAAGGCTTAGTATCAACTGCTTGGCTAGCGCAAGTGGTCGAGCGTTGCTCTTGGAAGGCTAATATCGAAGGGTCGATTCCCGTTCGTGATAAAGCAAGATTATTTTTTTTAAATGTATGCGCCATGTTGTTTAGTGTATAAGGTATGCGCTATATTGTTGAATTGTTGGCTATAGTGATATTTGGCTTATATTTTGGAACATAGGAGATATAAGGAGAAATATTTTTGGTATTCTAGTTAAAGGGTTTAAATATCACTTATTTTATTTACTAATATTGGAGGAATAATTTTGTAAATGGTTTATCTATAAATGTAATTCTTTGTTCTTGGACATTAAAGTGAAGTGAAAATTTATTTTAAAAGAGTGGAGATAAAAGGTGTAAAAGGTATTTTATTTAATTGTAAATTTTGCTTTATGAAAGGAAAATTGTTGAGAGAGTTGCTTTTTTGTGATCTTTAATGCATTGTCCATGAGAAATAAAGAAGAGTCCTAGAATATTATTTTTAGAATTAATTGAGCATCTTGTTGAGGGAATATTCATGTGGAGGTTTTGAGATAGATTGTTGCTATCTAACCTTGAAGTGGCACAAAAGGAATTGGTTGTTGGTGAGACAGGTTTTGAAGACATATCTCCATAAAAGCAAAGAGGTATGGGCACATCATCCTTTTTTTGAAGTGTTTGTTGGAATGAATATTATGGAACATAAGGTGGAGTGAAAAGGATTGTTGATAAGCATTGTTGGAAATATTTGAGTGAGTTGTATATGCTTCATTATTGAATTATTTGAGAATATTTGAGATAGATATTATGAATTATTTGAGTTAGGTTTTGAGACCTACATTGTGCTCTTTGTTGGAAGAAGTGTGAAAACACTTATTTAGGGTTTGTGAGCAAGTTGTGCTTCATTGGTTGAATGATTGTGTGAAACTCTTGAGCATTGGTTTTGAGTGATATTAAAAGTGAATGTGCAAACATTAGAAATCAGATTTGTGAAAGCAAGAGTGTAGATCAGAAATATAGGTATCATGTGCTAGACTAGATCTATCTTTAAAAGGAGCAATAAAAGTAAGACATGTGGAAGCGAGAAACTTAATGATTGAGTAGAACATATTGAGCTATTTGTAAGTGCGTATTATTATCTATATGTTCTAGAGGTTAAAAAAATTCTAGATAGAACATGTCTAAATTGCTTCAAGTTAAATAAATTACTTTGAATATTAGACAAAGCATTTGACAGCATTGTGTGAAAGATTTAATATTGATCGAGCATATCTTGTGAGTTGTTTTGAGCAATTTTTAGAATAGCTTTGGGCATGTGCTATAGTATATTTGAGCAAGTTTTTTTAGAAGGCTTAAGAGAATATTTGGGCAAGTCTTTGTGAAGGCTTGAGAGTAGAATTGAGCAAGTTCTTGAGAGAGCTTGAAGGTAGATTTCAGCAAGTCTTTAAGAAGACTTGAAGGAAAATTTGAGAAAGTCTTTGAGAAGACTTGAAAGAAGATTTGAGCAAGTCTTTGTGAAGTCTTGAAATTAGAATTGATCAAGTTCTTGAGAAGGCTTGAGAGCAAAATAGAGTAAGTTCTTGAGAGGACTTGAAGCTAGATTTGAGTAAGTGCAGATTTGAGAGCAATATTTGGAGGTGACAAAGCAAAGAGGAAAATAGTCTCCAGTAGATAGATATCCATAAAACAATGTAGTGGGGATAGAGGTATCCTATGAAGAGAGATCCACAAGCCAGAGCAGTGGGGGCAAAAGTCTTCTAGAAGATTACCAGCCAAATCAGAGGGGATAAATTTCTCCTATTGATATATATCCACAAACCAAAGAAAGGGGAAATAGTTCTCCTGTGGAGTGTGTTCCATGAACCAAATAGGGAGATAGAGTTCTTCTGTGGAGAGATATCCATAAACTAGTTGAGGAGATAGAGTTCTCCTGGATCAAGTTCCACGAACCAGAGAAAAGGGGAAAGAGTTCTCTTGTGGAGAAGAGATCCACAAATAAAAGAATAGGGGATTGGTGTCTCCTTTGGAGAGAGGTCCACAAATATTGTAATAGGGAATTTATTTACAAGAAGATTTATTGAGAAAATTTAGTAGAAATATTTTCTTCGTGGAGTATCCCACATTGGGTGAACCATGTTAAATTGGTGTCTCTCTTGTGTGTGATGATTTGTGCATTGCTTTGATTACTACTATTGATATTGCCATTGATAATATTGGATAATATTGTTTGGGAAAGAAAAGTAAAAGTTGGTCTTATACTATTCACCCTCCCCCCTCTCAGTATAAGCCTATGTTCTTCATAAAATTGATCATTGCAAAAATATCTATTAGGACAAGGCTAATTTTCAAGGAAACTAAACTGAGATTCAAGAGTTGATTAAAAAATGTCATATATTGAATGAAGACTAGGTGGAAGCTTTCGAAGTTCTTAGGAAAGGCATAATTTGGGATTTGATCTAAAGCTAATAGATAATTGATTAAATCTTATGAAGATTATAAAGAAACCAGATACATTAGATTTCAAAAATATTGTATCCCCATGGGATAGAGTTAAACCAAAATTATTGTATCTAATTTTGCAACATGCTCCTTTTTAGTCCAAAAAATTATAATATGTAGGTGTTGGAAGTGTTTTTTCTCTTCTACAAAAAAGGTTTGGGGTCCTCTCAGAACCCCTTCATTTACCATGGTAAAAAAAAAGGTATTTTAAAATTTATGTGTTATGTTTGATAATAGATTTAGTTTGGAAAAGTGTAATTACTATTAAGCTTTCATTTGCACTCAAGGATAGTTAAACATTATTTTATTGTTTTTAAATATTTGAATAAATTAATACATAATATGTTTTAATTAGGCAGGATTATTTGTATTATATTTTTGATGCTATGATCACAATGACCACCTAAAACATATATTAAAATTATAATTTATGCTTCATTCAAATATAAACATAAAATATTTACTAAAAAATAATAAATATTGGTAAATGTGTATATATATATGTGATTGTTGAAATACTATGTTAAAACAATCATTATGTGATTAAGGTTAAGGACCATTTCAATATCATATAAAATTATTTAGATATTTATATTGTATATATTTATTTATTTTTAATTAATTGTTCAGAATTTAAATAAGCCCATGTGTATTGCATTGTGACCATATAGTATCATTATAAGAACTTGATAATTATGTATGGATCACTTGGTAAGATTCAAACTTGGTTATTCTTCTTGGAAGTTGAGGAGATAAATAGACTAATATCATACCATTTGATATAGTGTCCATATATTTAAGGATGTTTAAAAGTCTTTTTTTTTTATGTTTAAGATGTTATCCTCACCTTCAAGGTATATAGATAAAGCATAGTTGCATTGACAAAGAGATCAATATCAAAGAGATCAATATCAAAAGAGCATCGAATGAGGATAACATGATTGAATCACAAAGGAAATACAAATGATAAAATATATTAAAAGGAAATATGAAAGATGAAGAAATTCAAAGAAGTAAAGATTAATTTGATATTCAATAATAGATGGCTAAATATAATAATAAAGAAGTAGGACCCATGAGATCCAATATACGTGAGATGAAAAATAATGGACACATGAAAGGTTATAAATTTAATCTAAAATAAAAGAATGCAAATATAGAAGACAAATTTGAAAAACAATGAAAGAGGCTACAAGAGATTTTAGTTCATAAATATAAAGAGGAAAGTCACATGAAAGTAGGGTTATGCATAGTGGCTAATCATCCTTAATTAACAAATATTTTGATTTTTAAAATTTGGAATTTGCTAATATTGGGGACCCTTGACTAGGGCCCATTAGCCCAAAAATTGTAGGTGTAATTTTTTTTTTAGTAGATTCGTCCCAATTTTATAATAATTAGACCATTTAAAGTTTAAATCTCTAATATTACCCCTAATAATAGGGGACATTTTCACCTTGAAATTATAAAGAATTTTGGATTTCAAAACTAATTCACCCTATTTTTATAAATACATTTTAGGGCAACCCCTTATGCATAACCTTGCATGAAAGATTGTAAGTATTAGCTAAAATAATAAAAGACCAATTAGAAGAATTAAAAAGGGTGTATGGGAGAAGAGTTGATTGCACATGAAATATTGAAAGCTCAAGATATGATTGCATAATATCAAGTAAAATAACTATTAAATAATACACATAAGAGTCAAGTTGGGTCAGACGAAGAGAAAGAGGCACATGAGAGACTACAAGTTTGAGATAAGTGTATCAAGTTTGATATCTCTTGGTATTGAATAGATATATAATCTAGATATCTAAGATATTTTATAATGTCCTATACATTTAGCCTCTTTTACATTTTTATATTCATGGCACAAACATGCACTTAGTTATATACCTTCTCATTATTAGAGAACATATTAACATTGATGTTTTCATGAACATCGTGATGCTTCATAGAAGGTAAAGGTAAAAGTGAGAATATTAAGTAACTTTTAATGTCCATGAGGTCATAGTACATATTGAATGGTCCTCATAAAGGATGTTGTTTACCCAATATAAGGCTATCCAACCATGATCTAGTTATCAAAGTGTGGTGTATAAACTTTATTCTTATAGAATTTAAATTATAAACTTCCTATTATAGTTCTAATGTCTTCACCATTAAAACCACTTAGGTTGTAATTGGTTTTTAACATGCATGAGGTCCTAGATCATATAGGATGATATGTTTATCTAAGTGTCTATCCACCATTATTGAAGTAGTATATAAACCTATCTCCTTTTAATTTTAAACCATGACCTCTTGTTTGAAGTTCCAAACTATTAACTATTGGATCCACTCAAGTTGTATATATAAATATAAGTGAATAAGTCTAATTTGTGGTGAAATTTTATCATGTTCCTTGATTTGTGTAATATTAATAAGTATTATTAAGGTAGTAAGAAAAATTGATATTAGATTATAAAATATATTTTCTTATATATAGTATAGCTATTATATAAATATGGTATAATCTAACTTGATTTTACATTTACTAAAGAGTTAACAATATAATTTAAATTATACTATGAGCATAGAATATATGATATATTCATAAAATATTAAATTTGAATACAATATTTAGAATTTAATAAATATAACATAATAGAAACAGGATAATTTTTTTTTTTAAACATTTTAAAATAAGTATTGTTTTCACTAAGAATACTTTATTATTTTTTGATTGGTTGAAAGGGTGTTGAAAGGTCCCCGAACCTTGTACAAGAGGATTTACATGAATTCCAGATCGACTGAGGTGGTCCAAGAAACAAAGATCAAAGTGCAAGCAAACCTCCACACGAGGAAAGGTGTCGCGAAAACACGACCAATTTGGTGATGTCACGAAATCATGACAAGTTGCACCGTTGCAGCCAAGAGAAGAAGGGATGTCGCGAAATCGTGACTAGAAGCGCCATCAGAGCCGAACGAGGGAAGGTGTCACAAAATCATGACATGTTGCAAGGTTGCTACCAGAAGAAAGGAAGTGTCACGATATCACGACAAGTTGCAAGGTCGGAGCCAAAAGAGAAGACGAGTCATACGACAAGAAGCAAACCCGCGATCGGACAGAAAAGGTGTCGTGAAATTGTGACAGGAAGTAAGACCGCTACCGAAGAGAAGGGGTGTCACGAAATCGTGACAAGAAGTAAGACCGTTGCTGAAGAGAAAAAGAGTCACGAAATCATGACATTTATGGAAGACCGCTGTCGAAGAGAGAAGGTGTCACGAAATCACGACATGATGGAAGACCACAGCCGAAGAGAAAAGGTGTCACGATATCGCGATAATATGGAAGACCGTAGCCAAAGAGAAAAAGTGTCGCGATATCACGACAAGATGGAAGACCGCAGCCAAAGAGAAAAAGTGTCGCGATATCACGACAATATGGAAGACCGCAGCCAAAGAGAAAAAATGTCGCGATATCGCAACAAGATGGAAGACCGCAGCCGAAGAGAAAAGGTGTCGCGATATCACGACAATATGGAAGACCGCTACCAAAGAGAAAAAGTGTCGCGATATCGTGATAAGATGGAAGACTGCTACTAAGGGAAAAAAGGTGTCGCGATATCGCGACAAGATGAAAGACCACAGCCAAAGAGAAAAAGTGTCGCGATATCACGACAAGATGGAAGACCGTAGCCGAAGAGAAAAAATGTCGTGATATCGCAACAAGTTGCAAGAAAGAGAAAAAGTGTCACAATATCATGACAAGATAGAAGACTGCTACCAAAGAGAAAAAGTGTCGTGATGTCGCGACAAGATGGAATACTGCAGCTGAAGAGAAAAAGTGTCGCGATATCGCGCCAAGTTGCAAGAACGCACCCGAAGAGAAAAAGTGTCATGATATCGTGACAAGTTGTAAAAACGCACCCGAAGAGAAAAAGTGTCGCGATATCGCGACATGTTGCAAAAACGTGGCCAAAGAGGAAAAGTGTCGCGATATCATGACAAGTTGCAAAAACGTGGCCAAAGAGAAAAAGTGTCACGATATCGCGACATGTTGAAATTTTGCGGCCAATGGTGAAAGGTGTCACGATATCATGACCAGTTGCCAAAACATGGCCGAAGGGGGAGAAGAAGGAAGAAAGGACACAAAAACTCAAACAATTTCATGAGCAAACAAACCCGGTCCCCTGCCAACCACTCACATTGTGCAGACATTGGTACTTATAGAAGCGTCCCTTAGGCCAATGGGAAAGGAGTCTCTCCAAACATGAATGTCAGATTCACCAACTCACTTGTTAGCAATCAAGTCCGTAGCTTTGTTTCCTTCCCAGTACTGATTCTTAATGACTAATTCTGGGTAAATGTCGATTAGTGCCTTGCATTCTTGGAAGATCAAAACAAGGGCCCAGGGAGGCACAGAAGTCCCATTGTGCCAGTTGATATAGTACATTGAGTCTCCTTCTATGATGAGTTTATTGATGGTCAAGCCTTCCAAGAGAATCAAGCTTTGGACCAGAGCCCGAGCCTCTGCCATATTGTTAGATTGAATTCCTAGGTTCTGGGCAAAGGCCAAAATTATTTCTCCTCTGTGATTTCTAAGAATTCTTCCTCTACCAGCCGCTCCTAGGTTGCCTTTGGCCACACCATAGAAATTAATCTTGTGCCACTTAGTAGGAGGTAAGACCCACTTGATGACAGACCTATCAACAGAAGTACAGGGTGTAGCAAAGAAATTGGAAAGATTGAAGAGTTTTGATAAGTCTAATTCAAGGCCAGGAGGGGGGTTTTGGAAGATGATACAAGAGAGGAATTCTCCACAGCAAGGGCCAAGATTTTGGCAACAACAATATTCTTATTAGTGGCTTGGTTTTTGAAAATTTTGGCATTTCTCTCAAGCCAAATCTGTCACAGGAAGATGTGAAGGCAAGCTTGCCACATGAATTTAAGTTGATTGCTCTTGAAAGGCCGAGGCCATTGTTGAAAAATGAGGGGAATGGAATGAGGGAGGGCTGCGGATATGTCAAAGGTGTTAAGAACCTGTTTGAGCACTGCAAGAGAGAAGGGACATTCCAAAAAAAACATACGAAGTTGACTCACAAGCATTTTTACACAGGATGCACCAATTGGGGATGAGTAACCCTCTGATTATCAAGTTGTCAGTGATGACGATTCCATTTTGGATGGCCAACCAGCAAAATAATTTGACCTTGGGAATGATCTTGGTAACCCAGACCTTATTAGATAAGTCTCGACCATCATTGGGAGTTTCTTGACTGTAGTAAGCTGATTTAACAGTGAAATTCCTTGAATCTTCAAGGTTCCAGACCATGGAATCATCTTTGTGAGAGTTGGGGATGATGCAAGTCCCAGCAAGTTTTGTAACCACTTGAGCACCTTGGTGATATGCCTAGGCCCATTAAGAGCCAAGTGTTTCCATTTAGGTCTTGTAATACCTGGGTTAATGAAATGACACACCTTATCTCCAACGGTAGCTTCGATAACCGTCTTGAGCACTACAAGATGAGGATATTGGCTGAGAGGTTTGTCACGAATCCATGGGTCATCCCAAAAATTAATGGTCATTCCAGTTCCAAGACACCACCTTAAGCCTTCCATGATGATCTTCCTTGTTTTGGTGATGCCATTCCAGAAACGAGATCCGCTAGGAAGGTTGTGCTCTCCAAGAAAAAGAACCTTATGGAGGTACTTAGCTTTGATGATGTCAATCCAAGTGACTTTTTCATTAGTGGTAAGTCTCTAAGACTTCTTGGCAATGAGGGCCATGTTCATCCGCTTGATATTCTTGAATTTGAGACTTCCATCCTTTTTCTTGGAACAGACCCTATCCCAGGCAACAAGTGAAAATTTATTCTTGTTTTCGTTTCCCACCCAAAGGAATCTGCATTGAATTTGCTCAATTATTTGGCAGATGGAAGCTGGAGCTTTGAAGATAGATAAGAAAAAAATTGGAATGCTTTGCAGGCAAGCCTAGACCAGAGTGGCTTTGGCTTCCTGACTGAGCATTGAGCTTTTCCAACCTACAAGTTTCTTATTGAGGTGATCTAAAACAGGGTTCCACATAGCCGAGACCGATTTGCCGTGGAAAAGTGGTAATCCAAGATAAGTAGTTGGAAGGCTCCCAATGATACACCCAAGGATCTCAGCAATCTTATTTTTCCTGTGGATGGGAGTATTGAGAAAGTATAGCTTGCTCTTATGGTAATTGACTTTTTGGCCAGCCGCCTCTTCATAAGAATCAAGAATGTTCTTAATGATTTTTGCTTCAGGAACAGAATCATGGGAGGATAGAATAGTATCATCCATAAACTGTTGATGGGATATGGCATTGGTTGTTGAAGCTGGTTTGATCCTAGAGATGAGTCCACTATTGCAAGCAGTAGTAAGGGTTCTTCCAAGGGTTTTGGCCAAAATTATGAAGAGGAAGGGTGACAGAGGGTCCCCTTGATGGATGCCTTTGAAACTTTGGAAGAAACTAGCGGGTGAACCATTGATAAGAATAGAGAACCAAGCAGTAGAGATACATTCACAAACCATCTTGATCCATTCTTTGTGAAACCCAAACTTATCTAGCACCTCAAACAAGAATTTCCAGGAAACCCAATCAAAAGCCTTGTTCATGTCAAGCTTAAGGAACATACTGGGTTTTTTATTTTTAGATGCCGAGTGGGCCAATTCATGGACGGTTATCACTCCATTAGCAATGAATCTGCCTTTGACCGAGCTTCCTTGGCACTGGTCGACGATGGAGGGAAGGATGTCTTTTAGCCTGTTTGCCATAACTTTGGTGATAAGTTTGTAGATGACACTACAGAGACTAATAGGTCTAAAGTCGAAGAGAGAAGCACGATCATTGGACTTGGGAATTAAAACAATGAAGGTGGAATTGGCTTCTCTCGACATCTTTTTGTCTTTCTAGAAGAATTTAACCACAGCAACAAAATTAGGGCCCACAATATCCCAAAAGTGTTGAAAAAATTGAGGTGGGAAGCCATCGGGTCCAGGGGCCTTATCAGGTTCCATTGCAAACAGAGCTTATTTGATCTCCTATTCAGTGAAGAATTGGAGCAATTTCCCATTATCATCATTAGACACCAACTTTGGTATGTTCTGAAGTAGAGAACTTGCTGTGCGGGGGTGGCAATCATCACTAGGACCTAAGATTTCCTCGAAGTGGTGCACAGCTTCCTGTCTGATAGCATGGATGTCAGAGACAGAGGTTACATTAGCCTTGGTCAACTCAGATATTTTATTTGAGCCTCTGTGGTGCATGGTGGAAGCATGGAAAAACTTCGTGTTGGTGTCTCCTTCTTTGAGCCAGAGGCTTCTAGATTTTTGCCTCCAGTAGGACTCTTCCTTAGCCAAGGCATTGTGAAATTTTGAAAGGAGGCTTTTTTCTTCCATGAAAGTTTTGACCCTCTGATCTCCTCCCTGAATAAGATTTTCCACCCTTTTGGGCTCATCCATCAGATGCTTTTTTTTGGTAAAGAGGTTGCAGAAAACCTCCCTATTCCAGCATTTCAGCTTGAGCTTGACCGCTTTGAGTTTGAGGAACAGATTCGTGAGAGGGTTTGGACAAAGGTTTTGCTGCCACCATTGTTGAATACACCGACCTAAATCTAGATGGGTGAGCCACATCTTTTCAAACCTGAAAGGGGTTTTGAAGATTTTTTGGGGGCAGGAACAATCCATAATTAAGGGGTTGTGATTGGATCCAATTTTTGGGTGCCTATGAATCCTAGCATCACCAAAAATAGGAATGAGTTCTTTGGATAAGAGAAATTTGTCAAGCCAAATTTGGATGTGATGAATGCCCACCTGTATATTGCTCCATGTGTAGTTGGATCCTTGGAGCAGCATGTCCATTAGCTCGTTGTGATTGACAAAATCGTTGAAATCTTTAATGCAGCTGCTAGTGATTGGATTGCCTCCTTGCTTGTCAAACAGGTGAATGGGAGCATTGAAGTTGCCAAGATCATCCATGGAAAGTCAAGAAATTTATTGCGCATTGTGGAAATGTTATCCCACAACAATCTTCTGTTGACAGGACTATTTTGTCCATAAACATTGGTGGCGATCCATTGGAGGTTAGTGACTTTATTGATGAACAAAATGTTGATGGTTCTATCAGAGACTGAAAGAACTCTCCCCTCAATAGTTTTTGGATCTCACAAACAAAGGAGACCCCCAGATGCCCCTGAGGAGGGACAAAAGGCAAAATTGTAGTTTTCCCAGATTAGCTTGCAAACATGAGTGCTGTTATTCTTGTCCAGTTTGGATTCTTGAAGAAACATGATATTTGGTTTTAGGTTTTTTCTTACTGATTTGACAGTCCTCTATTTAGCAGTTTCGTTGAGGCCTCTGACATTCCAAGAGATGAACTTCATCGAGTTGACTTGGGGTTTGCTTTGCGACCTCTGCCTCTCCCTTGAGATAGAGTAAGTTTAGGTCTAACTTCATCCATGTCTTGGTGGGTGGGTTGTTCAAAAATAGGGCCCAAGGATGTAGGCACAGAGTCGTCAGCTGTTTCAATATCAACTGCTTTGGCTAACTTTTTTGCATTTGACGGTCATCCCCTTTTCTGTTCTTTTTTGACATCAGCTCTGGGTGCGAGAATGGGAGATTTCAGTAGGCTGGATGTTTGGATAATGTCGATGGAGTCAATCCTAGGGGCAGGCCGATGGGGGGATGGAGAGTAGGGAGACTGACACAGGGCAACAGACTCAGGGGAAAGGGAAAGAGGACGATTATGAGTCAGGAAAAGGGAAAGACGACGGTTCTGAGTCAAGGGAAGGGGTGGGAAAGGAAGAGGAAGGTGAGAGGGACTAGAATCGATGGGTGAGTTTGGGAAGGTCATTGCAGCCTTACCTTTGGACAAGGGAGACTGAATCAAAGTGGGAGTGGATGAGACTTTTGGATCTATGGGAAGGTCATCGAAGATGACCTCTATAGTATGAAGATTATTTAAGGGAGCAAATTGATTAGAACGAAAATGCAGAGCACTGACATTATTAGGTTTGCCATGATTTGAAGCAGAGGTTTTAGGAGGACCTGCAGATCAGCCATGGCCCTGGCTAGAAGCCTTTTTCTTGGTGTTAAGGATCTAGAAATCCTTCTTTCGACCTGAATCATTGGGGATATATTTTTTTCGAGAAGGGCATTGAGAAGCCAGATGGCCCTGACTATTGCACTCCAAACAAAAAGTGAGCTTGTTCTTGTAATCAACTCCTTGACGTCTTCTGTAGCTTCCGTAGTTGATGCCGATGTAGGTAGGAAGAGCCAAATCTAGATTAGCCATGACACAGACATGAGCATAGGTCATTTTGGTTCTGGCTCGGGTAGCAGGGTCGATGGCGACCAAATCTCCAATCAGTTGAGTGATGCCTTTGAGTGCATTGTTGTAGAAGAACTATGGAGGAAGCCCATGGAGTTTGATCCAAATTAGAGCGATGTTGATAGACTGAGTTTCAGGGTCAAAGTCTTCCCCCCATCTCCATAGAAATAGGCTACGACGGCCAAAAAACCAAGGTCCTCTAGTAAGAATGTGGTGGGTGTCAAGGGCATTGTTTAGCCTTATCATGAAAAACCCCCTAGGAAAGGCCACTAACTCCAAGCTACCCAAAATTTGCCATTTGGAAAGAGCCCACTCGTGGATAGTTTCCATGTCAGGTTGGGCACCGACAAATTTCCTAACTAGAGAGAGAGATTCTTGGAAGATTAGTGGCTCCATAACCTCACTTGGAAGAGAGACTTCAGTGCCTGAAACAGAGAAGGGCAAAGGAGTTTGGAAAGAAAATGCTCCTGACGAAGACCTAACTTTGTTCGCAAAGGACAAAGACCAAGGAGGTGCTTTGGAAGGAGATGAGGGTGAAACCCTAATGTTATTAGACGCTGGTTTCACCATGTCATTTGGGTCTTCATCGTGAAACTTGCTGAGTGGGCCTGCAGTAGGCCCAACACCATCTGTAGGGCCCGAGGACAAACCTGCCACACCAGCACCCTCCAACGTCCCTCCAACATCGCCATCGCCATCGCCATCATCCACAGACGCTCCCGGTCCCGCTCCCACTCTCGTTCCCGCCATCCACTAAGAATACTTTATGATTACAATAAAGGTTGCATATATATCAATTAACAATTATCAAGGTTATAAAAATATTGAAATTATCATTTAGAACATAGCTTGACTTAAGAAAAATATGAAGGCATGAACTCATTTTGAAAATATCTTAATCATGAAAGTTGGTATAAAACCCTAGCTTCAAGATTGTAATCCATCATCTATGATAATAAACCTGTTTTGTTTGATTTGCAAAAGTCATGGTCACAATTCATTGTGCTACCCTTGAATAAATTTGAGACTAAGGAGGATCAAATTATGAATACTCATCCTTTGAATGAAGCTTCACAAGCCCATCCTTTCTTATCTAAGGAAGATATCTTAGTGGAAAATACCTTGATCTTATATCCTTTTTTGGATAATCAAGTTGAACCTTCGGGTCTAAAAATAAAATATTCATATGCAATTTTCCCTATTGGAAATTCCTCTGAATTTTTGGCTTTTGGATCTTCTCCTATTGAGGATGATGAATTGCATTCAACATTAGGTGGTAGAAATTGTAATGAGTTTCTAGTCAAAATAAAATATTTAAAATATTTAGGTGATATTTTGAGAGGACTGTCGATTACCAACTCAATGACTAGTGGGAATATTTTTGAAAGACCTCTAGCTAAACCTACTTTACCATTGTGTTCTAATTTCTATTGTTCTTCCTCGATTACCCCTATTTGCTGGTGGAAGTTCTTCCTTCAAGTGGGAATTTTAAATGGATTTTTTAAAATATTTTTCAAAGCTGGAAAGGTTAACTCATTTTGAATTTAAATTTGTCTAATGTGAGTGGGATTTGTATCCTACTTTTTAGTTTATAGTTTTTTTAATTGGTATTTATCATTTGTTGTCCTTTTGGTGTTCCATATTATTCTTGTGATCTTTATGGAGTTTCTTTGTTCTATTTGGGTTTCTTATTTTTGCTACTAATTGGAGTCTCACTTTTATCTCTCTTTCAGGGTTTTTATTTGCTTTGGGACATCGTATATTCCATTTGTAATTTTTTTGGGTCCTTTCAAAACCCCTTTCAAACAATTAGAAAAATGAATGTTGGGATAAAAATTCTTTTTTCCTTAGCTGTAATATTTAAATTATATATTAGTTGTGGTAATCCGGTAGCTAATATATGCCTTACATATTAAAACTAAGTAAGAAATATTTTTTTATTGAAGAGATCCAAGTTCAAACCCCTCTTGGTATGATTGGATAAGGACCCCTCATAAAAACCAATGTAAACGTAAATTTAAAAAAATTATAGATAAAAATTATCAACCTATATAGAATAAGATGAATTTTAAGCCAAGAGTTAGTGTGTGAGCTAAGAGGAAGTGTAAGCCAAGAGGAAGTGTGTGATATAAGAGGAAGTGTAATCCAAGAGTAAGTGTGCAAGCTAAGAGGAAGTGTGAGCTAGGAAGAAGTGCGAGTTGGAAGGAAGTGCAAGTCAAGATTCAATCATGGAAAGGAAGCAGTCGGTTCATTTAGAGTGTATCAATGCTTTAAAATATTACCATGAATATGGGGAACATTGTTTCTATAAAATTAATTAAGTGAAGGAATATTGGAAAAAATAAAAGGCAGTGGCTATTGCAAGCCAAGAGGGAGTGCAAGGCAACAAAGAGTGCAAGTTGGGTGCAAGTGCAAGTTGATAGAGAGTGGAAGCCAAAAGTGATATCCATTAGCTAGTATGGAAGTAAATTCATATTTGAAAGCTCCAATGGGAAGTCATGATGCCGTAGTTTGAAGTATGGAGGCCCAAGTTGGATATAAGAAAAAGAGCAAATACATGGCAAGTCCAATCTAGGTGGCAGATGTTACACTAGAAGTGATTATCAAGGATGAGATGATTGAGCATGATATAATGGTTATTAAAATTAGAGGGTTATATAATTTCCATAGATCATGGCCAATTATTTTGGAGACTCAAAATTGGATTAAGTGGAAGTGGGGATTAAAGTCAAATTATTCAATGATTTTTCTTCCTAAAAGTTTTTCCCTCATCATCTTTTCTAGTTTAGAAATTAGGGATAAAAAAACGGTTTATGGCCCATGGTTTAAGGGAAGATATGCACTTTATTTGAGACCATGGAATGAATATTTTTTGTTAAGATAAAATTTATTGAGAAGCTTCCAATATGAAATCTGGTTTTTGGACTTCCATATCAACTTATAAATAAGGATATTTTGAAGAATAATACAAATATCCTAGGAGAATTCATCAAGGAAGGACAAACTACTAAGGAGTGAAATAATTTATATATACTTGAATATGTGTTGCTATGGATATTTCAAAACCTTATCCATAATTCATTAAGATTAAATCTCCATAAAGAGAATCAAATCAATAAGTAGATTATAAAATATTATATTTTGTTGCCATAATTGTTATGATATTGAACACATGGAAATAGTTTGAAAAGTAAAAACTATGAAGAAAGAGACAAAAAATTATATCCATGAGATAAAATTTAAGACAAAGAAATAAATTATAAAATAATAGAAGCTATTTCAAATCAAGGATATTCCAATCCAAAAGAAGAGGCAATGAAAACTTATCTATAGTTTTCCAAGTTTAAAAGGGATTGAAAGTGTAAATGAAGATATGGAGAGAAATCCTAAATAAAATATGGCAAAAGAGGTCAAGTTTATTCTAGGTAAATCATCTCCATATTTCTCTAGTATAGAATCATCTTCAGGTAATAAAAATGAAAGTGGTGAAGATGTTATCCCTTGTACTTTAAGGTTTCAAGAGTAGCATAATAAAGAAATGAGGATTGAGGAAACCCATAACAATTTAGATTTATTAGGGTAGAATAATAATATAATTACTACATAAGAACATCATTACACTTTTGGGTTTCTATGGCAACATAAAGAAGATTGTTCTTTTGAGGCTATTCCTTGCACTTTAGACCCTTCAGAGCAAGGTAAACCTAAAGATGATAAATATTACTATGAGCAATATGAGAATATTGAAGATATTTATGAAGATGAAATTATTTATGGGAATGAAAAAAGAGAGGAATATCTAAGAGGTAAAATCAAAGAGAAAAAGAAACCTAGAGGGATATTGATATGGGAAAATAAAAGCAAATATCACAAGTGCTAACAAGAATTGGAACTAAACACACAAATAAAAACAAAAAATAAAAACAAAAATAATATCTTGGAATATTATAAGAATGAATAATAACCCTAAAAAAAGGTATTAATAAATTGTGAGGTTGTTATAGACAATACGTTTATAGATATATGAGTTGGTAAACAAATATTTTAGCCATTCGAGATGTTGAATTTCATCTTGGCAAAATTTAAATTTTGAAAGGTATTTGACATAAAGGGAGTTGATTGTGGGAACTTACCAATTTGAGGAACATGGAGAATATCTTTGATAGAAATGCAAATGAATAATATATTTGATAGAAAGGTAAAATTGGATATTATTTAATGAACTTTTTAGAAATATAATAAGAGCAGTGTAATATTTTATTTTTATAATGAGAGTGCCCCCAATAGAATCCACACATAGGTTATTAGTTTATATATATGTCATTTACTAAATTATTTTTATGCTATACATTATGACAAATTAGAAAGCACAAGAAGTCTTAAACAAAAGAATTATATTGATGTATCCTAATATATAGTAATTTTAAATATTAAACTTTATCCTAAAAGAAGGAAATCAATCTTCTTTCTAGGTTTAAAAAATGTTAATATGTATTGTATCAAGGAGTAAGCAACCATAAAGCTTTATTAGCATCCTATATTAGAATAATTAAATTGTCTTTTTTTTTTTCTTTTTGAAGTTGATATTTATGTTTGTCATTTTTTTATTTTTGAAGTTGATATTTATGTTTGAGTAATATTTTTTTATTTGTATATGTGTTTAAGTGCGTAAAAGGTGGATACAAAGTAAAGATAAATTATAGAGGAAAGGAATATTTTTTATATATTTGAAAAAAATTAATAAGTATGGTATAAATGTGTAAGCAATCATAATGTATTGTTAACATCCTATATTAGAATAATCATTTTTTTTCATTTTCTAAGTTGATATTTATATTTATATAATTAAAATATTTTATTTGTATGTATTGTTAAGAGTTTAAGAGGTAGGTAAGAAGTAAAATAAACTATACTAGGATCAAACCATACATAGTTACCTTAATTTTTTATTAGCATATTGATAGACTTAAACCACTGAATATATGTAATTTATTATTTGAGTAAGTATGAGACTAGACAGTACAAGAGAAGCAAAGAATGGAACCTAGACCTAACATGGGGTCCACAAGGAAAGTCAACCAATGGAAACCACATATGGGAATAAATCCACAATCACCACAATCGAGCAATTCTCCCATAGGAGAGGATGAAGCATACAACTTGGCCATGATTCACTCATTTGAGGAGATGGTCATGGTTGACCTGCTTCCACTAGATAATTTCACCCAAAAACCTACTTTCTAATTTGTAGAGCTCTATATGGATGTTGTGTTTTATATACCACCATGAGGTCCATCATGGGATACATGTGGGATAATGGCTCAAGAATCTTGCAATATTGCTCAAGGTATTTTTTAGAAAAAATTATTTTAGAAAGTACGATACTAGGTAGTATGAGAGGAGTGGAGAATGGACTCTAGAGCTAACATGGGTCCCACAAGGGAAATTAACCAATGGAAACCATACATGGGGTTAAATCCACACTCACCACCATCAAGCGATGCTCCCATAGGAGATGATGGAGCATACAATTTGGTCATGATTCACTCATTTGAGGGGTTGGGTCATGATTGGTCTACTTCAACTAGGGCATTTCATCCAAAAATTTTCTTCCTAATTTACAAATATCTATGTTGGTGTTGTGCTTTATATACTACCATGAGGACCATCATGGAATACATGTGGTATAATGTCTCAAGACTCTCACAGTGTTGCTCAAGGTATTTTTAGATTTTTTATTTGAGAAAGTATGAGACTAGGTAGTATGAGAGGAGCGAAGAACTAACCCTAGAGATAACATGGACCCACAAGTAAAACCAACCAATGGAAACCACATAGGAGGAGAAATTCACACTCACCACCATCGAGCAATGCTCCCACATGAGAGGATGGAGCATACATCTTGGCCATGATTCACTCATTTTAGGGGATGGATCATGGTTGGCCTATTTCCAGTAGGGCATTTCACCCAAAATACTACTTCCTAATTTAGAAATATCTATGTGGATGTGATTTATATACCACCATCAAGGCCATCATGAGATACATGTGGGAAAATGGCTCAAGACTCTCACAACATTGCTCAAGGTAGTTTTTTGAATTTTTTTTTGAGAAAGTACGAGACTAGGTAGTATGAGAGGAGCAAAGAATGGACCCTAGAGCTAACATGGGGTCCACAAAGGAAATCAACCAATAAAAACCACACATGGTAAGAAATCCACACTCACCACCATCGAGTGAAGATTCCAAAGGAGAGGATGAAGCATATAATTGTGCCATGATTCACTTGTTTGAGGGGTTGCGTCATGGTTGACCTGCTTCCACTAGGGCATTTCACCCAAAAGCCTGCTTACTTATTTTCAAAGCTCTATATGGGTGTTTTACTTTATATACCACCATGAGGGACATCGTAGGATACATGTGGGATAATGGCTCAAGACTCTTGCAACATTGCTCAAGGTATTTTTTAGAATTTTTTATTTGAGAAAGAAAAAGACTAGGCAATACGAGAGAAGTGGAGAATGGACCCTAGAGCTAACATGAGGCCCAAAATGGAAATCAACCAACAAAAACCACATATGATGAGAAATATATCAAGAACACAAGCTTATACTGAGAGGGGGTGAACAATATAAGATCACTTTTTACTTTTCTTTCCCAAACAATATTATGCAATATATCAATGGAAATATCAACAACAATAATCAAAGTAATACACAAATCACCATACACAATAGAGACACCAATTTAACATGGTTCACCCAATGTGGGCTACTCCACGAAGAAAATATTTCACTAAAATTTTCTCACCAAATCTATTGGGAATCCTTTCCCTATTACAATATTTATTGACCTTTGTCCAAAGGAGACACCAATCCCTAATAAAATTTGTGTATATCTATCCATAGGAGACACCAATCCCCTCATATGGTTTATGGACCTCTATCCATAGGAGAGCTCCTTCTCCTCTACCCTAGATGGTGATCCTCTAGAAGACCTATCCTCACTACCCTAGATAATGTATCTATATCCACTAGAGACTACTAGCCTCTACTATGCAACCTCCAAATATTACTCTCAGCTTTGTCTCAAATCTATACTAAACATAGTCCTTCGGTCTATCATAAATCTGCTCAATATCTATCTCTGATTTACACTAAACATAGTCCTTTGATCTAGCACAAATTTTCTCAATATCTATCTTTGGTCTAGCACAATCTATCCATAAATTTGCACCACACTTTGTCCTCAAATTTGTCCTCAAGCCTTAACATAAAGCTTGATCCAATCACAAATTAAATCTTCTAGATCTATCCCAAGCCTTAACTCAAGGTTTGAAAAAATTAATCAGTCAACTCTGCTCTCGAGCCTTCTCAAAGACTTACCTTAAATATATCCACAAGTCCTCTCAATAACTTATCCAATCAACTCTCAATCTCTATCTTCAAATCTACATTGTAAGATTCTATAAACTCTCACACTAATATGTCCACAAGTCTTCTCCAAGACTTACCTCAAATCTGTTCAACAAGTTCTCACTAGAACTTGCTCAATCTGCTCAACAATTCTTCACCAATACTTACGTCATATATACTCAACAAGTCCTCACTAGAACTTGTCCAATATACTTAGCAAGTCTTCACCAAGACTTACCTCAAATCTACTCAACAAGTTCTCACTAGAACTTGTCCAATCTGCTCAACAAGTCTTCACCAAAACTTATCTCAAATCTACATTGTAAGCTTCCATAAAAGCTTACTCAACTCAACTCAATCTATTATAGAAAACCTTTTCAATCACACAAACAATTTTCACACAGAATATTTTTTGACATCAGAAACATATAAATAATGGTTAGATACTCAATATGTTTCACACTCACAAAATACTAACAAAAATCAACTTGATCTCTTCCATAAAATCTCTTCAATCTCATAAACAAATTTCACTCAAAATTTTATTTAACCATAGAAACATATAGAGAATGGTAATATATTCAATATGTTTCACACTCAATCACTTTCAATCTCTTTCTAAAATTAGTAAAGAGTAATTTGTTTCACATAACTTGAACTATCACTCCAACACTTTCAATAAATTATGCTCAACCAACTTCACTCAACTAATCACTCAATGAAACACAACTTGCTTACAAACCCTAGTTCAAGCAAATGAACACTCACTCAATTATTTCCAACAGTCCTTACCAAAAAATCTCACATAACAATGATACTCATGATCTTGCACAAACCCTAGTTCAAGATAGTTCTCAACTTCATATAACAATGATACTCATGATCTTGCACAAAATCTAATCATGCATATTAAGGCTCATTCAATATTTCCAACAATGCTTATAAAACAAGGTTTTTATCATGAACTTTCACTTAGAAAAATATTTAACAATCAAACTCAACAATGCTTATCAAATAATCCTTTTCACTCCAACTTAGCATTCACAACATCCAAAAATCACTCACAAGGAAGATGTGCCCATACCTTTTGTTTGATGAATAATTAACCTCAAAACCTATCTCAAACACAATTACTCTCTTTGTCAATGTCAAGGGTTTGATGATAAAATATCACTCTAACACTCGCTCAACATATTTCACAATTACAAAAAAAATTAAACTCAAATATACCTTATTACTCCATCTTGAAATTAGCATTCACAAAAAACATACATAAAAATAAATCTCTTATTACACCTTATAACTCCACTTTAAATAAATCAATCCACCAAATAAATAAATAAATATAATTATTTAGTTTTATCAATCTTATATCTCCCTAAGTTCAAAACTATACCACACAACCCTAGGAGCCAAAAAAATATATTTTAATAAAAATTTAGTACCTTTCAAAGTGCTCCCAGTGGAATTCGATCCCGAGTCGAAGTGCCTCCAGCACTTTAGCTACGGTTGCCTCACCGTATGAGCTAATCTCTCATGTGGGAGGTAAAAATGCCCATGATGCTTTGTCTCTTTCCCTAGCGCCAAAAGCCAAAAGGGCTTTGGCATCCTTGGTGAAAAAACCTCATGACTTTTCCCATTTTGAATCAAATGCAACACCTTGCGTTTTTGAAAGTGCTACCAACTACCACTAGCCCACCTAGCTAGGTGGTGACAAAGCTTCCAAGTCTTGTTGCTTTTAACCCTTCCCAAACTACCAAAAAGAGAAGTCAACGGAGGACTTATTCCTTATTTTGATCACCGAAAATATTACGCACACCTTAGCTTAGGAAATTTAAATTAATTAGATCGCAGATGATTTTTTAAAGCCACTTAAGCATTTGGTTTTCATACCCATGCCTCCAAATGCATTGACGTTGATAAATGAGAAAAGGATGACATCGACACATTAAATTTACCCTTTTAGCCTAACCTTAGGGTTAATTAAATTAGATTATAATTTAATTAATAATAAAATTATTATAATTAATTCATAATTAATTTAATAACTATAAGGTTAATATTATAATAAAATATTATAATATTATTTTTCTTGGGCCTTCTTATTTCTCCTATAGACCTTATATGACCACCTTGAATATTATAATGGGATATATTATAATATTATTTCCCTTAGGTCTAGAAGCAATTTTTATCTTGCATTGATTACTGAAACTGGCTCTTGACATCCGTCCTCTTGCACTGCTCACTGAAAATTACTCTTGACATAAATGACAACAAATCTTGCTCATATTTCTAACAATATCCCCCTTTGTAATTGATGGCAACCCAATTTCCTTTTACCATTTCTTTTACCTTTTCCTTTTCTGCTCCCCTTGAGAAACTGCTCCCCCTGACAAAATACTCTCCCCCTAACTCAAATATCTCCCCCTTTTCATTAAAGGCAAAGGACCACCTTTGGGTCTTGGGGCTAAGAATGAGACTCTTATCTTAGCCCGTCCCCCACCTCCTTTTGAGGTGGTTAATTTTGGGGTGGAAGTATTTCTACTCCCAGCATGCAATGATATTTACCTTTATCCACTTTCTTCCTCATCTGATCCTTCTGATTCCTCTAACTATTCTTGTTCCTGCTTGTCTCTAGAATTTTTTCTCTCTATCACTTTGTTGTATGCCTATAATTTTTGCACTTATAATACTTAATATTATTATTCCTTAAAGGTGCAAATGTCTTGGAGTTTCTCCTGGTGAAGCCATATCCATTCCTATCATGAATCCTGTAATTAACTACCTTGTGACCAAATTGATTACAAGAGTAGCAATACCCATGAAAGAGATTCATGTTTTTGAAATTTCCATATTCTTGTTTTCCATGTGTCCTTCACGGTGTACCCTTGTGCCCAAACCTATGATATGAGAAGCATAAGCCATTGAAACTGCCTTGCCTTGACCTCATTGATCTCTTAGTCTCTTCTACCCTGTGTTGTTTAATGTTCCATCTATTCCTCATTTGTGTATTATTTCTTTCCTTATTGAACTTTCTATTGTCCAACTCATCCTCAGAAGTCTCACTTTCTATTACACTCTCTTATTCTAAAGCTTCTTCTTATTTGAATCTTGAGATTGACTTATCTTCTTGTTTCTTTCGTACTTGTTCAAAACCAAGACCTGTCTTGTTTGATGTAGGTTTTTGTGTCTTGGTAATCTTATCCAATTTATTTGAGCTTCTCTTAAACTTGTGTAACTTGTCCTTAGAATCTTTTACTTCCTTCCTTAGTGAAGCCACCTCATGCTCTAACCTTTCACATTCTAAAACCTTAGCCTCTAACCTCTCTTTAAACTTCCTTGTTTTGGCTATTGAGTTGGTTAGATATTTTATAAGATTTCCTTCTCTTCATCACATTCTTGAAATTGAAGCTTGAGTTTTGAGTTCTTTTTTTTACCTTCCTTAATGTATAAAGGTCATAAATAATCTCACCCTCAAGATCGACTTCTCCTTTCTATAATTCTTCCTCTATTTTTTTGCCTTTGGGATCATCTTCATTCATTTATGACTTGTCTTCCATAGGATCACGTCTTTCTTCCTCTAAACCCAAGAGTAGATTCTCTTCTGGTCCTTCAAGTGTGTCTTCATATTCATCATTACTGAAACTAAATCCATTCCTTGTACAACTATATTCAATATGACCAAAGTTACCACATCTAAAACACTTGAGTGTTATTGGTGACATTTTCCTAACCATTTATTTTTCTTTTGCCATAAATAGAACTTCATCTTATTCATTATTTGATGACCTATCATCACTATCACTTGAAAAATTACCTTCTTTATCTACATAAAAACTCTTCTTATATCTTTGGAAAAACTTCTTTCCTTGTGTGCCTTGTCCATCCCTGATTTTATTTTGGTACATGTGTTTTCCTGCTTCCCTGTTCTTATGATCTTGTTTTTCTTCATCATTTTTTTTTCCAGACTTTGGAAAATTAGATGCATAGTGACCATACTTTCTATAATAAAAACATCTAACTAATTGTATACCTTTATACTTTATTGAGTTCTTATTCCTTCTGCCATAATTTGCTTCTTCATCACTATAACTCATTGCTTGAATCTAACTTCTTACCCTTTGTATTCTTAGTAACTTTGAAGGCTACTTATTTTTGGAGAAAAGGTTCCTCTTTTATTCTCATCTCAATGGCTATGATAATACCATGTAATTCATACCTTTTCAATACATCAATATATTTTAACTCTTCTATAGCTAAAATATTTTCACTAAACCTTTTTGGGAGTGACCTTAAAATCTTATCACAAACATCAGATTCTTCAACTTTGAGCCCAAGTCCTTGCATGGAGTTAACAACTTCGTCCACACGAAGTAGATATGCAATAATATTTTCTTCATCCCTCATTTTTAGATCTTCAAATATTCTCTTGTAATTTTGCAACTTTATCATTTTGACCTTTTTATCCCCTTCATATATGCCTTGCAACTTATCCCAAATTTCCTTTTTTGATGTGCAATGCATAACCTTTATAAATTATATTCCACGCAACCCCTTTTGAATTGTATTCATTGATTTTGAATTGTAATGATGTTGAAGCTTACCATATTTATATGTAGGTTGAGTTTGTGGTGTGTATCCATTCTCAATTGATTCTCATATTTCATTTCCAAGTGCCATTAGATGAGACTTCATCCTTTTACTCCAAAGTATATAATTGTTCCCATCGAACAGTGGTGATGAATTCCCTAAATATCCACTCTAAAAATCCATCTGTGTTCTTGTAAGCTTTTCCTTCAATCTGTTAAACTCTTCTAAAGGAACCCGCTCTGATACCAATTGAAGAATACACGCTTATACTGAGAGGGGGGGTGAACAGTATAAGACCACTTTTTACTTTTGTTTCCCAACAATATTATACAATATATCAATGGCAATATCAACAACAGTAATCAAAGTAATACAAAAATCACCATACACAATAGAGACACCAATTTAAAATGGCTCACCCAATATGGGCTACTCCATAGAGAAAATATTTCATTAAAATTTTCTCAACAAATCTCTTGGGAATTCTTTCCCTATTACAATGTTTATGGACCTATGTTCAAAGGAGACACCAATACCCTAATCAAATTCATGGATCGCTAGCCATAGAAGACACCAACCCCCTTAATTGGTTTATGGATCTCTATCCATAGGAGAACTCCTCTTTTTTGGTTGGTGATCCTCTAGAAGACTACTACCTCCACTACACCTCTCCATTGAAGACTCCTACCCCCACTTAGAAGACTTATCCTATTTGCCCTGGCTAATGGATCTCTATTCACTGGAGACTATTATCCTCTACTCTGTCACCTCCAAATATTACTCTCAGCTTTATCTTAAATCTGTACTAAACACAATCCTTCAATCTAGAATAAATATGCTCAATCTCTTTCTCTGATCTACACTAAACATAGTCCTTCATTAAAGTAAAAATCTACTCAATATTTGTCTCTAGTCTGGCACAAACCTATCCTCAAATATGCACCACACTTTGTCCTCAAACCTTAACACAAAGCTTGATATAATCATAAATCAACTCTTCTAGATCTATCCCAAACCTTAACTTAAGGTTTGAACAAATAAATCAATCAACTTTGCTCTTAAGTATTATCAAAGACTTACCTCAAATATGTCCACAAGTCCTCTCAAGGACATATCCAATTTTCTCTCAATATCTATCTTCAAATCTACATTATAATATTCCACAAAATCTCACATTAATTTATCCACAAGTCTTCTCCAAGACTTGCCTCAAATCTACTCAAAATTTTCTCACTAGAACATGCTCAATATGCTCAACAAGTCTTCACCAAGACTTGCCTCAAATCTACTCAACAAATCCTCACTAGAACTTGTCCAATATGCTCAACAAGTCTTCACCAAGACTTACCTCAAATCTGCTCAACAAGTTCTCACTAGAACTTGTCTAATTTGCTCAACAAGTCTTCACCAAAACTTGTCTTAAATTTGCATTATAAGCTTCCACAAAAGCTTACTCAACTCAACTCAATCTATTATAGAAAACCTTTTCAATAACACAAATAAGTTTCACATAGAATCTTGTTTGATTTTAGAAATATATAGAGAATGGTTAGAGACCCAGTATGTTTCACACTCACAAAATACTCATAAAACTCAACTTGATATCTTCCAGAAAACCTCTTCAATCTCATAAACAAATTTCACTCAGAATTTTGTTTAACCATAGAAACATATAGAGAATGGTAAGAGACTCAATATGTTTCACACTCAATCACTTTCAATATCTTTCTCAAATTAGTAAAGAACAATTTGTTTCATAGAACTTGAACTATCACTCCAACACTTTCAATCAATTATGCTCAACCAACTTCACTCAACCAATCACTCAATGAAACACAACTTGCTTACAAACCCTAGTTCAAGCATGTGAACACTCACTCAATTATTTCCAATAATGCTTACCAAAAAATCTCACATAACAATGATACTCATGATCTTGCACAAACCCTAGTTCAATATAGTTTTCAACTTCACATAATAATGATACTCATGATCTTGCACAAACCCTAATCATGCGTATGAAGGCTCATTCAATATTTCCAATGATGCTTATCAAAAAATGTTTTATCATAAACTTTCACTCATAAAAACCTTTAACAATAAAACTCAACAATGTTTATCGAACAATCCTTTTCACTCCAACTTAGCATTCACAACATCCAACAATCGCTTATAAGGAAGATGTGCCTATACCTTTTGTTTGATGAAGAATTAACCTAAAAACCTATCTCAATCACAATTACTCTCTTTGCCAATCTCAAGGGTTAGATTACAAAATATCACTCTAATACTTTCTCAAAATATTTCACAATTACAAAAAAATTAAACTCAAATACACCTTATTATTCCATATTGAAATTAGTATTCACCAAAAACATACATAAAAATAAATCTCTTATTACACATTATAACTCCACCTTAAATAAATCAATCCAACAAATAATTAAATAAAAATAATTATTTAATTTTATCAACCTTATATCTCCCTAAGCTCAAAACTATACCACACAACTTTAGGTGCCAAACAAATAATTTTTAATAAAAATTTAGTACCTCTAAAAGTGCTCCCGACGATATTTGATCCCGAGTCGAAGTGCCTCTAGTGCTTTAGTCATGGCTGCCTAGCCGTGTGAGTTAAGTGCTCACGTGGGAGGCAAAAACATCCACAATACTTTATCTCTTTCCATGGTGTCAAAAGCCAAAAGGGCTTTGGCTTCCTCGGTGTAAAAACCTCATGACTTTCCCTACTGCTAATAAAATGTAGCACCTTGCATTCTTGAAAGCACTTCCAACTACCGCTAGCCCACCTAGCTAGGTGGTGACAAAGCTTCCAATCCTTGTTGCTTTTTACCCTTCGTAAATTGCGAAAAAGAGAAGTCAACGGAAGACTTCTTCCTTCTTTCTATTGTCAAAAATATTACGCACACCTTAGCTTAGGAAATTTAAATTAATTCGATCGTGGATGATTTTTTAAAGCCACTTAGGCATTTGGTATTTATACCCATGCCTCCAAATACATTGACGTCTCCAGAGGAGAAAAGGATGACATCGGTGCATTAACTTTGCCCTTATAACCCTAACCTTAGGGTTAATTAAATTAGATTATAATTTAATTAATAATAAAATTATTATAATTAATTTAATAACTATAAGGTTAATTAAATTAAATTATAAATTAATTTATAATTAAATTATTATAATTAATTTAATTACTTTAGGTCTTACCATTAGACCTTTTAATATTATAATAAAATATTATAATATTATTTTTCTTGGGCCTTCTTATTTCTCTTGTAGACCTTATCTGACCACCTTGAATATTATAATGGAAGAAATGATAATATCATTTCCCTTAGGTTTAGAAGCAATCTTTCTCTTGCACTGATTACTGAAATTGATTCTTGACATCATTCCTCTTGCACTGCTCACTGAAACTTACTCTTGACATCAATGACAGCAAATCTTGCTCATATTTCCAACAATCCATGCTCGCCACCATCGAGTTATGCTCCCATTGGAGAGGATGGAGCATACAACTCGACCATGATTCACTCATTTAAGGGGTTGGGTCATGGTTGTCCTACTTCCAATAGGGCATTTCACCCAAAAAATTTCTTCCTAATTTACAAAGCTCTATGTGGGTTTTGTGCTTTACATACCACTATGAGGGCCATAATGGGATACATGTGGAATAATGACTCAAGACTCGTAGCATTGATCAAGTTATTTTTGTTAAATTTATTTGAGAAAGTACGAGACAAGGTAGTATGAGAGGAACAAAAAATGGATCCTAGATCTAACATGGATCCCACAAGGAAAATCAACCATGGAAAACCACACATGGGAAGAAATCCACACTCACCACCATCGAGCGATGCTCCCACAAGAGAGGATGGAGCATACAACTTGGTCATGATTCACTCGTTTGAGGGGCTAGGTCATGGTTGGCCTACTTCCACTAGGGCATTTCACCCAAAATCCTACTTCCTAATTTACAAAACTCTATGTGGATGTTGTGCTTTATATACCATCATGAGAACCATCGTGGGATATATGTGAGATAATGTATCAAGACTCTCATAGCGTTGCTCAAGGTATTTTTTAGATTTTTTTTATTTGGGAAAGTATGAGACTAGGTAGTACGAGAGGAGCATATAATGTATCCTAGGGATAACATGGGCTACAAAAAGAAAATTAACCAATATAATTTATACATAGGGAGAAATCCACACTCACCACCATCGAGTGATTCTCCCATTGGAGAATATGGAGCATACAACTTGGCCATGATTCACTCATTTGAGGGGCTAATTCATGGTTGGTCTGCTTCCTCTAGGGCATTTACTCCAAAATCGTACTTCCTGATTTGCAAAGTTCTATGTGGGTGTTGCTTTGTATATACAACCATTAGTACCATTGTGGGATACATGTGGGATAATGGCTCAAGACTCTCATAGTTTTGCTCAAGATATTTTTAGAATATTTTATTTGAGAAAGTACGATACTAGGTAGTACGAGAGGAGCAAATAATGGACCCTAGAGCTAACATGGGTCCCACAAGGGAAATAAACCAATAGAAATGATACATGGCTATTATCCCACATTTGGGTGAATTCCATGGATATATTTATGTCACTACCACAAAACTTCTGTAGAAAATGAATTAGGGTGTGGACCCTAAATATATATTTGACCAAGGCATCGAGATGAAGGGATGGAGGATAAATTTAATCTTTCTTAGGACCTTAGCACAAGTAAAATGCAAAAAGGAAAAAAATATTAAAAATTAGGTGATGAACGAAAGCACCAGCAAATTGTTTATGATTAAAAATATGAAGGAAGCTTTCAAATTTAGAAACCAAGTTGCCCAAGAGGAGCATAAACCAAGGAGAAATAAAAAAGCATATTTTCCCATGCAGGAATTAATGCCAACATTATTTTCTTTGGGAAGTTACCATTCACCAAGGAGGAGGATGACTTTTTAATGATGCACCCAATAATGAAGCAGTGCCTAATTACGATGATAACATGTTGATGGGGATGAATCAACCGAGAAAAATGGTATGATTCACAAGCACCTCTAAAATCCAACAGTAAATGGATGTTTCACTCATGTGCAAGGTAATATAACCAACGTTCAATCATATGAAGAAATATGTATTTGGCACTGATTCTCATGTTTCTAGAACTTCTTACAATATCATTGGAGTCATTGTTAAAATTGGATGGAGTATTGTATTGATTATTTGTGAGCTTGTTTACACTCCATGCAAGGTGGGTAATTACCTATCCACCAATATATATGATTTATTTCAAGCCCCTTAGATGGAAGTGGAAAGCCATGTTGAAACATCATTGTGATATATGATGCTCCTTAGTTTCCTTCTATAATCAGTCCACCGCATGTCACCAATGGTAATGCTTTGCACTTGGCTCGGGTAGGTGGGTTTGGGTTCCATATTGTTATGAGAGTTCCATGCATCGTAAAAATAATTTTGGTGGTAATATGAGCACAATTTACAATTGGTGAAACTTGTGATAGTCACCTTCCAGTAGGACCTCCACATGTGACACATGATATAGGATATGGAATTCACCTTGTACTATAATTTCCACTAGCTTCAAAAATTTACCTCATACCAGTAAAGCCACATGTAAGTAAGGATGATGCCCACATTGTAATAGATCCTCTAACGATGATAGAATTTAAAACCTATGACATTCATGCTATGACATGCATGGAATTTACTAATATTTATGAAATCCAAACTATGATAGCTCCACCAAACTTGACTATGGATGATACCTATGATGATTTTACTATGGCAAGTTTTCAATGTGTACTTGAGAATAGAGAAGAGGTTATCATACATGCTTTGGAGAAGCCTATGATCACCAAAGATGTCATTATGGTGGATATGTGTCACAATTATTTCCAAAGGATATGTCTCAATAGCATTTTGAGTATTCTTCCAGAGAAAAATATATGAGTTAGCTCAACCATCGAGGAACATAAGGACCATAATTTATGAGGATAGCACTAGCAACTCTCCATAAAAAGAAAGTAGTAGAAAAAACTTGAAAATTCCATAAACCCTAAAAAGAAAGTTCACATAAAATACAGGCAAGGGGGGGTTTTCATCAAGTAGAGAAGGAGGGAAGCCATTTGTTCAAATGGGGGCATTGGGTTTCAAAACACCCATGTTGGCTAATAGGTAAAAAACTTGATTACTTTTTTGAAGATATATTCGATGGTGACATTAGTGGAGGAGCTCAGGAAGGTTTTTGCATCAAAGATCAAACTGGATATTTTCTAAAAAATAGATGGGGTTCCTACAAGGCTATTAATTATGTTCCTAAAACCACCTTCAATAATTAATTTACGTCAATTAAGATGAGTTAAAATAGATAGAACTTGGAAAATACCTTGAGCTTCAGTGAAGTGACTTGTTTGAATCCCAAGATGATCTGTAAAATCCATTATGATCTTCTCTTCATGGTTTCTAAAAATACCTCTAGATCTGGCTGGTCTAGGGTTTCATTAGCTACTCCATTGAAATTAAAATCTATCCAACCAAGGGGTATAGGGTACCATATGATGAGTGAGTGATCAACCATTGATTTAGGAGAAGAAATAGAATAAGAAGGAAGTTTGGGGTCCTAGCCAAATAGGCTTCATTCAAGGGTTTAGGGTATCCAACTCCTTGAGTAATAGAGAGGTTCTCAGTGGCCACATGAATAAGTCTAGATAGTACAAAATGGTAGTCTTGGATACAGGCTCTATAATTATGTTCACACCAAACATCCCACAAGATATAGGGAAGATAGAAGGTCCAAAAGGTTTTTAAGTGAAAGCTTCTGAAGAGGTTGGGCCAGTGCACGCATAAGTCATCCAAAAGAGAAGGTGGAGCTCAAGAAATACCAATAGTATATAATAATGAGGATATAATATTGAGGTAAAAATGGTAAGACAAAAATATGTGTTGGGTGGACTAGAAATCTTGATTGCAAAGGTAGTAGCAGTTGAGAATTTGAAGCCCATAATGCTGAATATTGGGAATGGAAAGGATATTATATTGGATAGTGAGCCAAAAAAAAAAATTGACTTTGGGTGTAAGGATCTTATTCCAAGTGATATTATAAGGAAACCAAGGTTGACTTGGTCTTTTAGTAAGAAGCTAAGCAGTTTTGACAAAAAATACCATTCTTATTAGGCACCCAAGGAGTTTGTCTTCCACGAGAGAGCTAGGGATTACACACAAGTGTAAGGTGTTAGATAAAAATAGAGGTGGTTGTTATTCACTCCTAATTCAAATAACCAAGGGGGATATATTTCCAATATGTCCTATTGGAGTTTTGAAAATTGCACTCTTTTAACCCAAATAGAATATCAATTATGGGTTTTAAACAGATCAAATAAGAACGGTTCTGGAGGGGATTGTCACCCAACTATATGTCCTCCCAAAATTTTATCTTCTAGCTATGACAAAGCTTTGATTAGATGTATTTCTTGATTATGTCCCTTGACCTTACTATGGATTTCCAAATAGTGAAACCTGGGATGGGTGAAGGATCATCTAGAAAATTTGCTTGATTCTAAAGATACTTTGCCTTGATGATATCAACCTAAAGAGAATTTTTATTCTAAAGGACTCTCTATCCTTGCTTTTCTATGAGAGTTGAGTTCATGATTATGACCTTCCTAAATCCTATGCAACCATAGCCCTTCCTAGAACAAACCTTACCCCATACAACCAAATGAAATATTTGATTATGTTCAGTGCTTGACCATAGAAAATTCCTTTGGGTTTGTTTGATTTTATTACACACTTCAATCAGAATATATAAAATGGAGAGGAAAAAATAGGTATGCTCTGGAAGGTATCTAAGAAACCCCCCTTTATAGCTAAATAATTTTTTTTGGATCCTTTCAATGATGGAATTCCATAAGTTTTTTTTTGTAGGTCAATCAAAGAGAGGAAACCAGAGATAGGTAGTAGGAATATTAGCAATGTCACAACCAAGGATATTGGCTATATGGGCTTGTTATCTATTGGGAGTATAAATAAATTATATTTTGCTCTTATAAAAGTTTATCTTTCGACTAGTAGTTGACTTGAAGGACAACAAAATTAAATTAATAATTTTGGCTTAAGGAACAAAGGAAAAGGTAGCTAGGATGGTGTCATCAAAAAATTATTGATGGGATATGGGATTGAGAGAAGAAGCTAGTTTGATACCTGGTATTTCCCCTTTGGAAAAATAATACCTTAAAGTTCTACCCAAAGCTTCAGTAACAATATTGAAGAGAAATAGAGATAAAGGATCACTCTATCTTAGATCTTTGAAACTCTAAAAGTATTTAGTAGTAGAACCATCGATAAGGACTGAGAAATTGGTGGTTGTAATGCACTTTTTGATTAGGTCAATCCAATTAGAGTGTAACCCAAACCTAGAGAGGATAGAGAAGAGGAACTTCCAAGACACTCTGTCAAAAGCCTTATTCATGTCTAATTTAAGAAGAAGATCAAACTTTCCACTTTTAGGCATTGAATGAATAAGTTCGTGGATGGTGATGATGTTGTTAGTGATGAATCTCCCCTTGAAAAAAACTACCTTGGTTGATATCAATGATGTGGGGGAGAATTAGCTTTAGTCCGATGGCCATCGCTTTGGTGAGGATTTTGTAAAATATATTGTAAATACTGACTGATTAAAAATTAGCAAGGGTTTTGGCATTAACAATATTGGAAATTAGGTCCAAAATGGTAGAGTTAACATCCCTTGGTGAAAGCACGAGATTCCGGGCAAAGGAAACACTAATTGCGATGCAACCAAAGTCAAATGCGCTTAAGTCCTAGAAACGTAAAGTGCATGAAATGGAAAAGAAACGCATTGGAATGAGACACAAGCAAATGGAGAAAACACAGCCCTTTCATTAATATCCCTTGATCTCTGTTACAATGACGTCTCCTCCCTTTTCGGGGGCTAGGAGCGTTAAAAGAATTCGATTACAATCACTTAATGTTCCTCTTTTCGCGTGCCCACGATTGCAATGGGCGGGCCAAGATGATGCCGTCGCTGATGTCGATGAGTTCTTCACCTCCGTTGCTTCTCCTGCGAACAAAGAAACAACCAAGATGTTAGTAGCACCTGTTGCAAGTGAAAAGTGTTTGTTCTTCTAAAATCATCAAAAGATGCATGCAAACATTTATCTAAAACAGTAAACAAAATGATTCTAAATAGCCTGAAAACTTGACAGAAGACAGAAAATGTTACCAAAAGGCCATTGCCACTGAGACAGCTGGCCAATCTGCCTTCAACTGGAATTCGTCCCTGGGTGGGACGATTTTTGACTGCAATTCGTCCCTGGGTGGGACGAATTCTTCTGTGTTGAAGAAGCCGACCTGCTGCTGCTCCAATGTCGATTCTCGAGACCTGCAAAATGCTTGCAAACAAGGGGGTTATGTAATTGGGGCCATTTTGGGACGACCCAGATGGTCGGATTCTCCCAATTTGGCCTCTACCCTCGGGAATTTGATCTCGCCACCTACAAGTCAGTGAAACAACAAAGCGACACAAAACATACTAGAATCTGACCAAAAGTTACGAAATTGCAGCTATGAGTTAACCAAACATAATAACACAAAATGCAACCTGAAAAAGTAATCTAGAATGCTCTAAAACCTAGAAAGTGCGGGGGTGCCCAAGTGGGCCTCCCACCGTTGGCACTTGATTTCGGCGCCAATCCACTAGGGATGGGCCCAAAACCTCTTAGGATTGGGGGGGTCGGCGAATTGGTTGGTTCAGGTGTCCATGTGTTGGATTTGGGTCAGGTTCAAGCTTCCAAAAACCACCCAACAACCTCCCTTGCAAAAGAGATTGGTGGATGTGAGAAGGTGAACCAAAAGGGGTGCAAGTGGGTCTTCAACTCGGCAGCACTTCGTTGCTTGAAAACTCCTTCAACCTGTATCTTTTGGGTGAGAAAAGTCCCACCTTTTATAGACCCATGGGGTCTCTTTTGAGAGGGAAGCACAAATGCCATGTGTTGGTCATAGGCGCCATGTGGCAGTCTTGTCTTCCCATGAGGGAGGGGAGTCCTCCATTGACTTGGGCTTTGATAAATGCCTTTTGTGACAGTCTTCTAACGGCCCCTCTGTCCACCTACACACGCGTGCGAGGCAAGAGTCATCAATTGATTGTTCTGGGCTGCCACTTGGCGCCATTTGTCTTTTTTTGCCCGTTAAGCTTAGAATTCGTCCCACCTAGGGACGGATTCAAAATTTGTCCTGGGGTGGGACGGATTCTATTTTGAATTCGTCCCTGGGTGAGACGAATACTGGGCAAAGTGTCTAAGTGTGCCAAATTGCTTCTTGACCTTACAAAATTGCTATGAAAGTGGTTAAGACCACTGTTTAACCTCTGAGGGCTGCCCTGGGGGCTGTGTTTGTCAAAGCGATCAGTGTTTGCGATCACATAATCGGATTGGTGCTTGTTTTGGTGTCTACGAGATGCCCCTTTTTGGGAAGCGGCTGCGGGTGATGCGAGTGTTGAGCAAAAATAGATAACCAAAGCACTAATGATTAGGGTTTCTTGGTAACCTAACCAACTTTTGATGCCCCAAGTATGGAAAGGGCATGCATTCTTGAATCCTTGCTTCTGACGAGCTAAGGAATTTGATTTCAAGTATTAACCTGTTTTGGTGAGGTGTGACTTGAACTTAGACATTGATCGATCATGAATAGGCGAAGGGCGTTTTTATCCTCAGGGGGAACCTTGTGTTCATGATTCACGAAATGGCAAGTGTTTGATTGATTTGATTGTTGCTTGTTTATTGCCCCAAGCGGGAGCGTGATTGTCTTTGTCAATGATTCTTTGAATGCATGTCGTTTTCCTTAATTGGGTGTGTGATTGTTGATTGGTGACTAAGTGTGACTACCCCCTCAAGCGACGAATCGATGAGGGAATGACCTTCGTGAGAGAAGCGACGAGTCGCTTGACCCAAGATGACTTGTGCAGGTGTGCCTTTAGAGGGTTTACCGTTAAGCGTGTGCAATTTTTCCAACATTTGGACCTATTTTTGGTGGGTGTTAACCCTTTTGGTGATGTCGTAATGAGGTGAAATCATCGAAAACCTATCTTCCCGTGGAGCGGTCCGGCTATGGTAGCCTTCTTGGGGAAGTAGGAGAGTGATAATTTGAACCTCGACATCGATTTTCTTTGCCTAGAGGTTAAGTGCAAGAGCACTTGTGTCCGGCAATGCTTATTGTTGTTTGTTTGTGTTGCATTTTTGTTTGTTTTTGAGTGGGTTTTGACCCTTTTGTGATGCCATTTGGGGATGAAATTGTTGAAAATCCGTCTTCCCGTGGAGCGGTCCGGCTATGGTAGCCTTCTTAGGGAGTAGGATAGTGACAATGTAAACCCCGACATCAATTTTTCTATGCCAAGAGGTTAAGTGCAAGAGCACTTGTGTCTGGCAATGTTTATTGCTTTTTGTTTTTGTGTTGCATTTATTTGTTGTTTTTGTTGTTTTGATTTTCTTGTTTTTTAGTGGGCTTTGACCCATTTGTGACGTCGTTTGGGGATGAAATTGTCAAAAATCCGTCTTCCCGTGGAGCGGTCCGGCTATGGTAGCCTTCTTAGGGAGTAGGATAGTGACAATGTAGACCCCGACATCAGTTTTTCTATGCCAAGAGGTTAAGTGCAAGAGCACTTGTGTCTGGCAATGTTTATTGCTTTTTGTTTGTGTTGCATTTTTGTTTGTTTTTGAGTGGGTTTTGACCCTTTTGTGATGCCGTTTGGGGGTGAAATTGTTGAAAATCCGTCTTCCCGTGGAGCGGTCCGGCTATGGTAGCCTTCTTAGGGAGTAGGATAGCGACAATGTAGACCCCGACATCAGTTTTTCTATGCCAAGAGGTTAAGTGCAAGAGCACTTGTGTCTGGCAATGTTTATTGCTTTTTTTTTTTGTTTGCATTTATTTGTTGTTTTTGTTGTTTTGATTTTCTTTGATCTTGTGCATGATGGTTGATGAATATGGATGTATGCATGTTGATTTATTTTGATGGATGCATATGCTATGATGAATGCAAATGTTTTTTTATTTATATGTGATATGCAGATATGAAATGGATGAATGGGATTTGTGATGTTTGGCTATGGCACCATAGACTGTTTAGAACTCTGTTATTTTGTTTTTAGGCGATTGCTGTGATGCATGACTTTACATGTATACATGGTTTTTCTTCTTTTTTTTTTTTTGTATTTTTTGATGGTATTGTAAGGATGAAAAGCGGCGCAGTTGGTTTAGAAATGTAGCTAAGGTTTTCTGAGACTCAGACGGTTTTAACTCACTAGCCAAGACTGTACTTTGTCTTACAAGACTTTTGAACAAGGTATGAGTCAGACTTGTTTTTAACCAAGCTATTTCACATCCCTGTGTGTGCAATTGAGTTCGTTATTGTGGTATTTATCAGGATACCGCCAGTGCCAGATGGGCTTTCAACCGAACCTGTACTGAGGATCACCTAATTAGCTCCACTAACTCCTTTGTTGTATTCAGTTAGATTAATCTGCGGTGCTATCCAGGATACCATAAGCTAGCTCATCCACATGCAAACATTGATCTATACGCAAGTTAATGTGATAGATATATCGTCATGCGAGAGGTTTACCGCCAGTTATCGATAGGCTATCAACCAAACCGATACTGAGGCTTGCCTTATGACCTTTTAGAATGCTAAGAGTTCCAGGGATTCAAGTTCGACTCCCTTCTTTTCTTCAATTGTATTGGGATACTTGCTCGTTTGTAGTGATAAGATCACTGTTTTTTTTTTTTTTTTTCTTTTGAGCAAGGGATTGGGGGTATGGAGTGATGAAAATCACTATCTTTTGTGCCGTTTGATGTGCGCACTTTATGATGTCAAATATTTGATTTTTGACATTTTGCAAATTTTTGATGTTTTGCAACTATTGAGAACTAGGGATTCTTAAGGAATTGGGTAGGGAGGATGCTTGTCCTTTTGCCAACTCTCAGCATTCTTGGGGTCATTCGCACGGGGGGATGAGCAAGATAACCGTTTCGCTTATGGTGACCCAGATTACTTTGCGGTTTCATCTTTCGTTCACACAACTCGGGAATTGTTTTATGTGTCTTGATATGTGTTGGGATGTTACGTAACAAGGTTTATTTCAAGTATGACTCTACCTTCGTAAAATCTATCCGACTTGATACATTACATGGCTAAAGAGAAAAATGATGACTGAATCACGAAAACTCTTGATACATTAATAGACCACTGACTCTAGTGTGGTAAAAGCAATGCATGGTGTTTTTGTTGTTTTTGTAAAATGGAACAGTGTGGAACAAGATGGTCTATCAGAGCAATTTCAGCCTATGGTGCCTTTGACCTATACGACCACAAATATGCAATGTATGGATGCAATGCTAATGCAGCTACATATTTTTGTATTTTTGATGGATTGATTTTTGTGAATATGAATATGAGGTGTGAGAAGAGATTTCGATTGATGAATTTGATTATGCCTAGAAATGAGATGCAAATTTTTGTTGTTTTTGATTGTTTTTGATTTTTGACCAAGTGGTTGTGGACATCATTGGAGCCTTTTGGTGACCAAGTGATTGCGATAATCCTTGGAGCTTTTTAGGTTTTGACCAAGAGATTGCGATAATCCTTGGAGCTTTTTGGGTGACCAAGAATTTGTGATAATCCTTGGAGCTTTTTGGGTGACCAAGAGATTGCGATAATCCTTGGAGCTTTTTGGGTGACCAAGAGATTGCGATAATCCTTGGAGATTTTTGGTTGACCAAGAGATTGCGATAATCCTTGGAGCTTTTGGGTGACCAAGAGATTGCGATAATCCTTGGAGCTTTTTGGTTTGACCAAGTGATTGCGATAATCCTTGGAGCTTTTGGATTGACCAAGTGATTGCGATAATCCTTGGAGCTTTTTGTTTGACCAAGTGATTGCGATAATCCTTGGAGCTTTTGGGATGACCAAGTGATTGTGATAATCCTTGGAGCTTTTGCTTTGACCAAGTGATTGTGATAATCCTTGGAGCTTTTGGATTGACCAAGTGATTGCGATAATCCTTGGAGCTTTTGGATTGACCAAGTGATTGCGATAATCCTTGGAGCTTTTTGTTTTGACCAAGTGATTGCGATAATCCTTGGAGCTTTTTGAGGATATGGCTTTCTTAGATGTGGAATGGTCGCAAATGATTGATATTCAAGGGTTCTGTTTCCTTGATACCACCAAGAGAAGCTAGCCGGTATGTCCCGGGTCCTATTATGCTATCAATGACATATGGACCTAACCAATTTGCCACGAATTTGTCCCTCATGTGGGACGGCAAATTTGAGTTCTGTTGGTTTTCCTTCAAAACCAAATCACCAACCCGAAAGTCTCTTAGGTGAACTTTCATGTTGTAAGCCCTTTTTAGTCGCTCTTGATAGATACGTAAATGCTCGAGAGCATTAACGCGTCGTTCGTCCAGCAACGTAAGTTGGTCTAATCGGGCTTGCCGTGCAGTGTCATCATCGATAAACTCCTGCATTGATATGCGGAGGGAAGGAATTTCCAACTCGAGAGGCATTACTGCCTCTGAGCCATACACGAGCGAAAACGGAGTTGCCCCAGTGGGCGTCCGAATGCTAGTGCGATAAGCCCAAAGGGCAAGTGGGATTTGTATGTGCCAATCCTTATGACTGTCTGCGACTGTCTTTTTAAGGATGGCGACTAGTGTTTTGTTTGATGCCTCTGCTTGCCCGTTTGCTTGCGGATAATAGGGCATTGAAAAGCTGTGCTGAATTTTGTACTTTGTGGTCAAAGCACGCACGTCTTTGTTCTTGAATGATGGCCCATTATCTGAGATTATTTTGGATGGAATACCAAAACGACATATGATGTTATGCAAGATGAACTCCACTATGCGGGGTCCTTTCGTTGAGGTTAACGGAATTGCTTCCACCCATTTGGTAAAATATTTTGTGGCCGTTATGATAAACGTGTGACGGCTTGACGATGCAGGGGAGATCTTTCCGATTAGATCGAGGCCCCACTGCGAAAATGGCCAAGCAGACTGGACTATCCGTAGGGCCCGGGAAGGTACGTGCATCAAATTAGCATGATGTTGACACTTCACGCACTTCTTGACATACTCGCAACAATCTCGCTCTAAAGATGGCCAATAATAGCCTATGCGAAGAATGCGCTTTGCAATGGCCATACCACTGAAGTGGCCGCCACATGTACCGTCGTGCGCTTGGGCGATTGCCCAAGTAGATTCTTGCTGGTCCAGACAGCGAAGAAGAATTCCGTCATAGCTTCGACGATACAAAATGTCTCCTATCAAGACATATTTTGCCGCTTTCTGTTTGAATGTTCGTTTTGCGGCGTGCGTCAATCCAAAGGGAAGATTACCTAATTTGAGGTAGTCTTTTATGGGTAAATACCAATCCTGTTGATCAAAAACCTCGACAGTATGAACCGCCAATCCCTTTTGAAGTTCTTCCCTAACAAATGCTGATTGGGATAAAACTTGTAAAAATAGCATTGTGTTGCTATTAATGGGAGTAGGGGAAAACAAGGACCCCCAGTTGGCACGTTTCAGACGATCTCGGATTCGAAAGAACTTATCCGAGGATGGTTCGATCTGGATCATGTGGATTCCTGGCATCAAGTCTGGGCTTGCACGCTCCATCGCGGATTGCGATAAGGTTTTGACTTGGATGGTTGTCATATCACCCGAAAGGTCTTGCGGAATTAGTGACCCCAGGGAGGCCATTGTATCCGCAAAACGGTTTGATGATCGAGGGAGTGCCTCGATGTCATACCACTCAAGTTTTGCCAGGAATTTGTCCACAAGGGCTTTATAGGCCTTCAGGACTGGGCATTTGCATTGATATACCCCTTTGACTTGATTGACGATTAACAACGAATCGCCAAAGATGTTCAGTCTTTTGATGTTCATGGCGATTGTTGTTTGAAGACCTAGGAGCAAGGCTTCATATTATGCATTATTGTTGGTGCATTGGAAGTTTAATTTAAATGACAGGGGCATTGGAGCGCCCTGCGGTGTGAAGAATACAATTCCCGTGCCACCACCTTGCTCACACTTAGAACCATCGAAGAACAGGGTTATGTCGGCCTGTGACTCAGGCTCATCAGAATCTGGCGATTCTGAGACATGGAAGACCCCCTCATCGGGTAGTTCTATTACCAAAGGCTGATCGTCTTCAAGAGGAGCCTCTGCTAGTTGATCGGCTATGACTTGTCCTTTGATAGATTTTTGTCCGATGAATTCAATGTCAAATTCCGTCAACAACATGATCCATTTTGCCGTGCGACTACTATGATAAGTATGACTCATCATGTATCGCAATGGATTTTCCTTAGACACAACATACGTAGTGTTGCTCAGCATGTAGTGGCATAGCCTCTTGGTAGCAAACACCACTGCCAAGCAGAGTTTCTCAACGTATGCATAGTTAAGTTCGTAACTGACCGAGGTGCGGCTAAGATAGTAAGTAGCCTGTTCTTTGTGAAGTTCATTCTTCTGGGCTAGCATGGCTCCCAGTGCCACCTCGATAGGCTGAGATGTATAAGTAGAACGACACTCCTGGTCTAGGTGGTGCCAATACTGGCAGTGAAGCCAAGTATTGTTTGATTTCATCAAAGGTTGACTGGCACTCGTCATCCCAATGAAATGTGACCCCCTTGTGCAATAATTTGTTCATTGGTCGGCATTTGTCAAATAATTGCGCTATGAAGCGTTTAATCGACGCGACCTTTCCTTGCAGACTTCTGAGCTGCTTGATAGTGGTTGGGGGAGCCATTTCAAGGATTGCCTTGACTTTGTTTGGGTCCACTTCGATGCCTCGTTTTGAGACTATAAAACCCAAGAGTTTTCCAGATGTGACGCCGAATACGCACTTCTTGGGATTCGATCTGACTTTATGCTCTATGAGGCGATCGAGAATCTTGCTTAAGTCACCGAGATGATCTGAGCGCAAAAGATATTTGGCTAACAAATCATCCATGTAATCTTCCAAAGTTTTGTGCATGTAATCGTGGAAGATATACGTCATGGCACGTTGGTATGTAGCGCCAGCGTTTTTAAGGCCAAAAGGCATGACCTTATAACAAAATGTCCCCCAAGGCGTTGTGAACGCCGTTTTGAGTTGATCCTCAGGATTGATACGAATTTGATTGTATCCTGAGAAACCATCCATTAGGGAGAGCATTTCGTGACCTGCTGTAGCGTCTACCAATGCGTCGATGCTTGGCAAGGGGAAATCATCCTTAGGACTCGCTTTGTTTAGGTCTCAAAAGTTGGTGCATATGCGAATCCTCCCGTCGGGCTTCTTGACGGGAACCATGTTGGACAACCATGGCGGATAATCCACGCAGATGACAAACTGTGCATCCAACAGCTTTTGCAATTCGTCTTTGACCATCAAGGCCATTGTTGGGTGCATCTTTCGTAGTTTTTGCTTTATGGGCTTGATTGTCGGATCAAGCGTTAAATTGTGCATGACTAGCTGCGGGTCTAGTCCTGGCATATCCTTGTACGACCATGCAAAAACCTCCTTCTTCTCTTTGAGAAGGGCAATGTAATCGGCTTGCTCTTCGGGGGAAAGACTTACCCCTAGCTTGAGAATCTGTGGATTCATTGGATCTATGCCGATGTCTACGTCAGTCGTCTCCTCGACTGACATGTGGGATCCGTCCTCCAACTGATGTGGAGTTGGGATTAAATGGATATCATCAGCTGAGTTAAGATCTACGTTTGGAACCTCGGGTCCCTCTTCAGCTTGAAAAATATCTTGAGTTGTCCTTGGGGTAAAATGAAGCATTTCACCGAAAGGCCAATACTCTGATGGTGACAATGGTGAATTGACGCGATCCCAATCGATGGCATCCATGTCTAGATGCAATGACCGTGATGGATCGGTCGGATTGCGGATGGGTGCGGTCAAATCAATGGAGATCATGTGGATGGAATGAATTTGGTCTCCAGAACCGTGGGTGTGATGACTTGATTCTTTTAGATGCTCCCTATACTCTGGATCTGGCTCTACGGGAACAGGCACGAATGGATCCTCCCTAGGTGCAAATTTTGTGAAAAGGAGGGCGGGGTCTTCCCTCGACACTGATGTCATGATGGGATCTCGAGGTGGACGAGGCTCGTCTTGAATTTGGAGCCATGGATCCAACACTTGGTCCCACCTCGCTGGGTCTACATGCCATTCATGCCCCAGCAGTATGCCCATCTGTCCCATTAGATCTTCATGAGTTAGAGCACGGTGATGTCATCGCGCATGTCTGAGATAGTCCATTTCAGTTTCATCTTCTGAATCGCTTTCATAGATCCAAAATTGTTCATCCTCTTCAGCATCTGTTGCTTGCGACGTTGAGGACTCTTCTTGTTCCAGTGAATTAATCTGGTCCCATTGCGATTGTTCCACTCTTGGTGGAGGGACCTAATTCTCTAGGCACTGTATTGTTTCATCTGGAACCTCTAAGGGGAACAACTTCAGAAAGATGTCCGGCAGCCGTTGATGTTCTCTTTGAGGATTACTATCCGAACTTTCACCTCTCTCTAGCAAAGGAGAGGGATTATTGTTGTTTCCAGGGGTGTTTGTTGACCATGGGAGGTAGTCTCCCAGTGTGTATTCTGTATTTGGATTGGCATAAGGGTCTAATGCCAATCCCCCCTTGTTGCCTATTTCTAGGCCTTGCATATTTTCAACCAAGATGTCTAATGGCAAGGGATGGTTGAACCCTACCCCCGACTTGTCATATGGCATCTGATATCTTGGTTGGCAAAGGATCCGCATCCCTTGCTCATATCTGCCTAGCTCGTATCCATGCCAATTGCATTGGCCGAGATATTTTAGGGCAAATTCTGGGTTTGACAGATAATTGATGTTTTCAACAAAAGGCTCTTCGTCTGTTTCCTTTTGTTGGCATGGTTCAAGACCATGATCAAGGCCCCCATACACAAAATTTGTCTGGTTCGGTGGGTAGCCTAGAGGAACAATTGTCCCTATGGGAAGGCGAGGTCTTCCCATGTCTTGTACTGACTCTAATGTGGGGGTTGCCACAATGTTTTGCACTAAGTACTCCCCCAGGCCCGTACTAGCCATTTCAACAGTGATTGTTGATGATTGGGTGGGAGGAAACGGTAGTCCTTCCTGAGTCCATTCCATGTTTGGTTGTTCAGGAGTCTTGGTTTCTGTTGTGTTGGGTGTTTCCTCTGTTGATATCGTTGAGATTGTGGGCAACCTTTCTTCTAAGGGCTTAACCTCTTCCATGATTTGTTTTCCCTTGTCCTTCTGTTGGGCCATGATAGGTGGCGTTGATGATGAAGGAGCAGGTGATGAAGTCTCACCTGGCTAGGATTTTGTCTTGTTGGCCACCAGTGGTGCCTGTGGTATTGGACCCTGTTTAGATGGATTTAATTGGAAATCCAAATGCGTTGAAGGGAGGGTCGATTGAGGTATGAATTGTACCGCATTGCAATACTTGAAGGGCTCTAAGTCCATTGGGACTACATGTATTTCCCCTTCATAAGCATACTTTAAGCACTAGTGGGCGATCGAAGGGACACACTTCATGTCCCTGATCCAAGGCCGCCCTAGCAGTATATTATAAGCCATTTCGCCTTCCAGCACATGGCACAGTGTAGGTATTGACTTTTGTCCTACCTGGACAGGCAGAATGATTGTGCCGACTATCGAGCATATTGCATCATTAAAAGCTCGCAGTGTGTACGTGGAGGTTGTGATGTGAGAGGCTGGCAACTTCAAATGCTTTAAGGCTGCAGTGGTTATGATGTTACTGGACGAGCCAGTATCTATCAACACTCTCTTGTACGGAATCCCATTGACCCGCGCGATAACGTGTAGGGGTGGATCTGCCATGTCATTTGATATCGTTTTGACCTCATCTTCTCTGAATGTGATGACCGGTTCCGTACATTGTTTCACATGTCCCACGAAGGCGTTGAAAGAATTTGCTTCGTGGGGTTGTAATTCAATGGCTTTTAAAATGTCCATAAGAGCCTCTCTATGGGGAGCCGATTGTTGAATAAGCTCATAGATGGACGACCTGGCCGACGTGGTCCACAAACTCTGCGTGAGTTTGGTTCGTATCGTGACCTCGGGTCTAGGCAGAGGTAACTGCGTTGGGCATTGTTGAGGCTGCGATGTTGTCAGAATTTCCCTCGTAGCTACCTCGGGGGCAGCTGCCGGGTACCTTCTGTTCCTTGTTACTATGCTAATCATTCCCACAAATCCCTGCGTGGGAAGATCCTGTCGCACCTCGTTAATTTGGAGTGGTTTTGTCTGTGCCTCGTGGGCTAGCAAGGGGTCCTTGAATACCCCCATTTGTTGGTTGTTTGGTGCGATGGGGTTGTCCACGACCAATGTTCTGTTGTCGATCAAATCCTGGACTAGGTCTTTGAATTTCCAGCACCCATTCAAGTCATGCCCTCTGCGCCTATGGAATCTACAATACAATTCCTCTCTGTACCCCCTAGGCTTGGGAATGTTAGGGTCTATAATTTGGATTTTCGACAGAGTGACTAAATTTTCCGCTGACAAGCGGTCAAATAAGGAGTCCCTAGACTCCGCATATGGGGTGAAATTTTGCCTAGGGCGACGCGGGTAATTCTGCTCCTGTCTTCTATTATCTCTTTCATAAGCAGGAGGCACTGCCTGGTAGTTAGCCTTTTGAGGCTGCGTTTCTTGCACGAGCACGGGAACATTTATCGCAACTTGGTTGATTGCAGCGTGTTGTGGTTGCGTTGTCCCGGTTTTAGTGGTTTTATTCCACTCTTTCTTTTTAGGCTTAGCGATTGCGCCTTCACCTATTTTAATCTCTTCTATGACTCTGGCTTGCGCCAAAGCTTCTTCTAAGCTGTCGTATTGCCGCAGCAACAATAGACCAGAGATTGATTTTAAGCAACTTTTTGCGAACATCTGTGTAAGATCAGACATAGGGGGGCGATAAGGTAACCTAGAAAGCAAAGCTCTCCATCGATTTCCGTATGCTGCCATTGTTTCCTCTTCAAATTGCTTGAGGCTCGCTAAATCACTTAGTGATGCCTTCTTCCTTGTGTTGAAGGCAAAGCGTTCAAGAAACGCATCTACTAATTGATCTAAATTGCTTATCTTTGTGTTTGGGCGGTTGTGTGAACCAATCCGAGGCGGGGCCTGCGAATGTGGTTATGAATGTTCTAAGCAACAATGCGTCATTATCTTGGATGCCGAAGCATTGGCTTAGAAATCGTGTAACGTGTTCTTGTGCGTCCTCTTCACCTTTAAAAACTGCCAATTGAGGCAACTTGAAGTGTTCGGGGTAAAGAGGTGTAGGCACTGAGGGATGCACCGGATTACTACGGAGTAGACGTAATGTGGGTTTTTGATGCCCAGCAACTTTTGTCTCCATAGACTCCAAACGCTCCAATAGCGCTTGGTATGCATCGAAAGATTTTATTTCTTCCTCTCTTGTTCGCTCTTGTTGCAAGTTACGGTAAACTGGAGGCCTATGGAGGGGTGGCCGAATGGCATCCCTCCTGCCTTGATGGGGAGTTTCAACATATTCCTCTTTTGGTTCATACTCCTCATAAAATTCTTGAGGAGTCTTTGGGCGAAACCTATGACCCTGATCAAGCTCTTGCTGAAGGTACCCATCATTGTTTCGGGGAGTTGCCTCCCTCTCGAATCTATGAGGTCTTGGAGGCAGAGCTTGACGAGGTCGTGGAGACTTGTCCTGCACTAACGGATTATGCCTCTCATACTGTTCAGCTCTTTGGATGTGAGGGGTTGGCCCCCTCTCAGGTATTTCATAGCGTAACTCATCCGCTTCGTGTTGCATGCGTTCTCTATCCAAGCGGTGTCGATACTCTATTTCCTGATAACTTGGTTTAAGCCGCATGGTTTGGGCTTGATGGGTGGTATATCTGGCGACAGCTGGGTCAATTTGGTCTACCCTATTTTGCTCAGGAGGTTCGAATGTTTCTCCTATGTGTTTACCTTGAGTTTGATGGTCTAAGGTTTCAATGGGTCGCTTCCCTCTGTCGAGGTAAGCGGTATGTGCTCGAGGTTCTGGCCTCAAGGGGTGATCATGATATCTTGATGGTGCGGAAATGCAAGGTTCCCACGTTGTTTGTTGCCCTTGAGGAATGCGATGGCTTTCCTCGTACTCCCTTTCATGGGTGTAAAGGGGGTGGGCGGAGTTAGGTCACCCTATGTAAGGAGCCCTGCGCTCCGGATTTGGTCTCTCTGTTCTGATGATAGGTAAAGAAGGGACGCCATATCCACGTTGCCCCTCCAAATGGACGGTGTGCCTATCTAGCGCTTCATCGCACGGTGGCCACTCATGCCTAACTTCAAGAGGTGATTCTCTATTTATGTCAAGGTCTACATGTAAGGCATCTTCCCAAAAGGGGCTGCTTTGAATAGGCATACCCCACCGAGGATTTTGAATTGGATTCTTTTGTAGGTTAGACCTATAAGGCGGTATGACCAAATCCTCGGGATTGAAGTGAAGGCGACTTGTGCTTGCTTTTTGTGTACCTTCCAGAGCTTCTGCCCTTGATTGGGCTTGACTGCGGGTGTACACCATTGCGGTGCTTCTATGCTATCTAAATAAGTTTTTATCTCTTTTATGACTTTGTTTGTCTACACTAAGCAGAATTAAGCACACACATTCACAAAATCCGTGATTATCTCTTTTAAGGATTAAATGGTGTGTCCTAAAGCTGGTTTAGTGCATTTTGATGTTTTGTTTTGTTTTTGTAGGTTTTGAAGATCGTTTAAATGCATTATGACGGCTCATATAACTCCCAAAACGGTCGCCCCTTCAATATACCAACCAAGCCGATATACCAACCTCTCTATATACCCGCCCTTACGAGAGGGAGACTATAGGTACGTGAGAGCAGAAGGTACGTGGTACGTAGGCGGTACGAAAGGGGGATTGTCCTGTTAATGGCACCTACCATAGAAAACTTATCCTCGTGCGCATGGGAATCACCCCAGCGACACTCGGTCCGCTTTCGTCAGGATTTACGCCTAACAACAGTTGACAATCGGGAAATGGATGCAAAGCTAAGCCAAGGTGGTGATGAACCCACCGTTGGTCTTGCTCAAGGGTTGGGGTCTTACGACCAGCTCCTTGGTTTAAAATTGTTGCGTGGAGTGTGTGAGATTCATTTTATTTAGCGAAAATGAAACAAGCATGAATGATTTTCCCTAAGTAATGCAGGATAAAATGAAAACAGTCAAAGAAACAGAAACAAAAACAAAAATTTTAACAGAGATTATAAAAATCCCTACCTCTTCTCTGCCTGCTCCAGTTGCTTCTGAATTTCTGCCCTAAAAATTCGTAGGCAGGAATTCGTCCCTCTGGGAGACGAATTGCAAAATAGAATTCGTCCCTCCCAGAGACGAATTTGAATTCGTCTCAAGGTCAGATGAATTGCAGTTAAGAATTCGTAACAGTCAGAGACGAATAGCAGTCTGCAACAACAAAAAAAATGTACCTGTCAAGCACAAACACAAAACTTTGATCAGTTTTCTGTGATTTTAAAAATATGGGACAGGTCCCACCGTGATCGCCACTGAAAGCACGAGATTCCGGGCAAAGGAAACACTAATTGCGATGCAACCAAAGTCAAATGCGCTTAAGTCCTAGAAATGTAAAGTGCATGAAATGGAAAAGAAATGCATTGGAAGAGACACAAGCAAATGGAGAAAACACAGCCCTTTCATTAATATCCCTTGATCTCTGTTACAATGACGTCTCCTCCCTTTTCGGGGGCTAGGAGCGTTAAAAGAATTCGATTACAATCACTTAATGTTCCTCTTTCCACGTGCCCACGATTGCAATGGGCGGGCCAAGATGATGCCGCCACTGATGTCGATGAGTTCTTCACCTCTGCTACTTCTCCTACGAACAAAGAAACAACCAAGATGTCAGTAGCACCTGCTGCAAGTGAAAAGTGTTTGTTCTTCTAAAATCATCAAAATATGCATGCAAACATTTATCTAAAACAGTAAACAAAATGATTCTAAACAGCTTGAAAACTTGACAGAAGATAGAAAATGTTACCAGAAGGCCATTACCACTGAGACAGCTGGCCAATCTGCCTTCAACTGGAATTCATCCCTGGGTGGGACGATTTCTGACTGCAATTCATCCCTGGGTGGGACGAATTCTTCTTTGTTGAAGAAGCCGACCTGCTGCTGCTCCAATGTCGATTCTCGAGACCTGCAAAATGCCTACAAACAAGGGGGTTATGTAATTGGGGCCATTTTGGGATGACCCAGATGGTCGGATTCTCCCAATTTGGCCTCTACCCTCGGGAATTTGATCTCGCCACCTACAAGTCGGTGAAACAACAAAGCGACACAAAACATACTAGAATCTGACCAAAAGTTACGAAATTGCAGCTATGAGTTAACCAAACATAATAACACAAAATGCAACCTGAAAAAGTAATCTAGAATGCTCTAAAACCTAGAAAGTGTGGGGGTGCCCAAGTGGGCCTCCCACCGTTGGCACTTGATTCCGGCGCCAATCCACTAGGGATGGGCCCAAAACCTCTTAGGATTGGGGGGGTCGGCAAATTGGTTGGTTCAGGTGTCCATGTGTTGGATTTGGGTCAGGTTCAAGCTTCCAAAAACCACCCAACAACCTCCCTTGCAAAAGAGATTGGTGGATGCGAGAAGGTGAACCAAAAGGGGTGCAAGTGGGTCTTCAACTCGGCAGCACTTCGTTGCTTGAAAACTCCTTCAACCTGTATCTTTTGGGTGAGAAAAGTCCCACCTTTTATAGACCCATGGGGTCTCTTTTGGGAGGGAAGCACAAATGCCATGTGTTGGTCATAGGCGCCATGTGGCAGTCTTGTCTTCCCATGAGGGAGGGGAGTCCTCCGTTGACTTGGGCTTTGATAAATGCCTTTTGTGACAGTCTTCTAATGGCCCCTCTGTCCACCTACACACGCGTGCGAGGCAGGAGTCATCAACTGACTGTTCAGGCTGCCACTTGGCGCCATTTGTCTTTTTTCCCGTTAAGCTTAGAATTCGTCCCACCCAGGGACGGATTCAAATTTTTTCCTGGGGTGGGACGGATTCTATTTTGAATTCGTCCCTGGGTGAGACGAATACTGGGCAAAGTGTCTAAGTGTGCCAAATTGCTTCTTGACCTTACAAAATTACTATGAAAGTGGTTAAGACCACTGTTTAACCTCTGAGGGCTGCCTTGGGGGCTGTGTTTGTCAAAGCGATCAGTGTTTGCAGTCACATAATCGGATTGGTGTTGTTTTGGTGTCTACACTTGGAATACTTATGGTGCATTACATTTTTTGAATGGCTAAAACATCTAGTCCCATAATGTCCCAAAAATATTAAAATAAAATAGGGGAAATCCATCCATGCTCCAAGCTTTCCCATCATGCATTGAAAAGACTATTGCATGGATTTATTCAAAAAATAGAGGTTTAATCAAAATATTGTTATGATCTTGGGTTACTAAATTGGGAATGTTTTTCAAGATGGATTTAGAAGTTTTTTGGTCACAATCAGGGCTTGGTCCAAGCAAGTATTCGAAAAAAGCAATTATCTCATACCTGATATAAAGGATATCTTTTATAATTGTCCCATCTAGCTTGGTGTGCTCTTTTATTTTGTTAGTTTCTTTATGTCTTATGGTTACGGCATGAAACAACTTAATTTTGGAATCACCCTCCTTCAACCATATAATCCTATATTTCTACTTCCATAAGACTCCCTCACTTTTGAGTATGTTGTGGTATTCTATCAAGAGGTCCTTTTTAGCATTCCAAATACTGGTATCAAAGTGTCCTTATTGTACAAGGATCTCAATGTTAATAATTTGAGATTGAATGTTTTACTTTTTGGAGAAAATGTTGCCAAAAAAATCTATGTTCCACTACTTGATATTTTCTTTGACAAAATAGAGCTTGTTGCTGACTTGGGGGGCACAAGATATAAAAAACTATGAGACCACCAAAAATAAATGAGTGTATTGAGATTGGGATCCTATAGCCACATCAACTTAAATATAAAAAGGGATTTGAAAGGGAGGCTTGAAGCAATCAATAAAGAATGAGGATATTTTTGTTAGATATTATCCTTGGAAGGGAACAAAGAATGACATCACCAAATGGACAAATGGCATTAGTGGATAAAAGAAATATATAAAGCTTGATTTTTATGAGTTGATCACATTTTCTATGATTGATCCAAGTGAATCTGGGTCCTCTTAGTTGGATGTCCATAAGCTCATTATCATCAACAAATGCAACAAAGTGTTCATAAGATTTTGTTGTAATTTTAGAGACTCCTTTCTTGTTAGTGGTAAACATGGGAGAATTAAAATCTTAAACCAACATCCATGCCTTGTTTTAAAATATCTCCCTCATTGTTTGAGGGTTTTCCAGAGATATAATCTCCTATAAGGGGAATTCGAAGCATAGATGTTTGAAATAACCCATCTATAGTTATGATATTTGTTGAAAAACAAAATATTCGTAAATTTCTCTACAATAGATAGAAGTCTTCATTCAACAATATTTGGATCCCATAAGCATAAAAATCCACCAAAATATCCATTGGAAAGACTTATGATGAAATCATAGTTTTTCCAAATGTATTTGGAGATGCAAGTAGCATTTTGGAGGTCCACCTTGGACTCTTATAGAAGGAAAATGGTAGGCTTTAGATATTTCCTCATGGAATTTATCAAAAATTATTTGTTATGTCCATTTAGGTCTCTCACATTCCATGAGAGGATCTTCATTTGTAACTTTTGGAAGAGGATCCCATCCCTCTACCTTGATAAGAGGAGAATTTGGATCTATTATCATCTTCATGAGGCCCTGAAGGATTATTTTATTTTGAAGATATGTGTAAGGTGAGATGAGTATCATTAGCAATCTTTTCAAAATATTCTCTATTTTTGATATATTGGGTAGAGGGCCAACATCTTTTATTCCCATAATCCACATCAACATGAAGCTTTTTTTCTTATTCCTAGTAAACAAAGGGCTAGAGGAGAAGATGCTTTTGGAAGTAATTTTTCTAGGGAAAGTTCTAAGGAGGCCTTTGGGGGATTGAGGAGGGCTTTGGAGAAGGTCATGGATGGCTTTCTCTATGGTGGGTAGAGACTTATCAACAAACAAAGAAGAAAAAGGATTACAAATAGAAACAAGAGAACCTACCTAAAATGAGGAAGAAATATCAACTGGTGCTAGATAATGACATTGAAAATTTGTAGTCTTAGAGGATGGATTCTCTGGAGGGTCACTCAACAAGCTATCAGTAGCATACAAATCCTCATGAACCATTGATGCCTTCCTAAAAGGATATTATGAAGTGATGTTCAAATATGAACATGGAAACCCTTGATTTGGAACTCCCCCACTGCTAATCGAGAGGGGTGGGGGTTTATGGATATCTATACAAATAGAAGATTTTGATTACTTGTGGAAATTATGGTGTTACTGGAGCCCTTATCCATGAATTTTACTTCCAGGATGAACCTTAGGGGATTTTAGGGTCTAGCATTGCGATTTGAGGTGACCCTTCTTGGATAAAATGGTGTAAAAATTTACCTTATTTTTGCTCTCACTAATCTTAGTTTTTGTGCTAACATCTAAAATAAGCTTACTGGAACATGGAAGTGCAGATTATAGGTTCATGTTGACACACATGTGAGCACACACCATGTGGATCTTAACTTTAGTGGTCGGATCGAATGAAATCGACTCACCAATATCCTTGGAAATAATTTTTAGGATGTCTTCCTACCATAACTAAACTAGAAATCCTAGAAGGTGGAACCAAATTGGTGTAAAAATAATATTTTGAGTTTCAAGGTTAAAATATACACTTCACTTCTTGAGAAATAGACCTCTCTACCCAAAGAACCAAGGGCCTCTAGTGAGGATTTGACTTGAGTCACTAGAGTTATTAAGCCAAATTAGAAAAAACCCTCTAGATAGAGTGATCGGTTCCACAAATCCTAATGGAAACCAACTGATTATAGCCCATATACAAATAGACTCCATGTTAGTACACGATTCAAGGAATTTCACCACTAGGGAGTGGGATTCCTAAGCCATGATGGATGACATAAGCTCAAACAAAATCCTAATGAAACATTCAAATAGATGTATATCAACTCCAAGGCGTAGAGAAGAGTTATTTTTCAAAATATCTACAAAGAACGACTTGGAGAGTGTAGATCCACCTCCTCCAAAAGCTTCCAAACCAACATGGATTGTAGATCCAACTCCACTAGAACCTTTTAAATCCTAACCATCAACGAGGTTCATAGATTTATCTTCAATAGTCATGACTGAGCTTGTCGATGCCCCACCACCAATAGAGATTGAAAATCCACCTCCATGAGATACATCAATTCCCATCGATGTTCTATAACCAATGGGGGTCATAGATCCATCTCTAAAAAACATTCTAGATGTCACCTCAATGCTACTCGGGCCTATCTAAGGTGAGGGTGCATCCCCATTGGAGTGGAGAGCACTACCAATCATGTCAATAGAACTTGCTTTCCCATCATAGCTAGGCAATAAATCATGGTGGATCACAAGGTGCCTACGATCTATGTTAGAAGGGTCACTAGTGATGAATATAACATTATGAGAACCATCACTTTAACCACTTCCATCTCTTGCATTTGCCATGTCACCATCACTCATCGTCGTCTTCCTTATTTTTATCATATACGTAAATTATAAATGAAACTTCTTGCTTTTATTTTTTTCATTCATGTGATCTTTGTATGCACAAATATTAGCATTAATGACCTTGATTAACTACTAAGGAAAGGTATGGATTATTCAATAAAGACTAATTATGAACATTGACAAATTTCTAATTGGAATACTTAGGGTGGTATATCCTAATTAGATATATGTAATATTACAAATAGAGGATACAAATAATCATTAAATTAATATAAAAGTATTATACTATATTTTAAAAATATAAAAGTGTTTATTTTCACATCTATTGCATTGTTTAAGGTTGCTCTTGGTTGAAGGATTCAACTATATTACATTTAAAAACTACAAAACTATTCATTATTGGAATGCATATAATATTCAATTAAGTCATAATCAATATTTTAACATTATCATATTTTATTATATTTTATAAAATATTTACATGTTCAATTTCACTTTATAATAGTGATCCAATTATTAATTAATGAACCAATAATTTTCCCACTTGTGATATTATCGGATCCATAACAATAAACATAACAATATTTTTATAGTAAATTGAATTTTATAAATAGATTTAGCATAAAGACTATATTTTTATATATTCCAAAATAAAAGGACCTCAAATTCCTTGAATGCATAACCATATCATTTTATTAATATTAAAGGATACAAGAGAACTACTTAGAGATTGAACCTATCCTATTAATGAATCCATAATGGGTAAATTGTGCATGTGTGTTATTGTGATCCATGTGGTGTAGTACCCACATGACACTACCATATAACACTACAACCATCACAAGTTAAATAACACATTTCTTGATATAAATATATATAATCTAAATAGAAACACAAAGTCTAAACTATTGGTGGATGAGCAAGCACCTATTCTAGGGTTATTCACCACATCATAAGATAGGAAGTAATCCATAATAAAAGATAAAATATAATATCTACATTTTCATGCCTAATAACCAACCAATATCTATAATAATCACACCCTATCTTCTCCCTATATATCTTTGCATAAGGATATTATTGAACCACCTATTTCCAATACCCAATATATCCATTTTTCTTTGATGGAGATTTCAAACCATGTATCTATAGTACACTCATAATATGGTCTCCTTCCTTCCCTCCCCTTACTGCCAACCTCCCATATCCATAAGCTACCAATACAGTAATGTCTATCTAGTGGGGTACCCAAATTGTGTATGTCTATAGTGCATGGGGAGATATCATTTCACTTTTGACCTAGGATGGACAATTTAAAAAACTCTAGGCTTAATTTCACCTCTAATTCTCTATGAATACACTCTTATCTTAAACATGAATTAGCACACATAATCACAAAATAAAAAATAAGGGTGAGAAAATAAGCTAACTTTTTTTTTTTAGCGAAAAACCCCTTGTAGGGCCCCCTTGGTCTGAGAGACCACGAACAGGGGGTTCTACACCATCAAAGTCACCCGGGAGTCACACCCAACCCTGCCCGCACCAACATTATCAATTGGATTTTGAGTACCCAATTTAGCTTTTTGGTAGGGTGGAGATTCGAACTAGGGACCTCCCTTGGAGGATTGCCCTCTCCTCTCCAACTCACCTACAACACCTGGGTAAATAAGCTAACTCAATTATGCAATTTTGTCTCTATAGTTACGATCAAGTGAAATCCTATCTCTCTTCTTATTTCTTGAAGATTCAATTCTACATCTATATGTGAATATGCACAATAAATACAAGTTAGCTCTAATTTAATATGTAGAGCTAATTCAATAATGTATAGGTTCAAATAAGATAGAAATAGCTATGAGAGTCCATGAGGATAATGCTATGTCACCAAATATCAACATCGTATAGTTTTTATACGTTTTTTATTTTATAGTAAGGCATCCCCTTACCTTTTAGAGCTTTTCCTTGAAAAAAATACTTTATAATTATAACATATTTATTAATTTATTATTTGTTTGTTTATTTATTTTATTACTTTCACAAAGGAAAGGCTATTATTTCTAATTTTTTAATTTATTTCAATAATTTAAAGAGAAATAAATAATAACATAAGTATTTAGATTTTTCTTGCATGCAAAATCACTTCATTTTAAAAATTATCTTAATATTTAAAAAGAAAAAAAAATCTAGGTGTTTTTTAATATATCTACAAATCGTAGTGATCTTATCCCTTACATATATTGAGGTAAGGCAGGTTCTTCTACCTCCATGCATTTTGGTGAACTTTTGGTGAGCTTGATATAAACAACTTGTAGATCCAATTTTCCTTGAATTTCAAAATTCTATAAGTCAATTCTCTTTCCTAAGCCTTTCTTAAGGATGAACACTCATACAACATCCATATTAGATATTATCAAACCACTACCTATATGCATTCTTTGTGAAGTGATCTTGAAGAAGAGAACTCATTTAAAAATCCTAATTTGAGGGGGATGAAGAACATATCTATTTAAACCAAAATTATTTGAAAGGGTTTGCTCAATTTATTAAATAACTAAGAGATTTTATATGATAAAAAGGTATGTATTTATGGATATCCTTGGGGATGAAATATATAATATCTTCACTCAACAACCTAGCTCTGATCTGATGACTCATAATACATCACATGAGAATAATCAAGCAAACACCAATCAATCAAGTATATCTAATTGTGAGGAGGCTTGTGAAAATCCTAGTAGATCTACAAAGGCTAAAATCTATATGGTGCATCCTGACATCAACTTGTATGTTTGGCTAAGGGTTTTAAGTGTTCACTATGAGTTTTTAAGGATTCACTCCAAATCCTTTTGTTTGATGGGTATTTTAGAAAACACCTAAGTTTTGATTTTTATGACTAAAATGCTAGAATTACGAAAATACTAGAATATAATAATATATAAGACAAATAATGTAAAATACAAGAGCTAATCCTAGATATGATTTCTTTATTTTGAATAAGAACTAAACCGATAGTACAAGAAATAGAGATTTTTTCTTTTGAGAAAAGGTTCAAGAGAATGCACAAACAAATACTAGCCTAATGCAAACTAAATGCAAATGGGTTTTAAATACCTAAGAAGTAAGAGAAAATAAACAATTCAAAATAATATTATGTTATTTTATTTTCCTTGAGTTTTATGAGTTATAATCTAAAACCTAATGAGAAATTTATTATTTTATATTTTCTGTGAAAACAAAGAGCAAAGAGTAACAAAAAATAGAATCTTAGTAGAATACTATCAAAACTTACAAAGAAAACAACCTCAATCGATGGTTGTCATGAAATCAATATCACACATTAGAAATATCATCAATGAATCCATAGAGGTTGCAAAAATAAGATACTTGAAAGAGGATGATTAGTGTTTGGGGGTCTACTATAGCCAAGGATGAAGCCAAGTTCATAGGTTTGGAATTCAAACCCCTTAGGTTCTTTTAGATGACCAAATAAAATGCATGAAAAATAATAACCTTGATTTGTAGGTCAAATTCACACTCTATGGATAGAGAGCATGGAACTTCATAGAACATAGAATAACAAAAAAATGGGTTATTCAAGAAAAACTGAGAGATTGATGCTAAAGATGATTTCATGACCTAATAGGATTAACTGTGAAATCACTTTAGATAAAAGGTGCAAATGAAAAATGGGTTAGATTTGGTATTTTGAAGTGGAGAGATGGTTTAAAGAGAGTATTGACTGGGAAAAAAATTGAAATACTATACCATATAATGCAAACTATCGAGATTTCTTATGATAAATTCATGTTTGATAAGGGCAAACTACAAAATTGCTTTATTGTGACTTAAAGGAAGAACATTAGCAAAAGAGGATAAGGTCAGTTTAACCACTGGAATAAGAGAAATAAAATAATAAGAGGGACAAAAGGAGACTAAATAGTTATAGAAGCAATGTTTAGCTTACCCCTAACCTTGCCTAAAGTGGATTTGCATCCAATAAGTGTAGATCATAAAATTTAGCTACAAAGACATAGGGAAAGAGGTAAAGAGTTGTAAAGGATCTAAAGTCAGTTTAACCAATGATATGGAATAAAAACAATAGTGATAGGAATAAAAAGAGGTTATGGGTTATAGAAACAACATAGAACTTATCCCTAACCTTGTCTAAAGTAGATTCATGCTCGATAATGGCTAGCTATGAAATCACTCTATGCAAAAGGTTGAGGTAGAATTTTGCCAAGATAAAGGCTCCTAATGGCTTCAAATGTAGGGATAGGATAATCTATGCCTGGCCTATAGTTGCACAATGAATAAAAAAAATATTAAAGAAAGAAACACCAAGATGAAGACTTAAAAGAAGGAAATACACTAGAAATAACAATTTAAAAATAAAATCAAAAGAAGAAGAATAAAAGGAAAAGGCTACACCCAAAACAAGAGATATTCCTTTTGAATTTGGCCAAGTAGATCTCCTCCAAGAGCTTCTCAAAGCAAAATATACTTTTTTATCTTAGAACCTTGAACTCGCCATATTATGAGAAAGCATGATTATAATGAAGGTACATGTCTCAATTTATAGAATTTTGGGGCATGAAGGGTGAAAGAGAAGGCATTAAAGACAAGGAGTAGGGTGGAAAATTTAAAATGCATATTTCAAAAAATGGGAAGCACCTTGGGATTTGATAGCAGTGTAAGAATGCTAAGGGGATAGTGTGATAAATAGCCCAAAATTCCTAAAAGGGTAGAAAATCCAAGATTTGAAGTTCTTGCCTTGAGAAAATGATTTCATGATCGATCTTGGATAATAGTGAATTCATTGACATGACCATTGGGGCTCACATCAAGCAATGCCAAGCAATGTTAGTTGATTTTTGAAAACTAGGTAGGAAACAACTAAAACGTGATATTGTGGTCCTTCTAGGAGGGGTGCAATATAGTTGAAAAAGGAAATATATCAAAAATTAAAGGATAGGGAAGACATAATTACATTTAAAGGATTACTAATTTTTCTAAGGGAGAATTGATTCATTTGGCTAGGTCAATTTTTGGTGTCTACATTTACTCCATATTTGATGTTTTTATGGTGTAATAGATGCATCAAATAAAGTTGTAGATACCTTCGAGTTTGGAGAAAATTACTCTAAAAGGGGTAGATGGTTTAGCTAGAGAATTGAGGCAAAAATAGTGTGATTCTGAGCACTTTAAAAAAAATCACACTCTATGGGGCATTAATTGCATTAATTCCCTTAGGATAGGGTGCCCCCTCAAGTTTTAGATAAAATGTAAATTTTTATAAGAAAGTCAAAATGGAAACAAGGAAGAGTGATGAGGAAAAATGAGGGAGTGAAGGGAGAATTAAGGGGTTCTAGGAGAGAGAAAGGAGGGATAAAAAGGGGTGGAAGGGGTAAAATAAAATCACTTTTACTATATGAGAGGAAGATAAAGGAGGTCTAGAGAGAAAATGGCATGTCCAATTCATCATGCAAGCATTACAAGATACAATGTTGGAGGGTCGAATACAACAGATTGAGTAAGCATCTAATCCTCCATGATAGGCTAGGATTAGAGTAGAATTAGGCTTAGATTTAAATTTTATAGTAATTTTTTTAGAAATTTTAGAGGAAGCCATCAAAAATAGTGATGCAATTATGTGGGACCTCCCATGAAATCACTTAGAATTATGATTTCATAAATGGGGTCACAAAATTATTATGTTCTATGATGAGCAAAATCATAGTCTCAAAATATGAGATACAATTTTGTAATTTTGTGCTTGCTAAAAATGGGATACGAAATCATGGAAGAAAGGAGAGAGAAAAATAGGGATAAAAAAGAAAGAAGAAGATAAATAAAGAGTGAGGATGATATAAATAGAGTGTGTTTAAGGTTGTATGATGTTAGATAATTATTTTTAGTGATGATTCATATGATTGTTTTTAATTTCATGATGTTGAAAACTGATGAAAATTGTTTTACAATGTTGTAGCTAGATGTCTTATAGTCTAGAGAGTAGTAGCCACAAAAACTAAGGATGTCTATGAGATACTTTAAAATAGAAAATAGGGGTATATTTGATGTAGTAGGATTACTACATTTGGTAGAGATACCTTAGGTTGAGTATGATAGAGCACTGATGATAACACATATAGAGAGGTGGTATCCAAAGTCATCCACCTTTAGACTATCGATAAGGGAGGTGGTCATCATGCTAGAGGATGTGTGGCAAATTTTATGAGTTCTAATTAGAGGTAAGGAGGTCTACAATACCTCAAGGTAGAAGGAGATGTCGTAAAGACTATTCGGGAACACTTACATGAGGTCTAGAGTAGTAGGTTCCATGTCAATGAGATGATCGTGCACGACAAGGTCTTAGATATGACATGCATGCTAAGTAGGGTGGTGGTGGATTATCATTTGTGGTTTTTATTTCTACAAAAGTTCCTTCATCAGATGATCAACTATTATCAATCATTTTAGATCTGCAACCTATTTTATAATGCCTTGTTTTACCAAACTTCTAGCATTTTATCTTTTTTGGAGAAACAAATTTACCCCTAGATCTCGATTTCTTTTCTCCTAATTTATTTGTGCTTCTTTCTTGACAATGGCCTCTCACAACAAAGTTATCCTTCTGATGATAATACTCAAAATATTTTTATCTAATTTTCTTATATAGCAATGCTCCTACTATATCCTCTACTTTTAATTTAGAAGTAGTATTGGTGATAGCCATAACTAGGATATTGGTGATAGCCATAACTAGGATATCCCACAAATCAGGTAATGAATAAAGTAAAGTAATACACTTTTACTCTTAATCCATTTTTACTTGTACAAAGTTTAATTGACTTACCACTTTGTTAAAAGTATTCAGATGTTTAGCCACAGAGTCACCATCATTCATATTAAGTGAATACAACTTCTTTCAAAGAAAAAGTTTATTTATCAGTGATTTTATTTAATATAAAGTTTCTAACATATCCTATAACAACTTTTTCATGGTCTTTATCGATACATTCAACAATACAAAATTATATAAACACATTTTGATAGATCTCATTGCCTTCCTTTTTATTTTTAGCCGATACCCATCTATCATTGATGTTGGTTTAATTTCCAAGACTGTAATCCACTGATCTCTATCAACCAATAGATCTTCAATATTGAGTTTTTATAACTCAAAATTCTTGTCCATTAAATTTTTCAATCTCTACCTGTGTGCTTCCCATCATTTTCTTTGCTCATATTATTTTGCGTATGACTCTCACTCAAGAATAAATTTATCATAGGTTTGAAATTCTTACTCCTTTAACAAAGTTAAAACCTATATTTGATACCAAATGAATAATTAAAAGCCCCAATAAACTAAATCTAGAAAAGCAGTAATTGTATAATCAAAGGAAAATGAAGATAATAGATACACAAATAACACAATATTTCACCTGGGAAAGCCCTTATGGGTAAATAACCCAACATAGTAATATATCCTTATTGTATTAACTTAATCATCTCTAATACAATCACGTTCATTGCTTTGTATATGTAAACCTTGATGCAAGTGTAGTTTAAATAACAACATCACAAGAATAGATTTTATAATACCATGGGCATAAAACCATGGATTCAAATATATTAAAACATGGGTTGAAATATATTAACCCAAAATAACCCATATGGGTCTAAACATATATTAACTTACCAAAATAACATGGAAAATATTCAACACATTTCCAACACTCCATAGAAATATCCCTTTGAAATAGATACATGATTTGAACATCATATGACTCATCAAAATTATGATCAAGCGTTTGCAAAAGCTTCTAGGGTTCATTGAGATCCATATCTCTCCCTATGTATGAATTGCTTCATCTAAATGATGCAAGCCTACATTAATTTTATCCTCCTATTTGACTATTTATTAGATTTGAAAATATAGCTTTAACTTACTTAGCCATTCATGCACCTCCACCTCCAGAGCAAAATTAAATTAGGGTGCCATTCATGCACCTCCACCTTTCAAGAAAAATTAAATTGGGGAATTCGTATATATGTCTTATAAGAGAGACTATGAGCTAGTGTGTTTGGTGAATTTGGTGGGTTTTTAGCTCTCCGTACAAAAGAATTTTTATTTTCTTCATCATGGTCAAATTCCTCTAAATAATGGACCAGAGGGTTTCTTTTTTAACCTAGATTTTTTTTTATTTGAAGATCATATCTGTTCCCTAAGATCTACACATATTCTAATGAGGATGTCTTCCATTTTCTCCTGAGCCACACATTCAAGTTGGTTTCTTAGTACTCACAACATTATTTCCTTTGCAATCTACACAATATTCTCTCTTTGTTTTTAACAAAAAAAAATCCTAGCTAAAAAAACCCATTTTTAAACTCAAACCCTAATCAAAAAAAATTTATACCACTTGTTATGCTACTTTATGGGAACAGATTAAAAATATTGTAAAAATAAATAGAAGTACACAATTTATCTCATAAAAATGAGGGAACCTATGAGCAAGTAGGAAGGTGCCATCTCTTGTATTTTATACTTGATCCTAAGGATCATTTACATGGGAATGGTCCCTCATTTTTAGTCCAAGATTTTGGTGTAGCGATATGCTACATATAGATCCATGTCTAGGGTCAAAACCCTCGCATCTCTATAAGATATTGACATATATGCCAAGTATGTACTATAGAGCATGGGCCCACTTATAGGGGTGGGGGTGATTAGCAATTGCTATACATCTATGTTTTTGGCTTGATCTTAAGGATAGTCTATGTGGGAGAAGTCTCTCACTAACAATCCATGCTTCAAGCATGGATTTAAGCATGGTGATAAACTACACAATGATGAGAGGAAGATACCTTTGCTTCTAATTATGGTATGTAGTATTGTTTGAGGGATGTTGGTGCTAGAAAAAAATCATAGATAAAATAAGAGTAACTACAATGGAGATTTTATTAGAAATTCAATATTATTCAACGAACAAACACAAGATGTTTTTATGGGATTCAAGGAGAGTTTTGATCCAAGAATTAGTGCATAACAATAGATTATTCTTCATTAATGCTCAATATGACAATGCTTCTTCTTGGAAAAATAATATGGTAACAAAAGGAAGATTTGGTCTAAATGGTCACTTCTCAATTGGTTTCAAAGTTTTAAGAGAATGAATGTTCTTCATTTGTATTTTTTATAGGATATCAAGATCATCAATGGAGTAAAAAAACATCATGAACATCTAGGTTCTAGTTATTTAAATATTGCATGGGAGTTTTTGGAGGTTTGGTGGTGAAGTTTTAGAAGCTTGGTGGTGGATGAGTTATTTGGAATTTTGGAAGTGTGATGATGGACGAATTTCAAAAGTTTTATGGTAGATAAATTATATGGAAATTTCAAAATGTGTTAATAGAAAAATTACAAAGGAATGTGATTTACAAAATGGTCATGATGACAATCTCAATAAGATTGTGGTTTATAATATCGATGTATTTAAATTATTATTTAAATGTGTTATTTTTGTTATGGTTTTTGTTTTTTTGATAAGGTATAAGAAGGGGTTTTGAAATATTCCCTAAGACTTTTACAAAGCAATAAATGTGACTAGAGAAACCCCGAGTGACTTACAACAAGACAGAGCCCCGATAACATGGCTACCAAAGCAACTAAAAAGTAGAGCTAAACCATGATTCGACAAACCAGGATCTAAAAAAAACGAGTAGTGTCAAATCTTGAGGATCTGACATGACCAAACATAAACTGGGGGTTAAAAGATTAGGAGTGTCAAGGAAATATTGAAATACACAAAACCATCAAATCTGACCCCCATAATTTTCTTGCACCAGCCTAGAAAATATTCAAATCAACATTACAATACAATTTCCCATCCAAGATAGGAAATGTAGATCTGCACCCAAGAAATTCAAATAAATTCTAAAATACAAATTCATGCTCATAATAAAAGCACTTCTATGGTGGGGACCCATAAACGAGCCAAGGAATTTTGAAAAGAGAAAATCTCATCCAAATCTCTGAAAAACGGATCCAATCTCAACAATATTGAGATCCAACTCTTCTAGGAGCCTAAAAAAATTAAATTCAACATTACAATGCACATTCTTTCCCAAGCTAGGAAACGTAGATCTATACCCAAAGAATTCAAACAAATTCAAAAAAATAAATTCTCACCCATAAAGGCCATGGGGGAAGCACCCAAAGAAACCAAGGAATTTTTAAAAAATTCTTGCCCAAATCTCGACAACACAAATCCACTCTTTGATATCCAGCTCTCCCAAAACACAACCAATCTGAGCCAAAGAAAACATCCAAAAAAGTAAGGTCTACTTGACAAGAATAGGAAAAGCTCTAGATCTATAAAAGGACCCCTAAAATTGATCACAACAAAGCACGGGCCATTAGAACATAAAAAATTTGAGCCTAAAAAAGAGGAGCCTCCAATCCTCTCCAACTCAAGATAAAAAATCTAAATACAAATTCTTGACCAACCTAGAAACCATGTTTTTAGAACCAATCTAGATTTTTTCTTCTAGGAGCAGACACACAGGATCAAACCTAAAAAATATTTGACCAATAATTTTCTAAACCCACTAGCACACCAAAGACAAAAATAGGGCCAAAACACCACAACAACCTTTCACCCAGCATCACAACATTTTGTTGTAAATTTTTCAGCCATCTACCCAACCTTCCACCCCACATCCTAGCCTTTAGCTACGGTTCCTTTAGTCATTCCAACCTTCCACCCATCATCTTAGCCTTTCGTTGCAATTCTGATCTAGCCTTCCACCCATTATCCTAGTCATTTGCTACAATTCCTTCAATCAGTTTAACCTTCCACCCAACATTACAACCTTCCATTGTTGTTCCTTTAGTTGATCCAACCTTCCACCCAACATTGTAGCCTTTCGTTGTGGTTCCTACAACAGATCCAAACTTCCACCTACCATCTGAACCTTCTGTTACGGTACAACCAATCCAGCCTTCCACCTAACATCCCAACCTTTCGTTACACTTCCTTCAATTGATCTAGCCTTCCAACCATTTTTGTTGTGGTTTATTAATAAAAATCTATGTACACTATAAAACTGTGTCAAGTTCTGTCCACAAGAGCTTATATATTCATATAAAATTAAAATTTAGATGTAGTAATTACATGTTATAGTAAGAAGTTTATTAAAAAGGGTAAGTTTATTAAAAAGGGTAAAGTACTCTTACACTTTATGCATAATGCGGCACGGACGAAGCTTTTATTTATATATATATATAGTTTTCACGGATAATAGTAAAAGTCTAAGATTTAAATCATAATGTGGACGAGGGTGGGTGTGTATCAAGCTCAATTTTCAACCTGATAAAAATTTCTAACACTATTCACAAAACCAGCTCGAAAAATAATTTCTAACACTATTCACAAAACCAGCTCGAAAAAAAATTCGCTTCACAAAACCAATTAAGCAAATAACACCTTTTAGCTCGAAATTTTTTTTACCTATTTCTCCCTCGGGGAGCAAATTTGCTCATACAACACATTCACTGGCCACCTAAACCGTACAGGTACTATACTAAACCGTAGTAGCATGCATAGGGAGACAAAAAAGACAGCTTAATTACAATATGTATGTTCGATGGTTGACTGCTGTAGTCCGCTCCCTTTTTTATTTATTTATTTTATTGGTTTAAGGAGCTTTAAAAAGTACTGTGAAATTCACACTGAAAGATGATAACAAGCACAGAGATTTCATTTGAGAGGGTCGTATAAACAAAACATCACATAATTATGGGCTTAATTCAATTAAACCCATTTGGCCAACAAAGACATGGAGCCCGCACACAAAGAGCAGAGCGCTATATGCCCACGCTTGCAGTGCAGCTTTCCTCTGCATCCCTGAATTCAGAAAATCCGCTTCAAGAAAATCCACCAGCGACATATAAACCAGAATTCCACCAGAAGCCGCGTCGAACACACCCTCCACAACCATTGCCGCGGGACTGGTTTCGTTATACGCCGACGAGATCGTAATTCCGAGTTCATATAATAACAGAGTGGGCCACTATTCCGAGTTCTAGCACCTGCAACCACCGTCACAATTTAGGATTACATTAAATTGCATTAGCGAACTATAATGTGAACATGATGCATAATTTTATCTTCTTACCTGAGAAATGACGCGGTTGCGTAGCCGAGAGGACTCAGAATCGTCCGCCGCCGCATTATGGCCATGCACGCAGCCAGGCGGCGGTGTATGGAGCCGATTATCGTCTGCCTCCGCGTCAGTACCATCGCCGAGTTCTGTGTCAGATATTTCTGATGCGCCAACCTGGTGGCGCTGTTTCTTGAAGTGAGCGCGCTGATAATAGCCAGTAGCGACGGCATCAATTACAAGACAGCAAATTGAGGCCATCATAGCTATACATCCAGCAGAGGGGAAATCTTGCCAAAGACGGTCTTTGAGGCGAAATTGTGGAATCAAACCCAGACATCTCTCCTATTTATTTAGGCTGAATGATTAAAATATGGCCGGAGACAATATTACTAGTCTTCCCACTAAGCTGTTGGAACTCCCAACGACATTATAATGTGCTCATCATATCGACATTATCCACCATCCGGATCCAGGTCATAAATTTTTCTTTAATAGTTCAGATTGACCTAGCTACTCTTTAATGCCGACGACAGGCTATGATTGCCAGCGAATTAAAACGGACCCTCCTGTGTCACCATCACCGTCCTTTGACTAAAAAGTATTAGATTACCATAGATACCATAGAAAGCTTGCTTTGAGCCTGAAAATGTGGTCTCTCTTATCTAGGCAATGTTAATAAGACAATGTTGAACTCTTCCAGGCTAACTCTTCCTGAAAATGCTTGCAGGACACTTTAACTCCCTCCTCTTTCCATCCGACCAAAAAGTGGTAACCGTATCAACCTCAGATGAGAAGATTTCAGTGACTTTGTAAACAACAATGAACTCATGGATGTTCAACTTTAAGAATCAAACTACACCCGGAGCAACAGAAGACCTGGAAACCAGCTTATCCAAATCCAGCTCGACAAGTTCCTTTTGTCTAAAGATATCATTCACTTTTTAGGTGACGACAACCTTTATACCTGACCGAAAATTGGGTCGGACCACAACCTCTTGGTCTTGGACTGTTCTCGGTAGAGGCACCCATACAAAACCCCATTTAGGTTTTATAAAATGTGGCTAAACAACCCAGACATCAAAAAGCGCATTGGAGAATGGTGGTAGCATGACCCTTCGGGGAATCCGGTATCAAAATTGTTTAGGAAACTCAAGTCTTTCGAGTTTAAACTAAAGGAGTGGAACAGAGATGTGTCTAGTAACCTATTCCAAGAAAAGAAACAAATCATGGAGGAGCTAGGCAAAGTGGATAAGCTCATTCAAGATGGGAACCCGAGGCCTGACATATTTCAGGAGGAAAAAACCCTCGCAAATTTTCATAATAACCTGGCCAAGGAGGAAGCTTTCTGGAGGTAAAAATCTAGGGCGCTGTGGCTAAAGGTAGGGGACAAAAACACTAAGTTTTTTCATGCCTCCACCCTGAGACACAGAAGCACGAACAATATTAAAGAACTAACCAGGGGAGACGGATCCAAAACAAATGATCTTCAAGCAATCAGATAAGAAGTCGTGTCTCACCTCCACAGGATGCTGGATCCTATCCCTCCTTGTCCCTCCCATATTCAATTTCTCTTTGATCCAAAACATTCCTAACATAGTGTCTAATGATTTCAATGAGGGGCTTCTAAAAGTTTTCACTGACATAGAAATTTAGGAGGCCTTATTTTTAATGGAGCCAGACAAAGCGCCAGGGCCAAAAGGTTTCCCCCAACGTTTCGTTCAACATTTCTGGGATATAGTAGGCAAAGAAGTCTCTGAAGCGGTGCAGTTCTTCCAAAGATCCAAGCAAATTCCTAAGGAGGCAAACTCTACTTTCATTGTGCTAGTTCCTAAGTCCCAAACCTGCAAGTCCATCTTTGACTACAGGCCAATTATCCTATGCAGTGTGACTTACAAACTCATAACTAAATTCATGGCAAACAGGCTCAAAGATACTCTTCCCTCCATCATAGACCACTATTAAGGCAACTCGGTTAAAGGCAGGTTCATCACAGAGGGAGTCATAACAGTTCACGAACTGGTTCATTCAGTTGCCAAGAACAAAAATCCCACTATGTTTCTTAATCTTGATATGAATAAAGCATTCGACAGAGTTTCCTAGCAATTCCTTCTTGAATTCCTAGACAGATTTAGATTTCACAAAGAGTGGATAGACATGGTCAAGGAATACATTTCTACGACATGTTTTCAATTATTGACAATGACTCTTTGGCTAGTTTCTTCCAAAGCTTCAAGCGCATCCACCAGGGTGACCCCATATCCCCATTTTTTTTCATCATCATGGTAGAAGTGTTGGGGAGATCCTTATCAGCAACCTGCTCGAGAGGGATCATCTCGGGTATCAAACCTGCCACGGTATCTGGGGTCATCACTCACCAGCAATTCATCGATGATACCATTATGGAGTCCTCTTCGTCCATTCCTAAAGCAAAGATCATTAAAACAATTCTCAATTACTATGAAATTGTTGTTGGCCAGAAGGTAAACTACAATAAAAGCATATTGTATTTTTTGAATACTACTATTTTCAGATAGAATAAAAATGCAAAAATTTTAGGTTGCAACATAGCTAATCTTCCCACTACGTACCTTGGTCTACCTATGTTTCATGGAAGGGTCCCCCTGGCAATGTGGTCCAATGTCCTCAAATGCATCAACAAAAAACTAGCTAGGTGGAAGAGTGGAATGCTCAGTCAGGCTGTTAAAGCCACTCTGGTGCAAGTCTGTCTCCAAAGTTATTGATATATTTTCTGTCCATATTCAAAGATCCAATTTCAATTTGCAACAAGATTGAACAAATCCAACGTAAATTTTTATGGCCTGGCAATGAAAACCATAATAGATTCACCCTTGTCGCATGGGATAGAGTATGTTCCAGGAAATACCATGGAGGCCTCTGCTCTAGAAGGATCAGCAGAATGAACTTTGCGTTGATAGCCAAGAAGGCTTGGAGAGTGGCAACCAATGAGAATTTGACTTGGATAAAAATCATTAAGGCAAAGTACCTTCACCACTTGCCATTTCTAGGTGACCACCGCCTCCCTTCTGGCTCATGTTTTTGGAACTCCCTTGTCCAGACCAAGCACATTATAAAAAAGGTCTCCGATGATGGTTGGGTTCTAGGACAAGTATTAGCTTCTAGGAAGACCCTTGGCTTCGAGAGTAGCTTCTCATCAATGATCCAAATATGTCTGCCCTAAAGCCTTTTACTGAAACCATTCTTGGAGAGAGAGTTGCTGACTTTATCACCCAGGGGACTTTCAGATGGTAGTGGAAGAGCTTTTCCATAGATAACCCATCGATCTAGTTGGTGGAGGCTACTAGATGCTTTGCAAAACCTTATTCGTGTTTGCGTCATCCCTAACACCCAGTCACCTGACACCCTTGTTTGGAGTTTATCAGAAGTCGAAACCTACTCTATAAAGTCTGCCTATTACAGCCAAGAGCCTCCAACTGGAAAATGGGAAATTGCAAAGAACGTATGGGGGAAAAGCATCATTCCTAAAGTGGCTTTCTTCTCATGGCTGGCCTCCCAAAATAGAATTCTCACAATTGACAATCTCATGACCAGAGGGCTCCTTATCCCTAATTGGTGTGTGCTTTGTAAATATAATTGGGAATCTATCAATCACATTTTCTTAGAATTCCCTTTCTCCCTGGTTGTGCCTAACTTTGTCTTTGATAAATTCACTATGTCTTCGGTCCACCTGCCTACTATTCACCAACTTTTCCAACAGTGGCCCAGACCCTTTAAAATCCAATAACTTAGTTTCCTATGGCTCTCCTATCTCCACCAATACTTATGGCAAATATGGTTAGAATGTAACTCAAATATTTTCAAATCTCATGCCAATGATTCCCGTAGGCCACTCTGAAAATCTTATCCTTAGCAGTAGAAAATGCCTTTGTCGTCTCTTCCCCTGAAGCACCCCCCTGGCCTAGAGGCTACCCTCACCAATAGTTTCATTCTCACTAACATTTCTAGTGCACCTTTTGATTCTGTCAACATGTCTTCATTCAGGTGGATTCCTCCACCTTCCAAGTGGTTCAAACTGAACTTCAATGGGGTAGCGAAAGGAAATCTGGGCATCACTGGTGGGGAGGCATTCTCAGAGACTATCAAGGGCAATTTTTTCTATCCTTTGTATAAAAATTGGGGACACAAATGAATAACATGGCCGAAGCCAGAGCTCTATTCCAAAGCCTATTTCTCATTGACAACATGAGCATTGATCAACTGATTATAGAAGGGGACTCACTCCACATTATCAATTGTCTCAAAGGAAACTCTAACCCACCATGGTCTTTGACAAATATTCTTTAGGAATGCAGAGCTCTGATCACCAGATACATAGATATTGTTATTCAACACCAATATCAAGAGGGGAACAAAGCAACAGATTGGCTAGCGAATAAGGGCATTAGTGAAACCTCCATACAGGTTTGAAGGAATTCCTTCCACCATAACCTTAGAACTGACACCTTCAATCCTAATGTATGTACACTGTAATTACTCTATGGCGAACTCCAAGCTTCAAAATGTGCATAAGGGTTGTTTTTCCAAGGTTGTGGGCCCCTCTGCCAAGCACAACACTTTCAATAAAGTGGTTTCCATGACCATGCCACATGTCATAGTTTACGAAATGCATTGTCTCTTGGAAAAAATTAAGAAGATGACTCATACATCCATAGACCATGTGCGCAACACCAAGACCAAGGCCGATCCTCGAATTTGACCTACCAGGTGCACAAGGGTGGTTACCGAAGAGTGGGTTCTAGAAATTAGTGGCACTATTCTAGTTGTGGAAACAAGGAAGATGATAATACCATGGTAGAACTTAGCAGTCTAACTCAGAAGACCCTCCTTCCATTTTCCCGTGATCACGACACCCAAAACAAGACTAGAAAGCATCATCATGGCACATCCCCCATCTAGTTTTTGGCCATTCATGCTTACAACCTTGATCGCCTCAACATAGGATTTCTCAATCTGGTGCAAAAAGTCATCAACACCCAGGTAATCATTAGCCTTTGCACCCATGCCATTTTTGAAAGTAAGCACCCCAACGCCCTTCCCTCGGATTATTTGTAACCATTCGTAGTGCTTCAACCTATCAGCATAAAAAATCTTATGAATTAGCATCCCGCCATCTAGGTTTTTGATCATTTCTAAGTAGGGGACTAGCCTCGTTGTTTCCCCTCCAGGCTACCAATCAAGGACGAACGTCCTTATCTCCAGGTCACCACCAAGCCTGTAATATGCTACCCTACTCTGTGTTTTTTTTGAGGTTTTGTGATATTTGATTTTTTTTAAGGTTTTGATAATGTATTGATTTTTTGGGTTTTTTTACATATAAATGTAAAATGCAGAAAAAAGACTAAACTGCTAACTTCAGAAATTTGTAACTCACAAACTAATAATCCAAACCACTTGAAATTTGAAACACAAGTACTAGATATATACATATAACAACCCATTGAATATTTTTAACAAAAAATAGCTTACCCAAAAGATATTAAGTGCCGAATATTGCTGATTGTGATTTTTGACAGCAAGTACAAAACTTGGAGTTTCAATTACAAGCATCAAATGGATGATTTCTCCGTACAAACAATATCTTCAAATTGCATTCCTAAGTTGGACATCTCTATTCCAAGTGATGGAATTGCCAAAAATGAAGAGAAATGGAAACACTAATTCCAACGCTCTCCCTATGATGTACGGCCAACTGGTACATGTACGACCTGCTAGAATAAATGTTGTTTGCCTATGTTCTGCTCCAAAAACTCCCTCAATCTGGTCTATGGGTGTATATTTAATAAATTATGCCAATATCTTCAAAACCCTTGTCTATAAATTGCCCCAAAATGCATACAATGTTGGCTAGATTTGTATAGCCACTGCTAGGAGTGAGTAGAATAAAATATTCATCAATATATCTACAAATCATCACTAAATACTCACTAAAAATCTATAGTTTATAAGCGCAAATGCACCTCCTATGATGAATATTCTCGAAATCACTTTGAGGATGTCTCGTAATCCCGAAAGTGATGATCCTACTGGAGGTTTTCATCTCTAAACAATCAATACAACCCTGCAAAAATATGTGCAAGCTACTCTCCAAGAAACTTCATATGAAAGATAGCTAAAGATGATGCCAAATGAAGTCTCCAACCATTTTTATCCTTTCCTCAAGTTGGGTCGGCCATTTCCTCATTTCCCAATGAATTTCATTTTATTATATTTAATTACCATATCCACTTAAAGTGGCATCCCCTTGGACATGATATTAAGTGACTTTATGTTAAAAAAACACTAAAATAACTGACTTCCAAAAAATAACCTTGTATCTCAAAAATATTAAAATATTAAAGTTAAACTATATTCATTATTTAATTTAATATAATTAACTTTGCACATTAAAATCTTTGGCCTCCCAATATCCAATCACCAAACAAAAATATAAAAATTGACACCCATTTTGCCAAAGAATCTAGTTGTACCATTCATTTCCAACCAACCCTAATTCGACTAACTTACTAAAAATAGTAAGTCCATGCTCAAGTGTTTGAAATGCCCTGAAGAACAGGCAATGGAGAGCTCTGCATGAACATACAACAAAACAACCTCCACCGTGGGTCCCCAACCAACTAACACTACCTACGAGAACCCATGAGTAGGCAAGCCCTCTCCGCACTGACTAGATGACTAAGAAGGGGACATTACAGTCCTCCCTCCCCAAGATTGCTTGTCCTCAAGCAATCGAAGTGCTGGATGTTGTAAGATATGTTCATCCTCCCATGTAGCATCCTCTACTAGCAAGTCCTTCCATTTGACCAAATATTCTTTAATTGTCCGTCTCCTCAAATTCCTCTCCCTGCTATCAATGATGGCCTCTGGAATTAATATTAGCTTACCCTCATCATCCAAAGGTGGTAATACTATAGAAGGAGTAACATTATGTCCCAAAGCCTTTTTGAGACGTGACACATGGAAAACATTATGTACTCTGCTGTCTACCGGTAACTCAAGCTCATAAGCCACCTCTCCAACCCTCTTGATAATCCTGAAAGGACCATAATAGCATGGCTTAAGTTTTTCTGCTCCACTCTTTTTGAGAGTAGATTGTCTGTAGGGCTGCAGTCGCAAATAGACGAGATCACCCACCTCAAAATTGTGCTCTGAACGTTGCTGGTTTGCATACAATTTTTGTTGATTTTGTGCTTGTTGTATGTTCTCCTTAAGTGATCTCAAGATGTCCTGACTATCCTGTAACAACTCCTTGGCTCTGGGCACTTTGCAATCCTGAAAAAGTAAATCAACAAAATTGGGAGCCTCATACCCGTAAAGTGCCATGAACGGTGACATCTTAATGGACATGTGATGTGTGGTATTATAACAGTACTCACACAAATGTAACCAACGGATCCATGCCCTTTGCTGCCCTGCTATGTAATTCCTCAAATAGCCCTCCACCCACTTGTTTACTATCTCAGTTTGTCCGTCCGTCTGCGGGTGGTAACTAGTGCTCGGAGTGAGTTTTGTCCCACTCAACTGAAAGAGCTCCTACCAGAAGTTGCTCATAAACTGACTGTCCTTGTCACTGACTATGTTTCTAGGCAAGCCATGCAATCTGAAGACCTCCCTAAAAAACAAATCAGCAACCTGCACTATTGTATAAGTGGATGAAATAGCAAAGAAGTGTGCAAACTTCGTTAACCTATCAACCACCACATATATGCAGTCTCTCCCCTGGACCTTAGGTAATCCTGTGATAAAGTCCATCGATATACTCTCCCACTTCCTATCAGGAATGGGTAGAGGCTGCAACAATCCAGCTGGTAAGGTGTGCTCATCTTTATTTTGCTGACAAATAGCACACTCTCTCACATGTTTGAGGACTTCATCCTTGAGCCCTCTCCAAGCAAATCTCTCTCTCAGTTGCTTGTATGTCTTAAAGAAGCCCGGATGGCCAGCCAATGGTGAGTCATGAAATGCTCTCAATAGAGTGTTTTTAAACTGAGAGTTAGGCACCAGATATATTCTATTCTTATATATGATCAATCCATTAGCTACAGTGTACCTGTCATCTCTCCTGGTACCATCCAAAATACTGGAAGCCCATTCATCCTTAGCATAATCAGCAAGTATCTGCTCCTTCCAATCCTCTGAAATTACTCCCAGTGAACACAGATGTGGCCTCCTAGACAAAGCATCGACAATAATATTCTTCTTCCCCTTCATATACTCAATATCAAAATCATCTGCCTATAACTTACCCATTTTTGTTGTCGCTCATTAAGATCTTGCTGATTCAAAAAGTACCTCAAGCTGTTATGATCAATTTTTACCACAAATTTGTTGCCTACCAGGTACTGTCTGAATTTGGCCAATGCATGCATAATGGCCAACATATCCTTGTCATAAATCAGATAAGCTCTCTCTGCCCCCCTCAATTTCCTACTCTCATATGCTATGGGGTGCTTATCCTGTAACAACACTGCACCAATGCCCTCTTTGAAAGCATCGCATTCCAACACAAAAGGCTTGGTGAAATCAGGAATGGCTAACATGGGACATGAACACATCACCTGCTTAAATCTATCAAAACATGCTTGTGCTACATCCAACCAACAAAAATATCCCTTCTTCATCAAATCAGTTAGTGGAGCTGCTAACTATGAGAATCCTTTGACGAATCTCCTATAAAATCCACATAAACCAAAGAAGCCCTTAAGCTGAGTGATATTGGTTGGAGGCGGCCAATCCATGATGGCTTTGATTTTTTCTGGATCCATCTTAACACCATCTGCACTGATAATGTGCCCCAAATACAACAACTCTGTTAATCCAAACTCACATTTTGATTCCTTTGCAAACAAATTTTCTTGCTCCAAAATGCTCAAGACCTCATCTAGATGCTGCAAATGCTCCTCCCAAGTCCTGCTATAAATCAAAATATCATCAAAAAATATTAATACAAACTTTCGTAACTACCCTCTGAACACCCTATTCATGCATGACTGAAATGTGGTTGGAGCGTTAGTCAATCCGAAGGGCATCACCAAGAATTCAAAGTGACCATAATGGCATCTGAAGGCTGTTTTTTCTATATCACATTCCCGCATCTGTATCTGGTGATAACCCGACCTGAGATCAATCTTAGAAAAATACTTTGCTCCATGCAATTCATCAATTAGTTCATCGATCCTGGGTATAGGGTATTTATTCTTGATTGTCTTCTTATTTAAGGCCCTGTAATCGATACACATCCTCATTGTGCCATCCTTATTTTTGACCAAAACTACAGAAGATGCAAAAGGACTTTTTCTGGGCCTAATATGTCCCATCTCAAGAAGCTCCTTAATCATTTTTTCTATTTCATCTTTGAACCTCTTCGGATGTCTATATGGGGTAGTGATAATGGGTTTGGTTCCCTCCTCCAACTCTATGATGTGCTCAGTTCCTCTCTCTGGAGGTCTACCTGGAGGAATGCTCTCAAACACCTTGTGATGCTTATCCAAGAGAATGTGAATGTCTGGGTGGTAGTCCTTGCCCTGCTGCTCATCACCTAAAGGTATAATAAGGCACTCTGCTACCCATTCTATCTGGTCATGGTGAAAGAGTCTCTCCATCCGTCTCAGTGATACAACTCTAAGACTCCCATCCGATATACCCCACAATACTATTTTTCTCCCTTTTGATTCAAATTTCATTTCCATATTATGCAAATTCATAGTGAATTCACCAAGTGAACTCATCCAATGCATCCCCAACACTGCATCAACATCCCCAATGTTAACCACATAAAATTCGTCCTTGAGTTCATAATCACCCATCTTAATACAGAGCTTAGGAATTTTGTGAGTGCAATTAACAGTAGTACCATTTGCCACTAACACCTTAAATCCTCCAAAAGTCTCTGTCTCAATGCCCCTCTTAGAGACAAGGCCTGCATCTATAAAGTTGTGTGTGGCACCTGTATCAATCAATGTAGTTACTCGTTGTCCACTCAGCACTCCTCGGACCTTAAATGATCTAGCCCTCTGTAAACTGTATAATTGTGCTACTGTATCATCATCTCCATGGTAAGAGTCATGCTCTATATCACTATTTGAACTACTATTACTGGAATCACTCTATTGTTTGGATATCTCATCTTCTGACTCCTCAACTATTAAGTATTCCATTTGCTTTACCTTAGCCTTATCTGTGCATTTATGTGATGGTGTCCATGGCTCCTTACATTTGAAACACAAATTTTTCTTCCTAATATCATTCATGCTTTCGTTGTCCACTCTTTTTGAAGTGTCCTTATGCTGATCAGCCCCCTTAGGAAAATGTTTTTTATCCTTAAACTTCTTATAATCACCACCCTTAGAATGGAACTTGCCCTTAGAAGATGTAGACTCCATGTCACGAGCCTTTCGAATCACCTCATGCAATGAAGGTGGGTTGAAGGCCTTGACTAGCCCTCTCAATGGCTCCGAAAGCCCATCTATGAACAACATGATAAGATGCCTCTCTGAAATATTTGTCACCATGATGAACAATCGTTGAAACTCCAAAATATAAGAATCTACTGATCCCCACTATCTAAGTTGTGCTAACTCCTTGAATTCAAGTTCAGGATCCTTCTTATCAAAGTGTTCCATGAGTTTTTCTATGAACTCTGCATAAGAGGTGATCTGATTGTGACCCATTGTGCTACATACCAAACCTAGCCATCGGCTAGGTTCTCCAAGTGCATAAAATTTCATATTTATTAGCGTAGTTGTTTCATTAATTCATTTTATCTCATCTTTTAATTTTCATCTGCTTCGCAATATTTGCCTTCACGACGGGGACGTGCCCTCCCAGAGTGGCGAACAGTTTACATTAATTCCATTTTTGATTTATCTGTATTCCTTGCAATTGTTCTGGTTTATGCTGTTCGAAGGCTTCCGCTATTTAAATATAAATTACATCCGAGAAAATTGAGACTCGCAGGAGTATCTCTACAAGTGGTATCAGATTTCAGTTCCGAACTCCCTGGGCATCCGATGGCAGTTTCCAAGTCTCGACGAACATAACGTCACCGTGAAAAAAATAGCGATCAGCAGGTTTCAGGCGTTAACTTCACGGCATAGTACAGTCGTTGTAAGTCTCCACATTCACAGCATTAAATTCATGACATAAATTTTAGGCCTCAAACGCTTCAGACGCTTCAAGCAATCGAATCCGATCGCAATTCACCGAAGAAATTTGTAATCGCAGCCCTGGACAGTCGCGAAACACGGACCAATCAAACGGCGCGATTAAAATTTATTAAGAGTCGTAACTAAGGTACATTCTTTTAAAATATTATTTTTGCTCGGGACAATATCCCACATCGAGCAGGTAAAAACAAAGGTGGATTTTATAACACGAAACGCTCCATTTTGACGTTGTGACTTCGGTCACACAACGGTTGGTTTCTCGCGTGCGTATCCTTGCTGGCGTCGATTCCTACGTGTCCTTTGTTTCGTTGGTTTCATTTGTTTCGTGTCAGTCAGCGTGTCGAGTTTGGTCATTGGTCTTCGGTCGTGAGTCGGGTCCAGTTTGTCCTTAGTGTCGTGGTTTCGTGTCCTCCATGGTGTTTCCTTCGTGTTGTTGTCGCGTTCGGTCGTGTCCTTGTTGTCCGTGTGTCGGTTGTGTCTCGCGTCTTCCGTGTCGGTTAAGTCGTGTCCGCGTGTCACTGGTGTCTTGCGTCATTTGTGTCACGTCAGTTGGTATTGCATCGGTTGGTCACTGTCGTGTCTTAGCAATTGTCCAAATTTACTAAAGTATCCAAAGTCGTCAGGAACTTGTCAGAAATTGTTGTCAAATTACGGTCAAGTTGGATAAGTTGTTGTCAAGTCAAAACATTGCTGAAAGTTGCTAAGAGGCAAACCCAAACTTCAAATCCGCGTCGCAGTTGGAGCGACAGTTGAAGCGGAAAATAAACAATTTTTGGCAAAATTCATCACATTATTGTAGAAATTGAAGCCGAAATTCTTTAAGCAAGATTTTGGAAGTGCATGAACAAACAGTGGACCAAAGGATCTGACGGTCGACTATCAAGCTCGGAGATGACCAATAACAACGCACGAAGACCTCATCGAAGCCCAGGTACAAAAAATTCTCCTTCTCCTTTCAAAATTGGCAGTTATAATCCACATCATCCACTGGTAGACCCTATGGCTACTAACCCTCCCCCAACTCACGAAAACATCACACAAGGAGACTCAAGTAACTCGGCCATTACCACGGAGGAAACTCTTCGACTCTTACTAGATGGTATGCACGAAATTAGTGTCAACCTATCTACACTATTGAGCGCACAAAACCGACCTAATCCCAATACTAATTCCCAAAATCACTCCCATGAACAAAGGAATGAAGAAAATGACGACCAGGTTGAAGATTGGGAGCAGCAAAGAGGCGATCCAGATAATTACGGGAATCGCTATCATAGACAGTGATATAACCAAGATCAGGGAAGGGATATGGGTTATCACCAACCGAGAGGCCCTAATAATTTTCCACGCATTGATATGCCCACTTTTGAGGGTCATGATCCTCGTGGTTGGATAGCCAAAATGGAAGGCATTCTCGATTTATACCAAATTAAGGATTTTGATAAAGTCCCTTTCGCCGCATCAAAATTAGGCACTGAGGCCTACCAATGGTTCGTATGGCTTAAGCGAGAGAAAGGAGCTACTATTAACTGGAAAAAATTCACTACCTATTTTTTAGAAAGATTTGATGAAGGAGCTACATCGTCATACACAGTAAGATTTTTATCTCTTAAACAAGAAGGATCGGTTAGCGAGTTCGTCTCGAAATTCACCAATTTACTACCATATACATTAGACCTCAGTCCCGACACAGTGGTAGGAGCTTTTCGCAATGGATTGAAAGAAAATATTAGGGTGGAGGTGGACATTCAAAATCCAACCTCGCTGAACAATTGTATAAGAATAGCCAAGCTGGCTGAGAAGAGAATTCAATTGTATGCACGACGTGAAACTTATAGTCGTCCTTCGTATCGCAACAATTCCTTTCATAGAAATGATCAACCATCAAGATACTTTTGCTATAAATGTCGCACTCATCATCCCAGGGAACAAGCATGTGCCCAAAAACAAAACTTTCATATTGAATGCGATCAATATGAAGGAGAAGAGGAAGAAACTTACCACCAAGAAGAACCTATGCAAGAAGAACTACCAAGTACTCTAGAAGAGAAGGAAGAGGATACAATGGCGATCTCCGTGCATGCCCTCATGGGGTTAACCGCCCACCATACCATCAAGGTACCAGGATTTCTCCGCCAGAAAAAGGTGAATGTGCTAATTGATTCCGACAGTACCCACAATTTTATCGACATCAAAACAACAAAAGCTTTGAATTTATTCATTAACTCTTCCAACAAAGACAAATTCCAGGTTCTAGTAGCCAACGGGGTGAACGCGCAATGTGTTGGTAGAACATCTCAAGTTTCCATAAAAATGGGAACTTATACCTGGTTTGGATCCCTTTTCATCATGAATTTAGGGAACTCTGATGTCATTTTGGGAGTTGAATGGTTGGAAACATTGGACACGGTTAGCTTCAATTTCAAAAAATTATTTGTGGAATGGAAGGAAAACGGACGAGTCATTCGCTTACAAGGCATTACTACTCCTCCATCACAAATGGTGAGCTCTCATAGTATGGAGAAGATGTTAAAAAAGGGTGGATATGGATTTATAGCTCAAATTAATTGTTTGGAAAAACAATCTCGAGCAACTTCGGATATTACTCGCTCCGGATTTACGAGACATCGTAACAAATTACGAAGAGGTTTTCCAAGAACCTAAAGGATTACCACCTAAACGATCTCATGACCATGCCATCCATTTGATTCCAGGGAGTGTCCCACCTAACGATCATCCTTACCGCTATCCTCAACCACAAAAGACAGAAATCGAACAGATCATTCAGGATCTGCTAGATCATGGAGTCATTCGTCACAACACTAGCCCTTATTCCTCACCTGTAGTTCTGGCTCGACGAAAAGATAACTCTTGGCGTATGTGTCCTGATTTTTGTTCTCTCAATAAACTCACTATCAAGGACAAATTTCCTATCCCTGTCATAGATGACCTACTAGATGAGTTGCATGGTGCAAAATTTTTTACAAAATTAGACCTTCGCTCAGGATTTCACCAAATCCGTGTTCGAGAAGAAGATATTCCCAAAACTGCTTTTCGTACTCATGAAGGTCATTACGAATTTTTGGTCATGCCTTTTGGTCTCACCAATGCACCATCCACATTCCAAAGTCTCATGAACCAAGTGTTTCGTCCACTCCTCCGTAAGTTTGTGTTAGTTTTTTTTTATGACATTCTCATATATAGCAAAACATGGAAGGATCATTTACATCATGTGGATAAAGCCCTTCACATTTTACACAAAGAAAAGTTATTTGTCAAACGTTCCAAATGTTCATTTGGGGTCCAAGAAGTCGAGTATCTTGGTCATATAGTTTCACACGAGGGCGTCAAAGTCGACCCCAATAAGATTAAGGCAATTCAAGAATGGCCTTTACCTAAAACCATCAAGAAACTTCGTGGTTTTTTGGGTCTCACGGGCTACTATCGCAAGTTTGTACAAAATTATGGTAAGATTGCAGCACCTCTCACCGCACTCACAAAGAAGGATGCTTTTCGTTGGTCGAAAGAAGCTACTCAGGCCTTCGAAGCTCTTAAGGAGGCCATGTGTACAACTCCAGTTTTAGCAACTCCCAATTTTCACAAACCATTTATTATCGAATGTGATGCGTCGAGGAACGAGAATTGGGGCTATATTAATGCAAGACGGTCATCCGTTGGCATTTGAAAGTAAACAACTATCGGGGAAAATTTTGGGAAGATCAACATACGAAAAAGAAATGTTGGCTATTCTTCACGTGGTAGAAAAATGGAGACACTACCTAATCAGTAGCCGCTTCATTATAAAAACAGATCATAGTAGTCTCAAACATTTTCTTGAGCAAAGGTTTTCCTATCCGAAACAAAATAAGTGGTTAACCAAACTATTGGGTTATGATTTTGTTATCGAATACAATAAGGGGAAGGAAAATATAGCCGTCGATGCGCTATCTAGGAAATATGAAGACGAAGTAGTCATTAACGCTATTTCAGGTCCTTGCTCCCAATGGGTGAATCAATTACAAGATGAATGGTTGTCCAATAGCGAAACTGTGCAGATAATTCAAGAATTATCTATAGGGTCCTCTAAACACCCTTTGTTCTCTTATGAAGATAAAATCCTCCGGAAGAAGAACCGCATTTACGTTCCACACAACTCAGAACTCAAATCGAAGATCCTCGACGAATCGCACGCTTCTCCATCAGCGGGACATTCAGGATTTTTGAAAACATATTTAAGGATCAAACAATCATTTTGTTGGAAAGGATTAAAAGCCAAAGTCAAACAATGGGTAGCAGAATGCGAAGTTTTCCAGCGCAATAAAGGAGAAACAATCAAATCACCAGGGTTGTTACAACCATTACCCATCCCTGAACGTCAGTGGGAACATATATCCATGGATTTTATTGAAGGTCTTCCAAAGTCAGAAGGCAGGACAGTAATCTTCGTAGTCGTAGATCGGTTATCCAAATACGCTCACTTTTAGGCTTTACAACATCCATTTTCCGCAAGCAAGGTGGCAAAGGTATTTATGGATTCAATTTTCAAATTACATGGTATGCCAAAAAATATTGTAAGTGATAGAGATCCCATCTTCACTAGTAACTTTTGGCGAGAATTATTTCGACTTAGCGGTACCAAATTGAACATGTCCTCAACTTACCATCCCCAGACGGATGGTCAAACGAAGTAGTTAACAAATGTTTGGGTACGTACTTACGATGTTTCGTTCAAGATAAACAATATCAATGGAGCCAATGGCTAGCAATGGCAGAATGGTGGTACAACACTTCTTACCATTACTCAATTAAGATGTCTCCCTTTGAAGCATTGTATGGAACCAAGCCTCCAATTGTAGCAGATTACGTATCGGGTTCATCCAAAGTAGCCAAAGTGGATGATTGGTTTCAACAAAGGCAGTCTACACTCACCATACTAAAAGAGAATTTATTCCAAGCACAAAATCGCATGAAACAACAACAAGACTTGCACCGATCAGAACGAACTTTTAATGTCGGTGACAAGGTTTTTCTAAGGTTGCAACCTTACAAACAAGCATCGTTAAGGATAAAGACCAGTCAAAAGTTGGCTCCACGATTCTATGGTCCTTACAAAATTGTGCGCCGCATTGGAGAAGTAGCCTATCAGTTAGAGCTACCTTCATCATCACGAATACACCCAGTATTTCATGTTTCATGTCTCAAAAAAGTAATTGGTCAGAAAGTGCAAAGTCAATCAGAATTACCAGTGCTCGATGAGGAAGGACGCATACATCTCCAACCTGAAGATATATTACAACACAGAATACGAAGACTAAGATCGCGACAGATTCAAGAATTTCTCATCAAATGGCAAGACCTACCGGAGGAAGATGCCACATGGGAACATGAAAGCATTTTCCAGACATTTCCGACTTTGAGGACAAAGCTTTCCGAGGAGGGGAGTCATGCTACATACCAAACCTAGCCGTCGGCTAGGTTCTCCAAGTGCATAAAATTTCATATTTATTAGCGTAGTTGTTTCATTAATTCATTTTATCTCATCTTTTAATTTTCATCTGCTTCGCAATATTTGCCTTCACGGCGGGGACGTGCCCTCCCAGAGTGGCGAACAATTTACATTAATTCCATTTTTGATTTATCTGTATTCCTTGCAATTGTTCTGGTTTATGCTGTTCGAAGGCTTCCGCTATTTAAATATAAATTACATCCGAGAAAATTGAGACTCGCAGGAGTATCTCTGAACATTGTGACATACCCATGATGCCACCACTCGTGAGCTATCCCATCAAGATGTAAAGCAGTGAACTTAATCACCTCATCCTCCAACATTAGGCTCAACTAAAAATAAGTGTCCATATTCTGGACCCATGCTCTAGTCATAGTCTTCCTTGACCCATCAAAATAAGGTACTAGCAATTTTCCCACATGCCTATGTAACTCTTTGTTATCTGCATTAGGTGCACGACCTCTCCCATGTGTCCTTTGCTCCTACCTAGCTCACATCTCAACATACTCTCAGAAAGGCATGAGTGCATGGTACTCCTCATCCAACTCTGCATACTCTCACCTAAATTGGTTATGTAACTCTCTCATCTCAGGCTCTGGCTCCTCCTCTGCACGTGTGGCTCTAGGTAAAAAAGTAGGCATCAATGGTCTAGAGCTGGTAACTCTATCCCTAGTAGGTGTAGCTCTGTTACCAACTAACTCTGCATGTCCATTACCACCATTACCATTACCACCCTGATGTTGGTTATCCCGGTGTGGTCCATTGTTGTTCTGGTTGTTCATAGTCATCTGGTGGGTCATAATGCCTAAGAGTTGTGCCATGGTCTGTTGTAGGTCACGTTGTCCCCTTATGAACATATCAAACATCTCTCTGTCTGTGGGTTGTCTTTCTCCTTCATTATTCCTGTCACCCATATCCGAAATACCAACTGTCTCACCTAAAGATGAACCTGTGGAAATCTCAAGGATATGTGACACTCGTTGACCCTCGGGTACTGTATAAATTTTTTTCTATTGGGTATCTCTATGATAGGTTTGAATCTGAATTTTCTTCTTTTCCCTTTCTAGATACCTCTGTTCTCTATCACTCATATGAAATCACCTCACAGGCTGGCAGTGCTGAGCCTGTGCTCTGATACCACTATAATATGCTACCATGCTTTGTGTTTTTTTTGAGGTTTTGTGATATTTGATTTTTTGAAATGTTTTGACAATATTCTAATTGTTTTGGTGTTTTTGTATATAAATGTAAAATGTAGAAAAAATACTAAATTGTTAACTTCAGAAATTTGTAACTCACAAACTAATAATACAAACCACTTGAAATTTGAAATGCAAATACTCGATATATACATAGAACAACCCATTAAAGCTTTTTAACAAACAATAAAGTACCTGGAATATATGAAGTGCCAAATATTGCTGACTGTGCTTTTTTGATAGTAGGTACAGAACTTGGAGTTTTAATTACAAGCATCAAATGGATGATTTATCCGTACAAAAAATGTCTCCAAATTGCATTCCTAAGTTGGATGCCTCTATTCCAAGTGATGAAATTACCAAAAATGAAGGGAAAGAGAAACACCAATTCCAATGCTTTTCCTATGATGTACGACCAGCTGGTACATATACGACCTGCTAGAATAAATGTTATTTTCCTATGTTTTGCTCTAAAAACTCCCTCAATCTGGTCGATGGGTGTAGATTTAATAAGTTATGCCAATAACTTTGAAACCCTTACCTGAAAATCACCCCAAAATGCATGCAATGTTGGCTAGATTTGTACGACCACTACTGGGAGTGAGTAGAATAAAATATTCATCAATATATCTGCAAACCCTCACTCAATACTCATTGAAAATCTATAGTTTGTAAGCACAAATGCACCTCCTATGATGAAGATGCCCGAAATCACTTTGAGGATGTCTCGCAATCCCAAAAGTGATGATCCTGCTAGAGGTTTTCATGTTCAAAAAATCAATACAACCCTGCAAAGATCTCTGCAAGATGCTCTCGAAGAAACTTCATATGAAATATAGCCAAAGATGATGCCAAATGAAGTCTCCTACCCTTTTTATCCTTTCCTCAATTTGGGTCGGCCATTTCCTTATTTTCCAATGAATTTGATTTTATTTTATTTAATTACCATGGACACTTAAAGTGGCATCCCCATTGGACATGATATTAAGTCACTTTATGTTAAAAAACATTGTAATAAGTGACTTCCAAAAAATAACCTTATATCTCCAAAATATTAAAATATTAAAGTTAAACTATATTAAATATTTAATTTAATATAATTAACTTTGCACATTAAAATATTTGGCCTCCCAATATCCAATCACCAAAAAAAATATAGAAACAAACACCCATTTCACCAAAGAATCCAATCGTACCATCCATTTCCAACCAACCCTAATCCGATTGACTTACTAAAAATAGTAAGTCCCTGCTCAAGTGTTTGAAATACCCTAAAGAATAGGCAATGGAGAGATCTACGTGAACATACAATAAAACAACCTCTACTATGGTTCCCCAACCAACTGACACTTCCTACAAGAACCCATGAGTAGGCAAGCCCTCTCTGCATTGACTAGATGACGAAGAAGGGAAAATTACAAAGCCCACCTTATTCCTTGCTAAAATCCATCCTAAATTTATCTCGAGAATGCATTGGAATCAAAAAAAGTTTAAGCACCCATGTGATTTCTGAGAACCTTTTTTTAATTACAATGGTGTCATTTCCCTCAGGAACTTCACTTCAGAGTCCCTCTCCATGATGTCTTGTTCAACGAGCCCTCCCTTGGCAGCAATTACCTCCCTTTTCCTGCAATGGCCATCATTAAACCTAACACCCTAAATCTTAAGGCTAATATCGAAACTATCCTCCGCAACTATGGCTTCCTTCCTTTCATTAAGAAATTTAGGGGGCATGATGATGTGATCACCAAAATATTTTACCAAAACCTGGGTTAATGGCCAAGTTTTGGTTAGAGGTATGAAGTTCATCGTCTCCACCGACCTATTAGCAAATATCACCGAGCTTCCCAATTAGGGTTTCAAGATCCACAAAGATAATCACACCATTCAAGATGAGTTGAAACACTTTGCGAATAGAGGGAAGAAATTGGCGAGAGACGATAAAGATATCATCCACAAGAAATTACCAGAGCCTTGGTGGAGGGCTTTGATTCCAATGATGCAATACATCACGATTGATAAGGTGGATGAACCATTGAGAAGCTTCCATCTTGCTTTCCTCAACGTTCTAAGAGATGTTAAAGAGGTTAACGTCCCTGAATATCTACGTCGCTTTGTGGAGGTTTTCATCGAGAACTATCAGAAAAGGGAGGCCTCACACATCAAGCACCAAGGGCTGTTCTTGGTCATCTATGACCACATGTTGCAGAAAATCACTACTAAAGTGGATTCGAAGCCATTTATGTGTATTGAGGAGGACCTCTCTGTGGTTGATGTTGTGATGAACAACTGCAGCTCCTGCAATAGCAAAAGCATGTAGAATTCTATCGGGAAAGAAAAGAACCTTGACCAGCTCACCACTGAAAGCATTGTCCCTGAGCTAGATCAATACCTCACAAACACGAGAGCGATGGCCACTTATAGACGTGATCCCTCTGATATTCTCACTGAAATGTTGAAGAACATCTTCCAGAATCAATCGAAGGCCTTAACTGGCATCGAACATGCTATTTGGATCTCCAAGGCCATTATTGCTAGTAAATTTGAGACCTTTCAGGTCATCCTCCCCATCAAGAAGATAACATTGGTGGTCTTACTCCAGATTAAGTTGGTTGGTCCTTCCTGTAAGTCTTTTTTATCTGTTTGGTTTTGGATGGGCTCCTTATCGTAGTCTCTTTTTCATTTGGCTGCCTGTTTGCCCCTTCTCTTTCTGTTTGGTTGTAATTTTAGTATTTTTGTTTAGCTTTTGTGGCTCTGTTAGTCTCGTAGGTGTTTAAACTTTTTTTTTCTTTGGTTTCTCTTTCAATTTGTTGTTGTACAATATTCAAGAACCCTTTCAAAACCCTTTCTACCAATAAAAAAAAATGTTAAACTCTTTCAATATAAATGAAATATACATTCTACAGAACAAAATCTTATTGGGGATATTTATCTATCTTGATACCTTGGGAAATATTTTCTTTTTCACCTTCCACTAGGATTTTAGAATTTTTATAAAAAATATGTAAAGTACGACCAATACAATGTTGTCATCATTTTTTTAATTAAAATTTATTTATTTTTATAAAAATGTAAAGACATATTAATAACTTTAATTTTTTTTTTAATGATTTTTAAGACAAGTTAACTGATTTTGAGCCTTGTAACTATCCTTTTCCAATTGTGGACCACTTATTAAGTGAAATTCCTTGTAACTATCCTTTTCCAATTGTGGACCACTTATTACGTGAAATTCCTTTTCAAGATAAAGATGCATACAAAATTGTTTTTACAACTCGGGTAGCAGTAGAGACTTTGAAGACTTTAAACCTTTTTAAGGTTAAATCGTGTATAAGGATAAGGTTGTACACCATGTTTCCTTAACTTAAATATGAATTAAATAACTAAACAATATTGGTCTCGTATAATTTATAATGTTGAATTGCATACCATACTTTCATCATCAAAAAAATATGACTAATATAATTATATATTAAACTCGTACGAGCTATAACTTTCAGAATGCTAAAAACTATTTTATTATTATTATTTAATAATATATGCTTTTAGGTTCAAGGTGTAGAACAATTGGTGTGACAAAACTCCATAAGAGATGGATGCTACGGTTCAAAACTTAGGCTTTGTTGAACTGAACACTTGTGTTTTTCCTTGTGCTTTCAGCGGCGTAAAAATTTTAAAATGATTGTGGTATGGTGGTTATAAGGGCAGACTGCGTGAAGTATTGTGTGATGGTTTCTCAACCGACAAGGTAGAATACTATGGTGAACCAAAAAAAATAGATAATGTAGAACATAATATTGTAGTGACCATAAAAGATGGGAAATATTCTCAGATTATCATGATGAGTGTAGACAAATTGGTGCAGCAAAAACCCATAAGAGGGATGGACTCCAGGGTTCAAATCTCGAACAAATATTGGATCTCGTTGGACTGAATGCTTGTCCCTTTCTTGGTGTTTTGAAGGACATAAAAAGTTTTAGATAATTTTGGTATGGTGGTTATAGGGGTGGACAACATGAAGTAATTTTTGGTATGGTGGTTATAGGGGCGGACAACATGAAGTATTGTGTGGTGGTCTATGGACGAACAACAAAGAGTACTATAGGAGACATAAAGGACAGACAACGTAGAGCATAATATTGTAACCCTTGTCCTTTTCTTGATGCTTTGAACGATGTAAAAGGTTTTAAATGATTGCAATAAGGTGGTTATAGAGGCGGACTACATAAAGCATTGTGTGGTGGTTTCCAGGTGATGGTTTCCAAATTAACAGCACAGAATACTATAACAGACATAAAAAAACATAAAAGATAGACAACATGAAGAAGAATGTTGTAACAACCATAAAAAAACTGATAATATATCAGGATTACGTGTGCTACGATAATTCCACAATGTAAAATAAATTAAAAATAATAATATATGATTTCTAAACATTAGAACAATTATTAAACCTAGGACCTCAATGGAATAATGAGTCCCAAACAAATACTTTTAATGGTGAGATGTCATGAGTGACACACCGATTCCTTCGATACATCTCCTCTTGCTATTTATTGTTCGTCCCTCCTATTCACCGCACTTTTTTTTGGCATTTTTTATTGGAAACAATTGACACTTTCTTTTCACTATTACAACTTATGTTGTATTTGTTTCCCGTATTCTCTACACTTACACTTTTTTTTTTTTAATTGTATACTAATATTAATCAAAATTAGGAATATACAAACAAAATTAGTCCAAAGGCAACAATACTAACATATAAACATCAGCCACAAACTAAAGAGAGTGGCATAAAACTTTAATAAAAATAACCAAACGACTATACAAGTATTTACAATATATATACATGTCCAAAATTAAATACAGACTATAGAATATGAGCAGCAAAGCTGGAGGGTCAAAACTCTGCAAAAACCAAGTGTCAGCCATCCGCGAAGTGTAAATTATATATCTGAATAAACAGTTGTAAATAAAACTGTAACAATTGCACCTGAAGGTATCCATCCATATTAACCTGTAGAACCTGAAGTTGGGGGAGCACCATCGGATTCTTGGATCTGAACTTTGATTTGAAAGCAATAAGAACCCGAGCAACCTGAAGCAAAATTTTAAATCTGGTGAGTCTCCTCAGAGACTCAGTAAGAACCCTTGTAACACCACTAAATAACTCCTCATTTCTGGATAACCATATAAACCATAAAACCTCCGTAGAAAAGAGCATCCAAAATTTATTATAACAATGATGAAACTAAGGGATAAAGCCAGAAATAATATAATATCAAAAGTGTGAATGATCAATATTCCATCAATGTAAATCAGAAAGAAATAACCCTCATATCTCACTAGAAAATAAATAGTCAAAGAAAATATGCTCAACAGTATCAGGCACCCGACATAAAGAACAAACAGTATAAGTCTTAGGATCTTTACTGATCGGTAACCTCTGCAACAAAAATAACCATCGAAAACAAGCCTTTTTAGGCTCCAACGGATTGTGCCAAATGTGCTAAAAAATGTTGTACACCTATTTGTCAGTAAGAGTAAATTTCCATCTAGTATTAACATGATTTATGATACCAAAAACATCATAAAGTAATTGATTCAAATTTTTTGGTTTTATACATCTCAATATACTATCATCCTGCCATTTGAAAGCATAAAAAAAATCCATCTCATTATCAATCAAAATAAGATTATTGATAGCCATAAAAGAATCTCGTAAAAGTGAATAAGTCTGTCATTGAGACTGTGGAAGATCATACTTAACACACAGATATTCCCATGTCCTAAAAGAAACATTAATCAGAACATCATAAAACGTATTAATGCCTTTAGACGACCATTTCTTAGCAGAGCAGCCAGGAGTATGAGCAAGAGGCCTATTACTCTGCCAAATATTCCACCAAATAGAGTTGCTTTTAAACAACAAAACAATCTCATGCCCAGCAGCTTTAGAAACCAAAAATTTATCTTTAACTAATTCTCAAGCTTTCCAAATACTACGAAAAACAACTGAACCAGCAGGTGTAATAGGAAATTTACCAAACAAAATATCCATAATGTGAAGACCTTTCCAAAATTTAGCATTCTTTAGGACAACATTAGCTAAATTATGATGCACAAGAACTTTCCAGGGTTCATTACCTTCAATGTAATTCACAATCCATTTAACTGACAAAGCAATGCCTTGTAATTTAATATTTTTAAGCCCCAAACCACCCTTTCGCTTATCAGTTGTACACCAATTCCAATTGACAGAATGGCGTTTACCGACTCCCTGTCCATCAGACCACAGAAAATGCTAGATATACTTTTGAATAATATAAACTTAATAAGCATAAAATAGCCAAGTAGAAGCAAAATATGTAGTGTAAGATGACAAGATCTTCTGACGAACCTAAATACGACCAACACTATTCAAGTGGAGTTTATTCCACTTGCTAAGTTTTCCAATCACCTTATTTTTCTTCTTATTCTTTGTTTACTATTTTTTTAAATAAATCAATCTTATGTAGTATTCAAAAAATCATAGTCGTTGAAAATAAAATATCAAACCACCCTTGCTTTTTTTGTCGTCAAAAAATCATAGTCGTCGACAAAAATTTCAAACCACCCTTATTTTTTTCGTCATCAAAGAGTGCGTTGATTTTTAATTTTTAAACTATGTTTGGATGGGTTTGAAGGGCTAGTGGAAGATATTTAATTTCAAACCCTTGGGCATGTTTATTTTCAAAAGTAGTAGTCTGATTTGAATTCGCTGACGAGACCGATGGTCCACTTCACATCGGGTTAAACAACAATAAAGTGGAATAGGGGTTATAGGAGGCAATTGTGATATTTGAACCTGCTTAGTAGTAGAAAATGAGTGTGGATATAACTTGGTCCACTTCACATCAGGTTAAACAATAACAAGGTGGAATAAGGGTTATAAGCTGCAACTCCAAGATTTGAACCTGCTTGGTAGTAGAAAAGGACTGTGGATGTATCTGATTCTCCGTATAAAAAAGTTTCAAATGTTAATCATTTTTTAAAGTTTAGTGGTATATTTATATTTATATTTATATTTGATATATATAGGGGATTTGGTTACATCCATATTATTTTTAGTAACTCTCAAGGGTTAAAACCATAGTGGTTGCTCTCAACAAGTCTATATCACTTTGTAATGATTGATCCGATATGGGAGGAACCACTGGTCATTTAGGATTTATATCATCGTCATCGGTCCGATGCATACTTAGAGGATTCAAATTAGACTACTATCTAACTCTCAAGTGCAAGGTTCAAACCATAGGGTTTGCTCTCAAAAAGTCTATATTACTTTGCTATTATTGACCCGACATAAGGGATACCACCGATTACTCGAGATTTATACCATCGTCAACGGTATGACGCATATTTATAAGATTCAAATCAAACTACTATCTTTGCAAAAAAAACATGCATACCTCAAGGTTTGAACCTAGGTTTATTCTTGGTAAATGTATGGCCAAATAGGAAATTATCAATCCACCTAACCCTTGGGGACTAGAGGACTAGACATATATTTATGAACCTAACCCTTGAAGCTTGTAAATAATTTTTTAATTTTCTTTTGAACCTTATAAATATGGATAATATTTATTTTTTATGTTTTTATGAGTAAATTTTTTTATACACTATATTATTATTATTATTTTTTTTTTTTGATATATAGAAGCAATGGTTACAATCACAATTTTTGGTAGCTACCAGCATAGCTGGTAGGGTTCAAACTATCTGTGAAGGCTCCCAAGACTTCCACCATCTCGGTACATGATAACCCGACGTGAGATGGGGACTACCGGACGCACAGGGGTTGCACCGTCGTCATCAATCTGGTGCACCACTCTGAGGAAATGGATCTGGGCTACTGTCTGTGCATGGGCAAGCCTGTGAGATTGGAACCTAGGTATAAACTATATTATTTAATCTATGATTTATAAATATTAAATGGTATTAATTCAAATCGTTAAATTCTTATCTAAGCTATCGTTGAGCAGTGATGATGTAACACAGGTGGAGCTTTTTTTTAATCCTATATAATAATTTTAAATGATGAATAAAGTTCATCAACAAAATAAAAAAAATTAATTAATTTAAAACTCTCTTGTTTCACCACAATTTCCAAACCTTTTAGATAGGAATTTCACTGCATTTATATCTTTTATAAATTAAAAGTTTAAGTTTACCCCAAAAATTAGAACTTAGAGTAAATGTTAAGGTTGTTGTCCATGTTAGGATACCACAATAGTAAGGGCATTGGACTCTCCTAGTAGAGACCCAAATTTGATTCATGGGGATTGTGGCTTCCAATGTACCCCAGTTGTATGTTTTCGGTGTTATTGTATATTTACAAAAAAAAAAATTAAGGTTTTCCCTCACCAAAGTAAATTTTCTTAACTCAAGAAAATATTTTTTTCTACGAGGTGAGCCTTGTACTTCTCAAAATTTCCTTCTATATTGTACTTCTTAAATACCCACTTACAACCAATTGGTTTTTTTCTAGGGGGTAGTTTCACCAAGTCCAACATTTTATTTTTATCCAGGGATTCCATTTCTTCCTCCTTAACCCTTTTTTAAGACTTATTCTCACTTGACTAAAGTTTTTCCTTTACAATCTTGGGTTCTTCATCAATAATTGATATATTAAATGTAAAACAAATATTTGAAGGGTTATACCTTTTTGGGAGTCTTCTCACTCAATCTAATCTCATCAAACTTGGAGTTCCAGGTTCTACATATTCGGCTTCCTCCTCACCTTCTTCCTCTAAATTTTTCTCTTCAGACTCTCTCTATAGTTCATATTCTTTTGTAGCACCAAGTTCTACCATAGGTTCTTCCTCCTGTTTCAATTTTACTTGAACTATTTCAGACTCTTTTCTTGGTTGCATTTCCTATTTTGGAACCCCTTTTGTTTCTCTAAATATCATATTACAAATGTAAACAATATTATGTGTTTTTCAGGTTCTACAACTTATACCATTTAACACAAATACTATAACCCACAAATATGCATTTTTCATATTTATAGTCTATCTTAGTCCTTTTCTCTTTTGGGACATATATATAAGCATCGCAACCAAAAATCCCTATATGACTAAGAGAGGGTTTCTTACTAGTCCACTATTATTGTGGAGTCTTATCCACCAAAGCTGAGGTAGGAGATCTATTGACGAGGTAACAAGTAGTTAACATGACTTCTACCTAGAATTTCCTTTCTAACCCTACATTACTTAGCATACTTTTATCCTTATTTATAAATGTTCTATTCATCCATTCTGCAACTTCATTCTATTGTGGAGTATACGAAGTTATTTTCTACCTTTATTCCATAATACTTGTAAAAATACTCAAATTAATTAGATCAATACTCACCACCATTGTCACTTCTCAAAACCTTTATCTTTTTCTCTAGTTGAGTTTCTACAAGAGCCTTAAACTCTTTAAATTTATTGAAATTTCATTAAAAAAATATACATTGGTCTTTCTTGAAAAGTCATTTATAAATGTAACAAAATATATAGATTTACATAACAATGGTACTTTTGTAGGTCCAAACACATAATTGTGAACTAGATGTAAAATTCCTTGAGATCTTATAGCACTACTAGGAAACTTGACTCGAGTTTCTTTCCAAAAACACAATGCTCAAAAAAATCAAAATTTAATGGACAATCATAAATTACTTCAACCATACCTTTCATTTTTAATGTTCAAACACATTTCTCATAAATATGTCCCATGTGTTGATGCCACAACATAATCTTCTCTATAGGAATACTCGAAGTTACTTCTACCATATTATTCTCCTCTACAAGTGAAGAGTTATTGCAATTAGTACTTACAGTGCTAGTCTCAAGTTTGAATAGAGTTACAGTATGAACTCCCCTTACCAACATAAATACTCCGTGAACCATGTTGTAGCTATCCTTATTGAATACCACAATTACACCCATGCCATTCATCTTACTCACGAATATCAAATTCCTTGCAAAACCTAGAATATGCAACACACTAGGAAGGATTTTAATTCTTCTATGTTTTAACCTCAACTTGACTCTTCCTTGACCTATTATTTAATATGTCAAATTGTCTCCCAATAAAACTTCACCTCCATTTATCTTTTCATATTCATAGAACCCCTCCCTATGAGGATTCATACGAAATGAAGCACTTGATTCAATCAACCATGAGTCATGGCATTCACTTGAGTACGTTGTAGCTAAGAATAAGTCCCCTGAATCTTCATTTGCAGTCTTTTTTTTACAAAAGATCCTTCATTAGATGATCGACTATTATCTACCTTTTTATATCTATAGTCTCTTTTATAATGCTCTATTTTACCACACTTCCAAAATTTCTTCTTTTTTGGAGTCTCCTAATTTCTTTTTACTTCTTTCTTGAGAATGACATCTCACAACCAAGGCATCCTTCTGATGATAATACTTAGAATATTTTTGTCTTATTTTCTCGGATAACCATGTTCTTACTATATCCTCTACTTTCAATGTAGAAGTAGTATTAGTGATAACCATAAATTGGTTATCCCATGAATCAGATAATGAACAAAGTAAATTAATACACTTTTCCTCTTCAACCGTTTTTACTTCAACAAAGTTTAATTGACTTACCACATTGTTAAAATCATTCAAATGTTTATCCATAGAGTCACCATCATTCATCCAAAGCAAATACTTCTTCTAAAAAAATAGTTTATTTACAAGTGACTTTGTATGATACAAAGTTCCTAAATTATCCCATAATGACTTTGTCGATACATTCAACAATACCGAATTATATAAGCACAATCTGATAGAATTCCTTCTCTTCCTATTGATATTTAACCAATCCTCATATGTCATTGGTGTTGATTTTATTTTTGAGATCACAATCCACTAATTTTTATCAACCAATAGATACTCCATCTTGAGTTTCCATAACTTAAAACTTTGTTCATTAAAATTTTGAATCTCTACCCATGTGCTTCATATTATTTTTTTAACCCAAAATATTCCACGTATGACTCCCACTTAATACTTATTTTATCACAGGGTTGAACCCCTTACTCCTCGAACAAAGCTAAAAAACCTAGCTTTAATACCAAATGAAGAGCAAAAGGCCCTGATAAACTAAATATAAAAAAATAATAAATACAGATCAAAGGAAAAAAGAAGATAACAGATTCACACATTACACAATATTTCACCTGGTAAACCCTTATAGAAAAAATACCCAGAACAATAATATCTTCTTATTGTATAAACTTTGAAGAAAATAATATTATTCTAAGAAAGGGGGTGAGAGGGGGTGTGAACAATATAAGATAATTTTTTTTGCTTTTTAATCCAAATGATAACAACATTAATATCAAAGTATTAATCAATGCATACATAATCACATACATAAGAGACATGATTTAATGTGGTTCACCCAATGTGACACGCATAAATTTTATTATACACCTTATACCTCCTACTTAAAATAAAATATTTCAATGCACTTCAATTCTTCAACAAGACCATAACATCATTCACTTAATAGACCACACATAGCAATAGGTAAAAACCCTTTTTAAAACAACCTTAATTACTCCACGTAGTTCTTTTTAATTAAAAAAGCAAAAATAATAAAATAATCACCTTATGACTCCCTAAGGAAGCATATCTTAGCCTTATCAAATAATTAATCCAACAAAAATTATTTTCCCTTGTTGTCACCGCTGCGATTCGAACCGGTGCTACTTGCTAACACGTGACCTAGCTTCGGCTAGGCCACCGCATGGGCTAGACACCCACATGAAACTATAACCGCACATGATATCCTTTACTTCATGTCTCTGATACAAAACACTTTCCAAAAAAACCTTAACTCTCTACCTACGTCGCGTATCAAACCCGAGATCTCCCTATTGTTGCATCTTAGCGCCAAGGGATCTATCGTCTAGACTAGCTACCCAGATGGAATTTCTTTTTGCTGTCACATTGTTTTATCCCAAACTCAATCTCTAAAATGGTGCTGCCCTTATGTTCTTTATCCCAAGTAACCACGAATGAAGTGCACATGATTTACAATGAATTTTGCATATACATCACACAAAAATTTCGTGCATCAATCACAATTATCACATTCGAATTTCATCCTTGACTTGCAAATAAAATTTATATTATAAATATGCATTTGCCCTTATGATCCTTCATGTCGGTGCTAGGGGAGGTATTTTAAATTTGCAACTTTGGCGCCCATATAAACCTTTTAAAATTATTATAATAATTTAAATCTAAAGTAGATTTAAATATTATAATTTATATTTTAACCTTTGGACCCTTTTAATATTTAAATTATTATACTTATATAAATTTTCATAGATATAAATATTATAATTTATTTTTCTCCTTTGGGTATTTTTCCTTTGATAAGGTCTTTGCCACCATAAAACATATCCCTTTTTCTTTTGCAAGCACCACCATAGTAAAACCATTTAACATTTATTTCCTTAACATAAATGAAAACTAATGTCATCAACTTATGACATTAATCCTTTGACATCAATTACAACAATATACTCAAAATTTCCAACAATCTCCCCCTTTTTCATTTATGGTAACCCTTTCTAAAAATTATTTTCAATCACTAGATTCCAAATACGCTCCCCTGAGAAACTTCTCCACCTGATTGAATACTCTCCCCCTTACTCATATCTCTCCCCCTTTGACATAAATGGCAAAGGTACTCTTTTGGGGCTAAAGATAAGAGTCTTAGCTCAGTACCCTTCCCACGTCCTCTCCTTGACGTGATTAATTTTGGGGTGGGAGTAAAACTACTCCCAATTCTCTTCTAAGATACTCAAAAGTTTTCTTTGGAAGTGGCTTAATGAAAATATCCGCAATCTATTCCTTTGTAGTAACATATTCCAATTTGACTTGCTTATCCATCATCTATTCTCTTAGAAAATGATATTTGATCATAATGTGCTTGGTACTTAAGTGTATCACTATATTCTTTGAGATGTTTATGGCACTTGTATTATCACATAGTATGGACATGGGATGATCATGCTCTATCTTGAAGTCCTTTAAAGTTTGCTTCATCCATAACACTTGTGTACAACAAGCAACCACTACAATGTACTCTACCTCTACTGTAGATAAGGATATTGATGCTTGTTTCTTGCTTAGCCAAGAGACTAAACAATATCCAAGAAAGAATGCTCCTCCACTTGTGATTTTTTTGTCATCAATACTGCCTACCAAATCTACATCTGTATATTCTATGCGAGTGAAATTATCACTTCTAGATTACCAAAGTCCAAAGTCCATAGTTCCTTTTAAATATTTGAAAATTCTCTTTACTTCCAGTACATGTGTTTCCCTTGGTGCTACTTGAAATCTTACCACTAATACCACTGCTTGCATTATATCTAGACTTGTAGAAGTGACATATAGTAAGCTACCAATCATAGATCTATACAATATCTAATTTTCCTCAAGAAATTCATCATCTTTACTCAACTTGCATCTTGTAACCATGGGGGTACTTACTGGTTTTTAGTCTTCTAATTTGAATTTCTTCAACATTTCTTTTATATAGTTGGTTTGTGAGATAAATACACCCTTCTCTGATTGTGAAATATGTATTCCAAGAAATAAATACAACTCACCAAGAATTGACATTTCAAATTTATTTTGCATACTCTTTACAAATTTCTGACACATATTATCATTATTACCTCTAAAATGATATCATCCACCTAAACAACCATAATTAATAATTCATTTCCTTCATTTTTTATGTATAAATTACTTTCAACAATTTATTTAATGAACCCCTATTCGTGAAAATACTTATTCAACCTTGAATACCAAGGTCTAGGAGCTTGCTTTAGTCCATAAAGAGCCTTATTTAATCTACATACATAAGCTGGGTTATTAGTTAGGATGAACCCCTCAGGTTGCTCAATGTAGACCTCTTCTTCCAAGACACCATTTAGAAAAGTTGATTTTACATCCATTTGATATACTTTGAAGTTTTTGAAACTTGAGAAAGCCAAAAACATCCTTATGGCCTCATGTTTTGCAACATGAGTAAATGTTTCAACAAAATAAATCCCTTCAACCTGTCCATAACCTTTGCATACTAGTCTTGCTTTATTTATGACTAATTGACCATGTTCATTTAACTTGTTTCTGAAAACCCATTTAGTACCAATTACATTCCTGTATTTTGGTCATGGTACAAGTTCCCAAGTCTCAATATTTTCTATTTAATCCAATTCCTCATCCATTGTCTTGACCCAAAATTTATCTTCTCTTGCATCATTGAAATCCTTGGGCTCAATTTTAGACAACAAAGAAAAATTTACATGTTCACTTATTCCTGTAATATTTCTTCTTGTTTGTATCTCATTTGGATCCAATAATCATCTCTTGGATGATTCGTTTATACATACCTAGATGGAGTCTTAGATGGTGTTCTTTGTGTTTCATCTAATTCTTCACCTAATTCTTCTAGGCAACTTTCTTCTTATTGATACACAATTTCTTGAGTTGGTTATTTTGACCATGTCTGTTCATCAACTATCATATTTATACTTTCTATAATTGTATGTGTTGAAATCATTTATAAATAACATGAAGTAACTTTAACCTTGTAAAATATTTCTCCTTGTAGGACCACATAAGTCAGTGTGAACTAGTTTCAATGGTTTAGATGACATAAATTCTTTTGACTTGAAACTTGTTCTTGTTTACTTTCCATGTTGACATTATGCACAAATTGTGTTTTGTGGCCTTTTATCTTGGGTAAATATCTGACTACTTGCTTGATACTTATTTTCACTATGTTGTCAAAGTTCATATGATCCATTCTTCTATGCCATAACCAACTCTCATCTTTTCGTGATAAGAAATATTTTTCTCCCTTAATTTCACTTAGCATGTAGAGATTATTTGTAGTTCTACTGGCATTTGCAATAAGCTTTCCTATTTTAGATTTTTTATCTCACATCTATTTAGATGAAAAGTGACCATGTGCCCTTGATCACAAAGTTGCCTTACACTTAGTAAATTGTGCCTCAATCCCTTGATATACAATACATTTTCTATCTTTGATTTTCCATTATCTAAACTCAAAGTCCCTTTCCTATAGATTTTTGCTGAACCATTGTCACCAAATTTTACTGATCCTCCATTGATTTCTTTGAGTAAAAGAAATTTACTCATATCCACTATCATATGACTTGAAAAACCACTATCAAGAAAACATTGTTTTCTCTTATCTTGTACATGAATAGATGTTTGTACCAACATTGAATTCACTTTTTCTTGCTCTTTTCTCTCTTTCCAAATTGTTGAGGTTGTATTATTTTGAACCTTCTGGTCCTCCTTTTTTCTTAATTAAGGAAATACTATTTTACACCATTTGGTATTTTGCCCAAAGTTATTACATTTGTAACAGATGATATTATCATTCATGAGAGGTGTAAAATAATTGAAATTTCTATAAATATTATCTCTCACATAAACAATGCAATGTACAACTTTATGACCATATTTTTTACATGAAAAACAATATCCATGGAAGAAATTTTATAACATGTTAGATTACCTTGAATAATATGGTCGCATGCTTCTTCCTTTACTATTCTTGTAATTGACTTTTATCCATGAATCTTTTCTGCTTTATTCATTCTTGATTCTTTTGCCTTTCAATGTGTTAGCATAAGTCATGGGCTCTTCTTCTCTTGATATCTTTGTTCCTTGGGAGCTTGACTCCTCTTTTTGTTTTCATAACTTTATATCTTGTTGTAACTTATCCTTAGACATTTCAAATTCCTTTCTTAGAGAGATAATTTCATATCCCAAACTTTCACATTCTAACTCGTTTGCCTTTAACTATTCTACCATATCCTGTACAATTTTTCTTCCCTCTTCAAATTTTACCTTGAGCTCTGTGAGGTTTTATAGAAGTTCCATATTTGCTTCCCCATCCTCTTGGATTTGATCCTTCAAACTTGAATTCTTTCTTCTAACATTTTCCAAGTTTCTAATAGCAACAATAAATTCCTCTTTTATGTTAATCATGGTTTTTTCTCCATTTTTTAAGGTCATGTATGTTCTTGTGGGATATTCCTTCAAGCTATTGTGCTTTTCATGAAGGAACCCACTATGATACCAATTGAAGAACATAATCTTATACTGAGAGGGGGGTGAACAATATAAGATAATTTTTTTTGCTTTTCAATCCAAATGATAAGAACAATAATATCAAAGTAGTAATCAATGCACACATAATCACACACATGAGAAACATGATTTAACATGGTTCACCTAATTTGGATACTCCACGAAGAAAATATTCCTTATACAATTTTTTTAATGAATATTTTGGGAAACAAATCCCTATTACAAAGTTTATGGACCTTTATACAAAGGAGACACCAATCCTCTATGCTCAAGTTTGTGGATCTATATCCATAGGAGACCCTTATCCCCATTACTTTAGTTTGTGGATCTCTTTCCACAAGAGAACTCTATCCCCTTTTATCTTATTTGTGGATCTCTCTCCATAGGAGAACTCTATCCCCTATGATTTGCTTAAATTTGATCAGCTTTAATCTTAAATTTTGATCTAGTCTGCTTACAACACTAATCTAGTTTGCTCACAACATTGTCTTAAACCTGCTCATAATTCTACCTCTAACCTGCTCACAAGTTTACCTTAAACCTGCTCAAAATTCTACCTCTAACCTGCTCACAATTCTGCCTCAACCTGCTCAAAAATATACCTCTAACCTGCTCAAAAGTCTACCTATAACATTATCACAAGTCTACCTCAACCTTATCAAAAGTCTACCTCTAACCTGCTCATAATCTCTCCTCAATTTTTCTCTCATGCTCATAACTGCTTATAACACATGCTCAAAAAGGTTTCATAAAGATGTAAAAACTTATTTTCAAACCTAGCACAAGTAGTTCACAATATCTAGCACAAATGGCTCAAACTCTTTAAAAAATAGAAGCACAACCTTGTTCTCAAACTCTATCTCAAATATTTCCAAAATTATTCAATAATGAAACACAAATCCTAACTCAAATATTTCTAATAATGCTTACCAAACAATCCTTTTATCTCCACATTATATTCCAAAATATTCACTTCAACAAAACACTTTAAACAAGGAATGATGTGCCCATACCTCTTAATTTGCTCTTGTGGAGATATATCTTCAAAAACCTATCTCACAAATAACTAATTTTTCTAGTGCCACTTCAAGGGTTAGATTGCAAGATACTCTCTCAAAAAATCCACATGAACATTCTTCTCAAAAAGATATGCTAACTAAAATTTGAAATTGATATTCAATCACTCTTCTTTTGTCTTAAAAAATGAAGCATTAAAACCCAAAAAAACCTTTCATATATTTCTTTCACAATGCAAGGGTTATAATAAAATGACAAGCAACTTATCACACCTTATTACTTCTAATCTTGCAAAATAAAATTCAACCCAACAACACCACACATTACATACATAAATTTTCTTATACACCTTATACCTCCTACTTAAAATAAAATATTTTAATGCCCCTCAATTCATCAACAATACCATAACATCATTTACTTAATACACCACACATAGCACTAAGTAAAACTTCTTTTTAAAACAACCTTAATTACTCCATGCAGTCATTTTTAATTCAAAAAATAAAAATAATAAAATAATCACCTTATGACTCGCTAAGCAAGCATACCTTAGCCTTAGTAAATAATTAATCCAAATAAAAATAATTGCCCCCTACTATCACTATCACAATTCAAATCGACACTGCTTGTTGGCCCACACACTAGCTTCGGCTACCCACTATGTGGGCTAGGTGCCCACACAAAACTATAATCGCACGTGCTCTCCTTTACTTCCTATCTTCAACGCAAAATACTTTTCAACAAAACCTTAACTCTCTACCTCCACCGCATCTCAAACCTGATATCTCCCTACTATTGTGTCTTAGTTCCAAGGGATCTATTGTCTGGGCTAGCTTCCCAGATGGAATTTATTTTTGCTATCACATTGCTTTATCTCGAACTCAATATCTGAAATGGCAATGCCCTTGTTTTCTTTATCCCACGTAACCATGAACGAAGCACACATGATTTACAATAAATTTTGTATATACATCACACAAAACTTTCGCACATCAATCACAATTATCACATTCAAATTTTAATCTTAACTTGGAAATAAACTTTATATTATAAATATGCATTTGCCCTTATGATCCTTCACATTGATGCTTGGGGAGGTATTTTAAATTTACAACTTTGGCGCCCATCTAAACCTTTTAAAATTATTATAATAATTTAAATCTAAAGTAGATTTAAATATTATAATTTATATTTTAACCTTTGGGCCCTTTTAATATTTTAATTATTATAATTATTTAAATCTTCATAGATTTAAATATTATAATTTCTTTTCTCCTTTGGGCATTTTCCTTGGATAAGGTCTTTGCCACCATAAAATATCTGTCTTTTTATTTTGCAAGCACCACCATGGTAAAACCATTTAATTTTTACTTTCCTTGACATAAATGATAACTAATGTCATCAACTTATAAAATTAATCCTTTTACATCAACGACAACAATATACTCAAAATTGACAACAAATATAACCACCTCCAATACAATAATGTTCATCTTTCATCTCTCTTCAAATCCTGATATAAGTGTAATTAAATAACAACACACGAACGAATTTTACAATACCATGGGATGAAAACCATGGGTTCAAATATTTAACTCTAAACAACCCAAATGGGTCTAAAAATAGCTTAAGAAACCTTAAAACTTTTCTCGAGGGTTGCTACCCTCGAATACTTGCTCGAGGCTTGGCCTGACCTCAAAACCTAGTGAGGATACATGGATATTGTCTAGTACATTTTAGAGTTAACTCTACCTAAATAACATGGAATAACTATATAGTTGTTACACCAAAATCTTGAGGTGTTAGTGTCCAATAAAATATCTGTATCTGAACACCTCACAGGGTGGTTAGTATTAGGGCCTGTTGTGGCTGCTCCACAACGTACCCCAAAATTGGGGACCCATCCTTTTTGCATGTTTTCAAAGAAGACCGAAGTGGCCCATATGCTAAAGATCAAAGAAAAACTAAAACACCGCAAGGAGAAAAAAGTGTCACGATATCGTGACATATTGCATTTTTGCAATTCAAAGCAAAGAGAAAAGCCAAGAAGAAAAAGTGTTGCGATATCGCGACATGTTGCATTGTTGCTTCCAAAAGAGAAAAAGTGTCGTGATATCGTGACATGTTGCATTGTCGCGGCCAAAAGAGAAAAAGTGGCGCAATATCACGACATGTTGCATCGTCACGGCCAAAGGAGGAAAAAGTGTCGCGATATTGCGACATGTTGCATCGTCATAGCCAAAGGAGGAAAAAGTGTCGCGATATCGCGACATGTTGCATCGTCATGGCCAAAGGAGGAAAAAGTGTCGCGATATCGCGACATGTTGCATTATCACGGCCAAAAGAGAAAAAGTGTCGTGATATCGTGACATGTTGCATTATCGCGGCCAAAAGAGAAAAAGTGTCGCGATATCGTGACATGTTGCATTGTCATGACCAAAAGATAAAAAGTGTCGCGATATCGTGACATGTTGCATTTTTGCGGCCAAAAGAGAAAAAGTGTCCCGATATCGCGACATGTTGCATTTTTGCGGCCAAAAGAGAAAAAGTGTCGCGATATCGCTACATGTTGCATTGTCACGGCAAAAAGAGAAAAAGTGTCACGATATCGCGACATGTTGCATTGTCGCGGCCAAAAGGGAAAAAGTGTCGTGATATCACGACATGTTGCATTTTTGTGGTCAAAAGAGAAAAGTGTCACGATATCGTGACATGTTGCATTTTCGTGGCCAGAAGAGAAGAGAAAGAACAAGGAATAAAAAGTGTCGCGATATTGTGACATGTTACATTTTCGCGGCTTAAAGCAACAAAAGAGAGCAAGGAGGAAAAATTTTCACGATATCGTGACATGTTACATTCTTGTGGCTAAAAGCAACAAAAGAGAGCAAGGAGGCAAAAGTGTCACGATATCGTGACATGTCCAAGTTCTGCCAAGGGAAAAAAGCAGTTGACAGTGCGTCTGATATTAGTGATGAACACCAGGACAATGAAACTGAAGACTGCATAGTGACGTGGACATAAGGACAAAATCCAATGAATAAGAAAAAATGTTACATAAGGAATCTTTAATGATTTGAGATCATTTAAGATTGTTGTTACACACGGAAGGAAACAGATGCAAGCCCATGTGGAGAAAGTGAAACGAAGGGCCACAAAATAAAAACGAAAAGTATTTTTGGAAATCAAAACACATGCATGCAGAGGGAGGGGAAACAAACAGCCATTGAAAAACAAAACGAAAAGATTTTTGAAAATTTTAAATACGCCATTCAAAGAGGCCAAAAGTGGTTGGAAATTACTACGAGTAGAGTTGTAGATTTGAAGGTGAGAGGGCCATTCTGGACCTTTTTGAGTCGTTTTTCTTCCATGGATTGGTTTGGGAAAACCAAAAATTCTACTATTGTAGAATGACACATTTTTAATGCAAAAGTTTTCAAAAATTTGCATCTTGTGGGCAAGAAAGAAGGATATTCTCTTTGCATGCTATGGATTTAATGTCTATTTCTTTTCTCTTTTTCAGATTTCGAGTTTGTAGATGGAGTTAATGCAAGTTTGCTTGGTTGCTTCATGTGAATGCTTGAACCTGAAATTTATTTTAAACCTTAGGAACCAACACTTAGTCTATGGGGATTGTGCTTGTTTTGCAAGTCCAATAGGTTAGGTTGCATGCAGGGACACCTCACATATTCGATTTTGTCGAAATAGGATAGCATCATACTGAATTCATTTTATTTTAAGTTTTTTGCATTTCATTTTCATTTTTCTGCATTTTATTTTTCCAGAAATTTTAACTTATTTTAAATTTTCAGGCATTAAAATAAACATTTAAAAAATTTCAAAATCCAAAAAACGATGAACAATCACTAAAATTTCATGGTGAAATAAACCAACATTGCCCCTTGTTTACAGTTACTTGCAATCACTAAGGTGTTCCAAGCATTTAAATTGAATATCTTTATTTGAGATTACTAATACACATGCGAATGCTAATACAACGGAGACCTTGGAGAAGTTGTTTATTTAATTTCTTTGCAAGAGGGGATTTGGAACCCAAATCCTAAAGGAGAGTGTACTTTCACAACTGGGTGAAAATACCACTCAACAGATTGGCGCTAGAAGGAGGGACTAAATTGTTTTATTTCATAGTGATTTAAATGCTATAGGGATTTAAATTTTGAATATTTCATGCCCTATTGGTTATTATTTTTAGCCATATTTTAACAATACAACCTTGTAGTGTTAAAATGAGGACATGAATTGCTATGCATTGTTCTAACGCTTTTGTTTGTTCATACAAGAATAATGTGTTTTGATTTTATTTAAAAAAAAATTGGTCTTGACTAATGAGGTTGTCTCCATGCAATTACTTTCATTTGATTTTAATTGATATATCTCTTGGTTGATGCTAACATGATTATTCATACGTTACATGTTTGATATTTGCTAGTGATTTCATGCTTATTTGTAAGGAATTATTTTGTCTAAAATGTATTTGTTGTCGGTATTATGCTCTTCACTTGCGTTTAATGCGATCTTGTGAATCAGAAAGCCTACAACACTAGGAGTATGCTCTTCACTTGCGCATATGCGATCTGGTGAATCAAAAACTTACATTTTTAGAATACTACTTTGTCATGGTTCCTTCTTTCATTCATGACTAACAAATTGATTTTGAAGTTATTCTTTGAATTTCATTAATTACAGGATTTTTGTGTGTCATAGGTTTTCTTTGAGGTATTGAGAGTTTTGTCAGGTTTTGTAGGGTAGTTTCATTTAAAAGCTGGACCCACCACATCGCATCGTAACTAGTTCCAAAACAACTGAGGAAACCATATTCCAAAGCCTCTCACTCACTCATAGGAATCCAAGGAATAAAACCAAGAAAATTTTGGTCCCACCAGATATTCTTGTTACAGAAGATCCTTCTATTTCAGGCACATCTAGCGGACTTGCATCAGTGGTGTCATTTGCCACCAGTGTACTAATTATCAGTACCATTTCCACGGTTCTTGTAGGGTTATCATCATTGATTTTGAATCAAATGGCCCAACCTCCACCACCTCCTTGGTACGGAGCCCATAACATTCCTTTGAATATTGTAGGGGATATTCACAAGATCCCTAAGAATATAGAGATATTTTTGCCCGAATACAAATCGAATGGCCCAAGGACCACATAAGAACATATTCATGCCTATAAGGATGTTTTGATAAGACTGCAAGTTCAACATGAAGATGTGGCTTGTAGAATTTTCCCCATGAGCCTAGACCAAGTGGCTTACGAATGATATATTTGCTTACCTACTGGTTCCATTACGTCATGGACACAAATGGAGGATGCTTTTGTCAACCAATTCAGGTCACCATTAGATCCCACAATCATTTATAATCAGTTCATTACATGCAAAAGAGGCCAGGGTGATCCAATCCAAACTTTTAATCAGAGATTTCAGAAGTGCTATAATAGAGCAATTCGGCATTTTGCCATTGATCCCGCAATAGCTTTGCAAATATATTTTGGGGCATTGGATACTATGATGGCAATGTTTGCAAGGCAAAATCCTCAAGTTACCATGCTTTCTCTAGCCTACAATGAAGCTATGACCATTGAACAACAAATGACACCACAGGGTTATGGGTTTTCCCAGATGCCTATGGTAGGACAATATGGTCAAGCTCCTATGATGAATTAGATCATGGCACCACAAATATCAGGCATAAATGCTTTTCCTTATCAACAACCATATTCATCAACACCTGCTTACGAACCCAATCCAATTCCGATTCAAAGTATGAATCCCTACGCAAATCAAGTGGCTCAAAATCCAACTCAAATGTTAAGTCAAGATCTCACCAATTATGCAAATCCTACTGGAACTAGCAATAACATAGCTCAACCAAAATAGATTTATTCAGAGGTTGAAGAGCTCAAAAATATAGTTCACAAATTGAGTAATGATTTGGTTCAAAATTAAAAGTATGAATCCCATGCCCCTCACCCAAATCGAAACTCCAACAATAGAGGGAGACAGTGGAATACGAAGCCAAACAATGGGGGTGTGCCTTCCCCTATTGCTAATCAGATAGATACTTCTGTAGGACCAAGTCACTCTAGTTCCATTCTTAATAAATCTGATTTTGCATGGGAAAAGGGGTGTAGATTGCATAATACAAAGGAGCATAATGAAAGGAATTGTCCCGAAATTGCTAGGTATACCCATTGTCTCCAAGCTCAAGTGGATGATTTGGAACTTGTGCCAAATAAGGGTCCATCCCAACATCAACAAGGAGAGGACAACATTTTGGTGGTGGAAACTCTATATCGTAAAGAGAGTGAGAACGATGAAGGTGAAGATGAATGGGGTGAGAAACATGTTGATGAATCATAAGATGAAGAAGAAGTACTTGAGCGTCACAACTTGAACTTGGAGGATGATTACTATGATTTGTGGAAGAAATGGGAAGAATATTATCAATCTAAATCTTCTAATAAACTTTTTGTGTCAATTAATATGTAGGATAACTCAATTGCTTCCTCACATGAGGATACTATAAATCCTGTACAATTTGAGAAAGTTTTGGAAGAGGAATTCGAATCTCATCAAATTTTGGAACATGATAAGGATTCTACAACCATGAATCAAGAAAGAGATTCATTTTCTTTAGATTCATTTAGAGGAAAAGAAATTGAAAATCTTGATCCACTTGTGCTACAATTATTATGCCATTTCAAAATGAGAAAATTACAAAACCTAAATCATTTGGGTTTGATATCATTTATGATCCAATTGAAAATCTCACGTTACCCAAAACAACCCAAGTGATTGATCATGGAAATGTGTTAGTTAACCCATCCCTAGATAGACAAGACTTATGGTTTGAAAGGGATGGACATATTTTCAATTTGGTACCTAAGTTTGGTGCCTTTGATAAACAAGTCATGAAGAAAGAACAAGTGTTACAGGATGATGAATGTCATGATAGAAAAGATGAATTTTCAAATCCTCTTCAAGTAAGGTCAAATGAAAACATGCCAAAGGTAAAATCTCACCTTTTTGGTTTCACCATGCAAAATTCGAATGAAGGTTTGCCTAATGAATGGTTTGATTCAAATATTATTAATGTTATGGCTTTATTGAATGAAAATGAAAGCTTATTTATACACCATGAATCAAAGTGCGGAATGGACATATTAAAGAATATACATAAAGTAATTGAATATCAATCATTGTCTAATCAATTTGAAAACTTGAGACTCCACCATAGGATTATTAATGAAACTAAATCAAATTGGTATGGTGAGAGGGGCAAGTGGAAGTTTTTTTCTTTGTTTGGTTTGATCTCGTTTTTGTTGGATTCCTACAAAACTTGGTATGTGTATCACGTCATACGTCTTTTAAAGAATTCCAATCAAGTTTGGGATCCAGAAAAATGATAATCCAAACTTTTGCACCATATTGCATTATATTGTACATTTGTATATACTTTTGGTTTTCGTGTTTTGGTTTTGGATTGGATCTCACTTTGGTTTTAAGTTTTGTGTGTTGGTCCTTTGGACACTTTTGGTTTGTCTTGAAAAAAAGAAAAAAGAAAAAAAAGTGAGATGTCAACTTATGTCCTTATGAATGTTGACTAAGACTAGGAGAATATGAAACATCGAAATTGTATTGCAGAAATCTCCACGAGTATCGCAAACACATTAAAGAATATCGTTTGGAACTTGTGATGCATGAAGTTGTCAGTTTTATAAATTATGGCAAAGTAGGTGGTATACTCCATCCGCATTTAAAAGGAGCAATGCATTCATATCTCATGTTACATTCCACATTGCATATACATTTCATCTTAGTTGCATCTTCATTTCATGTACAATCATTGAAAAGGTTTTGAATCCTCTTAGGGTTATTACATAACATATATTAAAAGGATCCTAAGGTTGGGAACTGATACCCGAACTATCTTGAAACAAGCACATTCTACACATATTAAAGAATATCTTGAGCAAAATGGTCAAAAATATACTTGGAAGAAAAGGTGAGGCGAAAGGAGTATGTCGTGTTTGTCCTATTATGCAACGTAATCCTTAAAACAATGGTTTTTACCACTCCCATAGTGCGTAAAGCCTAAAATCAGAGTAGTAAGGATAGGGTTAAATCCCCATCGAACTTAGGTTGAGGATCCAACTCCCCAAAGCTCTGATTTGACCTTCATGGAGTAGTAAGGATAGGGTCTAATTCTCATCTCACTTAGGTTGAGAATCCAATTCCCCAAAGCTTCTATTTTGCCCACTCAAGAAATTGAAATTCCAAAGAAATTTTTTTCATTCTACTTTTATTGCATCACTAATATTGGATTGGAAAGATCATACTACATGTCCCTTGCAAGGATGGGTAGTCATCCCCAAGGTCCAAGAAATCAAAAGTAGAGCCAAATCATGGATTATAGGGTTAATCTCCATCGGGGCTATAGACGCCTGACTGGCAGTGGAGTATGCTCATGCATGGCAACATGTCTTGTCTAAAAGAAATACCATTGACTGCTCAAATGAATAGGCTAGCCTAACAATTTCATCCATAACAGGTTAAATCATTTTGTTCAAGATGAGGCAATGAACTCCAGATTAGAGTAGCAAGGATAGGGTTAAATTACCATATCACTTAGATTGGGAATTCGATTCCCCAAAGCTCTGATTTCACTTACGCTTGCACATGGGTTCAAGATGGTAGGGGCACATAACCAACTTTGAGATCTAGTAAATTAATTCAGTATACATATTTTTGGTCCTAAGAGGGTTTGACAGTTTTAATATGTTTTTTCATGATACTAGAAGGTCTAAGCCTTTGCAAAGCAGGTTTTTATATCTCTAACATAGTTGTCATACATCAAATCCTGCACAAATCATTCATAGCTTTGCATACGAATCATAAGTGAAACTGACAATGGAAAGTTGAACAAATTTCAAATGATAGGGAATGAAGCACATTGCACACACTGAGCTGATGCTTAATAATTCTAATGCTTCATGTATTTATCATCTAGTTTCATTCTTGGGATATTTGCTAAAGCTTGTATTTGAGTCTGTGTGTTTTCAGGTTGAGTTCTCACCGAAATGCTCAGGAGCATTTCCTAGCAGAGTCGCCATTTGTTGTGGTTGCTCCACAACGTACCCCAAAATTGGGGACCCATCATTTTTGCATGTTTTCCAAGAAGACCGAAGTGGCCCATATGCTAAAGATCAAAGAAAAAGCAAAACACCGCAAGGAGAAAAAAGTGTCGCGATATCGTGACATGTTGCATTTTCGCGGTTCAAAGCAAAGAGAAAATCCAAGAAGGAAAAAGTGTCGTGATATCGCGACATGTTGCATTGTCACGGCCAAAAGAGAAAAAGTGTCGTGATATCGTGACATGTTGCATCGTCGTGGCTAAAAGAGAAAAAGTGTCGCGATATCGCGACATGTTGCATCATCGCAACCAAAAGAGAAAAAGTGTCGTGATATTGCGACATGTTGCATTGTCGCGGCCAAAAGAGAAAAAGTGTCGTGATATCGTGACATGTTGCATTTTTGTGGCCAAAAGAGAAAAAGTGTCACGATATCGCGACATGTTGCATTTTCATGGCCAAAAGAGAAAAAGTGTCGCGATATCGCGACATGTTGTATTGTCGCGGCAAAAAGGGAAAAAGTGTCGAGATATCGCGACATGTTGCATTTTCACGGTCAAAAGAGAAAAGTGCCACGATATCGCTACATGTTGCATTTTCACGGCCAGAAGAGAAGATAAAGAAAAAGGAAGAAAAAGTGTCATGATATCGCGACATGTTACATTTTTGTGGCTAAAAGCAACATGTTGCGATATCGCGACATGTTGCATTTTCGCGGTTCAAAGCAAAGAGAAAAGCCAAGAAGGAAAAAGTGTCGCGATATCGTGACATGTTGCATTGTCGTAGCCAAAAGAGAAAAAGTTTCACGATATCGCAACATGTTGCATCGTCGCGGCTAAAAGAGAAAAAGTGTCACGATATCGCGACATGTTGCATCGTTGAGGCCAAAAGAGAAAAAGTGTCGCGATATCGCGACATGTTGCATTGTTGTAACCAAAAGAGAAAAAGTGTCGTGATATCGCAACATGTTGCATTTTCGTGGCCAAAAGAGAAAAAGTGTCACGATATAACGACATGTTGCATTTTCGTGGCCAAAAGAGAAAAAGTGTCGTGATATCGCGACATGTTGTATTGTCACGGCAAAAAGGAAAAAAGTGTCGAGATATCGCGACATGTTGCATTTTCACGGTTAAAAGAGAAAAGTGTCATGATATCGCTACATGTTGCATTTTCACAGCCAGAAGAGAAGATAAAGAATAAAGAAGAAAAAGTGTCGCGATATCGTGACATGTTACATTTTCATGGTTAAAAGCAACAAAAGAGAGCAAGGAGGCAAAATTTTCACGATATCACGACATGTTACATTCTCGTGGCTAAAAGCAACAAAAGAGAGCAAGGAGGTAAAAGTGTCACGATATCGCGACATGTCCGATTTCCCTAAGGGAACAGAGCAATTGATAGTGCGTCTGATATTAGTGATGAACACCAGGACAATGAAACTGAATACTGCATAGTGACATGGACATAAGGACAAAATCCAATGAATAAAACAAAACGTTACATAAGGAATCTTTAATGATTTGAGATCATTTAAGATTGTCGTTACACATAGAAGGAAACAGATGCAAGCCCATGTGGAGAAAGTGAAGCAAAGGGCCACAAAATAAAAATGAAAAGTCTTTTTGGAAATCAAAACACATGCATGCAGAGGGAGGGTGAAACGAATAGCCATTGGAAAACAAAACAAAAAGCTTCCTAAAAATTTTAAATACGCCATTAAAAGAGGCCAGAAGGGGTTGGAAATTGCTGCGAGCAGAGTTGCAGATTTGAAGGCGAGAGGGCCATTCTAGACCTGTTTGAGTCATTTTTCTTCCATGGACTGGTTTGGGAAAACCAGAAATTCTGCTATTGTAAAATGACACATTTTTAATGCATAAGTTTTCATAAATTTGCATCTTGTGGGCAAGAAAGAAGGAGATTCTCTTTGCATGCTATGGATTTAATGTCTATTTCTTTTCTCTTTTTCATATTTCGAGTTTGTAGATGGAGTTAATGCAAGTTTGCTTGGTTGCTTCATGTGAATGCTTGAACCTAAAATTTATTTTAAACCCTAGGAACCAGCACTTAGTCTATGGGGATTGTGCTTGTTTTGCAAGTCCAATAGGTTAGGTTGCATGCAGGGAAACCTCACATCTTCGATTTTGTCGAAATAGGATAGCATCATACTAAATGCATTTTATTTTCAGTTTTTTGCATTTCATTTTAATTTTTCTGCATTTTATTTTTCTAGAAATTTTAACTTATTTTAAATTTTCAGGCATTAAAATAAACATTTAAAAAATTCCAAAATCTAAAAAACAATGAATAATCACTAAAGTTTCATGGTGAAATAAACCAACATTTCCCCTTGTTTAAAGTTACTTGCAATCACTAAGGTGTTCCAAACATTTAAATTGAATATATTTATTTGATATTACTAATACACATATGTGAATGCTAATACAGCAGAGATCTTGGAGAAGTTGTTTATTTAATTTCTTTGCAAGAGGGAATTTGGAATCCAAATCCTAAAGGAGAGTGTACTTTCACAACTGGGTGAAAATACCACTCAATAGGGCCTAAGGTGATGATTAGTCCACTAGATCAAATCCCCAAGGTGTGGTGGTTAGTCCAATACCCTCTCTCTAACATGACTCAAGGGGATATGATATAGTGGTATTAGAGCCTCACCCCAAGAACAAATCTCCCTGAGTCATCTCGAATATGGGGTGTTCGACTAACCATCACACCTCAAGGATTTGACTTAAAGGACTAGCCACCACCCTAGGCCCTAGCCCTATGAGGTCTTCAAATATAGATATTGTATCAGAAACTAACACCTAAAGGTTTTGATGTAATGAAAACTCTACAATTTGAACTTTGTACCTCTCAAAGAAGAGCCAAAGCCCAAAAAATTGTGATGTCCCCCTTGGGATATCATATCTTAATATTATTGATGTTATTTTTTAATTAGCTATATAGGATTGAAATGAGTCTTATTTATATGACATCAAACCACATAGCGATATTACAATAGTTAGATAGTTATACATGTATCTCTAACCAACATTCAAACTTGAATCTCCTCTTTTGACAAATATAATTCATTAAACTAATGATATTTGATATATCTCACAATTATTATTAATGAAAAGTAAGTTATATATGTGAATAAAAAATATAGGCAAGATAGTATTTTAAAATATAATTATTTTTTAGATATAGAAACCTTATTAATATATATATATATATATAAGCAAAAAATCCCTTGCGGGGTCGCCTTGGTCTGAGAGACCATGACCAGGGGGTTCTACACCATCAAAGTCACCCGGGAGTTGTGCTCGGTCCTGCCCGCACTAACATTATCAATTGGATTTTGGGTACCCAATTCAACTTTTTGGTAGGGTGGATATTCGAACTTGGGACCTCCATTGGAGGATTGCCCTCTCTTATCCAACTCATCTAAAACACTTGGGTACCTTATTAAAATATATGTAATTTTATGGAAAAGTATTAATAAAATTTAATATATAATATTTAAATTAATATATATAATATCAATAAAATTAAAAGGGAATGTGTTTCACTAGTTAAATTTATCAACTTTTAAAAGATACTTCTTATCAAATGATATATATAATTGTCAATCTAAAACTATTATTCATTATATAGTCAATTTTTTTTTTAATAAGCTATATTTAGGTTCTATTGGGCCACTCCCATTACATAAACAAAATATTATATTATTTTCAAGCTAAAACTATTATTCATTATATAGTCATTTTTTTAATAAACTATGTTTAGGTTCTAATGGGCCACTTCCATTACATAAAAAAAATATTATATTGTCGTAATTACATTTTTATCATATTAATTAACAATATATCTAACTTGCCTTTCTATCTAATGTATTCACCATCTTCCTCAAACTGATAAGTTTGCATAGTCAATTCCTTTGTATCATTTTTATTAAGAGATAAAATCTCACTCATATAGATCCTTCAAAATTCCAAATGGTTAAAATAATTGTTACCTAGTTTCCATATCTGTAAATATCATGTCTATAACAACCTAACATCTTTTTCATACCTTTTTTCAGGGTTCCTATTTATGCATGTATTATTCCAATATATTGTTGTCATTGTTATTTTTTTATTTTTATTTATGGATTTAGTCCCACTTCTTGCTAACACTTGCAATATTTGCTTTTGTTTTCCCATATCAACATCCCTTTGGGTTTCTTTTTCTATTTGTTTTTGCTTCTTGGATCTTCCTCTCTATTTTCATTCCCTCACACTACTCATTGTAAGACATATCATCTTTAGGTTTGTCTTGTTATGAAAAATCTAAAATGCAAGGAATAACCTCAAAAAAACTTTTTTTTTTTTTATTGATGCCTTGAAAACCTTTAGTGCAAGGACACTCTTCCATAGTAATTACCTTCTTGTTTTGCCCTTAAAATCCTAAATTGTTATGGATTTCCTCTATTATTATTTTTTTATTATGTTTCTCTTGAAAAGTGCAAGGGATAACCTCTAAACCACTTTCAATTTTATTAATAGGAGAGTATTCTATACTAATTGAGGAAAATAAAGGTGATTTACCTCGAATAAACTTGACATTTTCCATCATTTTGTTTTAGGATTTTCCTCCACATCTTCGTCTATATATTTGATTCCATTTGAACTTGAACTTACACATTGTAATTTCTCATCCCTTATATCCTTCTTTGTTTCTTCTAATGGTTGATTCAAGTGAGTGATAGTAGACTTTGCCATATGATATTGTAGATAGGATTTCTTTACCTCTTATTTTTGAGTAGATTATCATTGATCTAATCTAGCTTCTATTACTATATGATTTCCTTACCTCATATTTAATTTTATCTCATGATCATAAATTTTTATATCTTTCTTCATAGTTTTTACTTTGTAAAATCTTGCCATGTGTCTAGTCTCATAATAATTTTAGCATCCAAATGAGATATTTTCATAATCCACTTATTGATACCTTTATCTTGATTAAGATTTAATCTTCATAGATTATAAAAAAGGTTTTGAAATATCCATAGAAACACATATTCATGTATATATAACATTATTTCACTCCTTACTAGTTATTCCTTCCTTAATGAATTCCCCTAGGGTATTTATAACATTTTTTAAACTTGATATGGAAGTCCATAAATCCTTACCCACACTCGAAGCTTCTTAATAGTTTTTATCTCAACATAAATTTTTCATTCCATAATATTAAATAAAGGGTATCCCTCCCTCTAAACCATGTGCCACCATCCATTATTTATACCTGTTTTTTGAATTGGAAAAAATTATAAGGAAAAAAGTTTTAGAAATAAAAGCCACAAAGTCATTTGAATTCAATATTCACTTCCACTTGATCCAATTTTGAATCTCCAAAACCCTTGACTAGGATCTATGGAATTACATATTAAACCTCTACTTTTAAGAGCTATTATATCATGTTCAATCATCTCATCCTTAGTAGTCATTTTTGGTGTAACATTTTCTACTTGGATAAAAAATTTCATGTATTTGTTTTTCTACTTATCTCCAACTCAAGCCTTCATACTTCTAGCTAGAGCATCTCAATTCTAGTAAAGGCATATTGAATTTATATTAAGGCTTTCAAATATGAATTTCCTTCCATACTAACTAGTGGGGATCCCTCCTGACTCACACTCTTTCCTAGATCTCACTTCCTCCTAGCTCATACTCCCTCTTAATGAGGCCTAAAAATGCCTAATTTTTGTTAACAAGTAACACACTTTTGTCTCTCTTGATATGGATATAATATATGGTTGTCAATGTACTAACATATAATGTGTATCAATACTCTATTTAAACTATGTAAATAATGAAATGAATTACTGAACTACTTTAGATAAGTTTATGCGATTTTAGGAGTTTAATCATAAATATTTGATGCTAAACTATACCATTTAAAAATTTGCTAGAAAATACCCATGGTTGTAGGTTTTTGGAGGGGTATTATGGTGCAACTAAGCAGTGGAAATGGATGCATAATAATGAAAATAAAAAAACATAAATGCATAAAAATGAAGTACTGATTCACCAAAAGAAATACTATGTGTGGACAAAATGCTAAAGCAATGGGATGGATGACATGCATGAATTCAATTTTAGAAATGATGGGAATGTAGGTATGTCAACAAGACTGAATCATTAGTTGTGCAAATATCATAAATAAAATCTTCTATACTCTTTTTTCATCCATAGTTTTACAACTCATGACATCTTTTCACCAGCCATTATGCAACCCACAAATTATGTTGCTCGTTGTTTTTGAATTTTATCCCTACTATATGCTTCATGAATTTTGCTTTTGGTTAGTTGCTTTGTAACACATGAATATTTTCCAACTTCTTTGCAATGCATGGATATCCTAACCATTTCAAAGTCCTTTTCTTCCACCAGTTTTTCTACATTATTGAATGGATAAGCACCTAAAAAATACCATTCTTAGTTAGGAATTATTTATATATTAGTGTAAGACTATGCATAAGGATGGTTATAGATATATGTAAAATTTAAGTTTATCTAATAATATTGTGTTCTTAATAAAAATAGACTCTTGTTTTTTTCCTTGAACCACATGATCAATTAGGAGTAGTTCTCTCCATTGTTTTGCTCTGACTAGTGATCTTATAGAAGACTCTATCTCTCTGTTGCACTAACTAATTGTTATCTCTCCATTTGAAGAATCCTCACTCAGATCTATCTTAAATTATCCTAGCTTCTGGATCTCTATCCAGTAAGACTTTGTCCTCTATACTTTGTCACCTTCAAAGCTTTGTTAATAGGTTCACTCAGAACCTGCTCAAATCTGCTCAATAGGCTCACTCATAACCTGCTCAAATATTCTCAATAGGCTCACTCAAAACCTGCTCAAATCTACTCAATAGGCTCACTCATAACCTTCTCAAAAATGCTCAATAGGCTCACTCATAACCTGCTCAAATATGCTCAATAGGCTCACTCAAAACATGCTCAAATCTGCTCAATAGGCTCACTCAAATCCTGCTCAAATATGCTCAACAATCTCACTCAGAACTTGTCCAAATTTTCTCAACAAGCTCACTCAGAACTTGTCCAAATCTGCTCAATAATTCCTCTCTAGGACTTGCTCAAATATGCATACCAAGCTTTCAGAAAAGCTTACTCAAAATATGTCCACAAGACTTCTCAAAGACTTGCCTCAAATCAGCTCAACAAAATCTCAACTCAATCTCATAGAAACATAAAGAGAATTGTTAGAGACTCAATATGTTCTATACTCAAATCCCAATCTCAACTTAAATCAATCTCAACTCAGCAATATCATATAAGCATAAAGAGAATTGTTAGAGACTCAATATGTTCTATACTCAACTCCCAATCTCAACTCAAATCAATCTCAACTCAGCAATCTCAACTTCGTAATCTCATAGAAGCATAAAGAGAATTGTTAGAGACTCAATATGTTCTAAACTCAAATCCAATTTCTTTCTCAAATCAATTCAAAATAGAATATAGAATAGTTTTTTTATGGAACTTGAACAACCACTTCACACACTCACTTGACTAGGCTTAAACAACTCTACTCAATCAATCACCACAATGAACAACTCTTTCTCACAAACCCTAGTCCAAGCATGAATCAACAAACTCAAAATGTCTTCAACAATACTCAAAAACCACTTTACATAACAATGATACTCATGTTCTTTTCATCTCAAGTTCAAGTTCTTTGCATAAAAACTCACTCCAACAACAATGCTTATAAAACAAGGTTTTAATCACAACTTTAAAAGCAGAAAATATTGAAGCATTAAACCAACAATTTTCGAATAGGAAACCACAATCAATCCTTTTTCACTCCAATGATATTTTAGAAATCAACCACCCAAATAAAATCAATGGAGAATGTTACTCATACCTTTTTGATGCCTTATGAGTTGTCCACTAAATCTGCCACACTCGACACTTTTCTTTTTTCCAATCTCAACAAGGGTTAGAGATCTTGAATAATAACACAACGATAAAATAATGTCCAAATAACACCTTATTACTCCTACTTTATTTTAACATCCATCAAAGTTCTTTTTAAAGAAAACCCTTACTCAAAAATAACTTTCACTAAAAGAACTTTATCAATAACCCTTATTACTCCTAATAATTTCAAAAATCACAATTAAAAATTTAACTCCACAAATCAAACAACCACTATAACCTTATTCCTAAGGTTATTCAATACATTAACTATCAAATCACCTTTACCCTTTATCACTCCACCTTAGGCAATAACAAAATAAATACAAAACCTCAATACCTGCCTCGAGTGGAATCGAACCCCCATCCTATCCAACATGAATGCTCTAGTCATGGCTAAGATGTTGCATGAGCTATAGGATCATCATGAAGAAAGAAGTGCCACTCGCTTATTGTTCTTCTCTCCTTATGCCAAGCGAAAAATAAATGTGCCTTGAGCACCTCAATAAAGCCAAAAAAATGCTTACAGGAATCGAACACTTAACCTTCCTGCCACCAACACCTTTGCACAAACCAAGTTTCCACTAGGCCATACTACCCAACATACTTTGAAAAATAGACATGGTTTGCTTTCAATATTTGTTGCTTCACAAAACAAAAATAACACGAGCTCTTCCTTCACAAAAGCAAATCATAAATCTCAATCGAGCAAGGATAATATTCTTAAAAAAATTTAATGACATATATATATATATATATGCCTTCTCTTAGCTTGTAAACATGGGTACTTTTGAACCTTCCTTTATGATGTCAGCAAATATTCTTTTAATTTAATTTTAAAATTTAAATAAATTAAAATTTAAACTAAATCTTTAGAATCAAATAACTCCATCACCAGGGCACCTTTTTCGATGAAACAAAAATCCAAATTGGGTTTTAAGAAAAACCCATTTCAAATATACCATCCATGGTTTTAAATAAAACCTTTTATTTTATCTACCTTGGTTTTCACAAAAACCCTTCCTTGCACTTTCACAAAACATAGTGCATGCCATCATAGATCCTTTTGACATCAAATAACCTTTTGATATCAATGACAACATTTTAGCTTAGGGACTCAAAATTTCCAACATCATCATGATAAGACAAGTTTTCTTTGTGTGGAGGAGTGGTAGGTGACCTATGAGGATGAAGAGAATATGAATCTTCCTTATGTGGATGATGTAGGGACTACCACTGAGTATGATGCATGGTTTACTACACAACCACTATAGGTACATAGTAAGGTAGTGGATAAGGATAGCGAGGATGATGATGAGGTAGAGGCTAAGGTGGAGGAGACTCCCTATCATCAAAGACATTGTAGATCTGAAAATTGAGGGAGGAAGTTGATGGATGCATTAGAGCAATCTCTAAACATTGGAGGTAATGATGGAGGCTAGTTTGATATGGAGGAGGTTATTGAAATACCTCTAGGTTGGGGCAAGGAGAATTGGGTGAGGCTCTAGGTAGAGCAGGATCAACTTTGATAGATGGTGGTAGAGTGAGATTTAGATATATCTCAACTGTGGGTGGAGCTAGAGGCACAGATGGCTATAGGTTGAGGTGATGATAGAATCATGAATCTCTAGGTAAAACTAGCACATAGGGACCATCATCAAAGGTAGGATATACTATGCCTTCAATCTCAAGAGGGATACATTTAGAATTTAGAGTATCTATTGATGCAACACAACATTGGGTTACTAGATTGATCCTCTTCCTCCATATTTGGGACTATTAGGCATAGTGAGTCTAGGTATAGTGAGTCTAGGCATATCGGGTCTAGGTCTAGGGCTCCATCAGTGTCACAAGGGTCTACCTATGGTAGATAGATAGTGCTTAGATAAACTTTTTATATATGAGCCTTGGTGCTCCATTTTATATAGCCTTTAGGTATTCATTGTACATGCAATATTTATATATATAGACATGGATTTTACTTTTGTGTTATGCTTTTGTGTAGATGCTTTTATTTTAATGCATGTGTATATGTGTGATGGATGATAATGAAATGATAATGTGTATGAATGCAAATGAATTAATGCACTAAATGATCATTTGTAGTTTATATTTTACTTGACCATTTATAGCATTGTTGTTTAATCATGGGCACCAAAATTATGGTGTGTGAAATGAAAGACTCATGTAATGATATGGAAACCTAATTATTTTACAGAGAATCATACATACTAGTGATATCAAACAAACTTATAAAATTTTGTCTAATTTTTATAAGATAAAATGTGTGTGCAATGAATTCATTTACCAAAGTATGAGTATGGTAATGACTTGAGGTAATCAATAACCAATGTGTGTGCAAGTGAGTTCATTAATCCATCTTGAGTAAATTGAGATAAAACCTATCATGGAGGAGACCAAGAAGCTAGCTTGTCCTTATGTGTGGTCAAATGTCTCTTCAAGATAGATGTGTCACCATGCATGAGTGTACTCCACTTCCAATCAAGCATGTATAGCCACAATGGAGATTATCTCCATAGTCCAATAATATGATCTCTAAGATTTAGGGATTTAGACTACCTAACCGTCTGGATGGAAATGTAGTTCTATATTTACAACTTGAGGATTTATGGTGTGTGATGTGGAAAATATTTATAGCTTTGAGGAATCAAATTCTCAACCAAAGTGTGATGAGAATTTTACCCTATCCTTACTACTCATTATTTTGTTTCGAAATGATTGTGATAGTAGTGAAAACCATTGTTTTTTATTTTTGGACTATGTGCATAATGGGATGGGTGGAGATAAATTTTTTTCTTCGATGTTTAACCCATTCATGGTATTATCTCTTTTTGACACAATATGTTTTTAAGATGTGTAATTATGTTTTGTTCAAGAATGTTAGAGTCAATTCCCATAATCCAATATTTTCTTAGTGAGAATGTGTCTTGGTCATAGATAAAAATCAACATGTATTGGAGGTTTCTTAAAACACTAGGAGTGGCTGAGTGACCAAAAACACCTAGGGATTATGGAAATGTAGTTTACAAATGATAGTTTGAATTTATGGAATGGTGCAATTAAATGGAAATTGATTTGAAGGTGCCCCTAATTAAGGTCAAGATGACTTTATTGGATCAATTATTATCTAAACTGAACAAATAACCCCTAATATGGTGAATGAAATATATGAAGGTGGTCATGAACAATGAGTGTGTGAATGCAATGTGTGAAATGAATTTGTGAAATATAATTTGTGAAATACAATGTATAAAATGTAATATGTGAAATGCAATGTTGTTTTCGTGTATTAGCCATGTCTATATACATGTATATAAATAGTATTAAGCATAGAATACTCTCAAGTGGATGATGTTAAGTGGTTTGGGATCTTCGAATCCCTTTAGACTAGCAAGCCTATAAGTTTCTTGACCCACATTTTGAGTGGCAATGTATGGACCTATCCAATTAACTATGAATTTGTCATGAAGGTGCAACAATGCATTGGTGTTTTGTTGATTCTCCTTAAGAACAAGATATCCTACTTGGAATTCATGTAGATGAACTTTGGTATTGTAATCATACTTTATGTGGTCTTTATAAACTCATAAAAGCTCTAAAGCATTGAACTACATTTAATCAATAAGTGTGAGTTGGTCAGAACATGCTTGTCTAGATGTATCATAATCTAATAATTCCTGTAATATAATTTGCAATGAGGGGATCTCAAGCTCAAGAGGAATAATTGTTTCGGCTCCATAGACTAGTGAAAATGACATTTCCTTAGTAGGTATGTGGATGCTTATTCGATAAGCCCGTAATGCCAAGGGAATTTGAGTATACCAATCTCGATGAATTTATTTAACTAATTTCTTGATAATAGCAATAAGGTCTTGTTGGTAGCCTTAGCTTGTCCATTTGTCTGTGGGTATTAAGGAGTTGAGAAAAATGTGTTGGATATTATATTTCTTGCAAAGTGCTCGAACATCCTTATTTTTGAAAGACTTATCATTGTTAGAGATGATTTTTGAGGGAATACAAAAATGATATATGATATTATGAAATATAAACTCCATAATTTGAGGTCATGTCGTACTAGTTAGAGGAATTTCCTTAATCAACTTTGTGAAGTATTTAGTGGTCGTGATGATGAATGTATGTTATCTCGAGGAAGAAGGCAAGATTTTTCCAATCAAATCAATACCCCATTGTGAGAAGGGCCAAAGGCTTTGAATAGGATATAATGCTTGTGATGGCACATGAGTTAAATTAGTATGCTTTTGATATTTATGACAATGCTTGATGTAAGTGCAATAATAGTGTTCAATGGTGGGCCAATAGTAACCCATGCATAGAATGCACTTTGAAATAGCCATTCCACTAAAATTACCATAACAAGTACCATCATGAGCTTCAACTATGGCTATTTGTGCCTCTGCCAACTCAATATAATGAAGGAGGACTCCATCATAACAATTTGTATACAACACATCCCCCAAGAGAGTAAAAAAAGCTACCTTTTCCTTGAAAGTGCAGTTAGAATTCCATGATATGTCTGATGGGAGTATTCCAAACTTGAGTAAGGTTATTATTTGGTTGGACCAAGGCTCATACGGATCTGTATGGATGAAGCAAACATCCTTCTCATCCTTAGATTTAGTACGAATAATTGTATATTTAGAGATCATGGTGACAATGAGTGGTTGTTCCTCTCCTACGAAGTTCTTTAGAATTAATGATCATATAGAGGCCATCGTATTTAAAAATATATTATTAGAACATGGCAAACTATCTATTTCATACCAATCAAATTTAACGAGCAATATCATTACTACTTCATGGTAAAGCTTTATTGTTGGTTCCTTGCATTGGTATTCTTAATTTATTTGATGAACAACAAGTTGTGAGTCACCAAATATCCTAATACACTTTATGCCCATAGCTATGGCTACTTGAAGACCCAAAATTAAGGCTTCATACTCTACATTGTTATTTGTGAATGAGAAGTCAAGTTTGAAAGATAGAGGAATAGTTACCCCTTGTGGTGTATGAAACACAACTTTGGCATCTTGACATTTTTCACACTTAGAATCATCAAATAATAGTGTGATATCGACATCTTCCTCTAAAATGACATCTTCTTGTTCAGTGATAGTGAATACCGAATCATCTAGGAGCTCAATAATCAAGGGTTGATCTCTAGAAAGTGGAGCTTCCGCAAGTTGATCGGCTATGATCTTACATTTAATGGATTACTGGCAGATGAACTCAAGATCAAATTTAGTGATAAGCATTATCCATTTTATGATGCAGGAGTTATTGTAAGTGCGAGATATCATGTAACACAGAGGATTTTTGTGAGCTATAACATATGTGGTGTGACTAAGCATGTAATATATGAGTTTCTTAGTGGTAAAAAACACTACTAAGAATTTTTTTTTGACGTAAGCATATATGGTTTCATAGCTTACCACTGTTTGACTAATGTAGTAGATTTTTTTATATGTAAAATTTCATTAAAAGTGGGTTTTGAAAAATCCTGAAAACCTTTTTACAATAGGTCAATAGACCAAACAAAATTCCAAAGGATAGGCCAAAGGGAAAACACATTAAAAATCCCGTCCAAATAAGGAATAATAAAAAATCTTGCCCAAGCAGGAAATTTAAAAAATCCCATCCTAAGCAGGAAATTTAAAAATCCTGCCCAAAGCAATAAATTTGAAAAATCCCACCCAGGAAGGAAAAATACAATTTGAAAATCATTCCCAAGGAAAAAACCTAAAACCAGAATCCCACCAAGGAGAAACCGGAAGATAAAACTACCAAGAAATAAAATCCACCCTGGGATAAACATGAGGACATAGGAAAACTGGAATCCCACCCAGGAAAACTAGAAACCACTATAGAAGAGTGAGAACAGTCGAACATTGAAGAAAGAAGCCAAAATCTTATCAAGGATAAGCTGAGAAGGTAGTACAGGAAATAACATCCTGTACATCAAGAAATTTGAGGATCTCTATAGGCCATAAGATCCCCTTGCACACGAGGTTGAACTATAATAATGCTAGGAAAAACTAGTAGATGCAATGGAAATAGAATCACAAGCCACGGGAAGAGGGATGGGAAGGTCCTAAGGAACCTAATCTAAAGGAGCTACAGGGTTATCAAGCTATAGGTAATAAGCATAGGTCCTGATCCAAGATTGAAAGATGGAGCAGATGATCCCAAGCAACCTCCAACTTTGCCAATGAACAAATCCAGTGAACTGAATTAGGAAAACCAATAGGATACCAACAAAAATAAAAGTACAAGGCCCCACCCAAGGCTATGAAATATACATTGAGAAACCACCAAGTAGACCAAATCCAGGAATCTCAAAGAAAATATTCATTGAAAATAAATCACGTGGTCCTCCCAAACCAGAAGAATGGACTGAAAACCTCTCAAGAAGTATAATGATAAAGTCAAGCCCCTATCCTAAATCCACAATGCACCACCACCAAAGAAACACTGGAATAAGGCACCAAGCAAAAAACCTACAACAAACATAGGATAGACCTAAGAGCAACAGGGAAAAAGGATCTTGGAAGCCCAATAGGAAACCTAGGGGAGGTCCCAAGGATGTCCCACGATAGGGGCATAGGTATGAAACCCTCAATCACATTGGGAAAGGGGTAGACAAGTGGATAAGGGACCTACCAACCAAGGATATCATCTACAACCATATCCATCGTAGAGAGAAGGGTTTGGTAAGTGCCATGAATAATGTAGTAGATAGCTTGTTCTCAATTGTTTTCATTCTTTTGTGCAAGAATTGTCCCTAATGCAAAGTCCATTACTAAAATATAAATATGGAATGGGATCCCAGACGAGGAGTTAAAACTGGTGGAGAATCCAAGTATTGCTTTATGTCATCAAAATATTTTTGGAAAATATATGTCCATGTAAATTTCACCCCCTTTTTTAGCAGGTGATTGAATGGCCTGCATTTGTTAGAAAGTTACACAATGAAACAATGGATCAATTGGATATTTCCTTATAAAATATTTAATTCCTTCAAGTTTTTTAGGGGAGGCATCTCTATGTTGGCCTTGAATTTGTTTGGATCCACTTCAATACCTCTTTTGGATACAATGAATCCTAGTAGTTTTCCTGAGGTGACACCAAAGACACACTTTTTGGGGTTCAACCTTACATTATGCTCTAGAATTTGATCAAAGAATTTTTCCAAGACACCAATGTGCTCTTGTCAAGTTTTAGATTTTTCCAAGAGATCATACACATAATTTTTTATGATATTGTGCATGTAATAATGGAATATGTATGTCATGGAACGTTGATAAGTGGCACCTACATTTTTGAGGCCAAAGAGTATAAGCTTGTTAAAAAAAGTTCCCCAAGGTGTAGTGAATGTTGTTTTGTGTTGGTCATCAAGATTTATTCGAATCTAGTTGTATCCTAAAAAATTATCCATTAGAGAAAGCATTTCATGTCCAATACAAGTGTCTATAAGAGTATCAATTTTTGGTAGAGGAAAGTCATCCTTAGGACATGCTTTGTTAAGGTCTCAAAAGTCAGTAAAAATGTGTATCACTTTGTTAGGTTTGTGAATGGGTACCATGTTTGAAAGCCACTCGGGATAATCAGGGGGTTGGATGAAATCCACATCTAAAACCTTTTGAAGCTCTTTTTGACCATGAGGGCAATGGTAGGATGCATCTTTATAAATTTTTATTTGACCGACTTAGCATCAGGGTGCAAGGTGATATTGTGGGAAACAAAGTTAGGGTCAATACCAGGAATATATTTATAGGACCATGAAAAAATATCCTTATTCTTCTTTAGGAGAGTAATTAATTGCTATTGTTCATTAGTAGATAAATTTTTTACAAGTTTGATAATTTGAGGATTGTCTACGTTTGAACTAAGGTTCACATTTATGGTATATTCAATGGACATAGGAGAACCTTCCTCAAGCTGATGGGGCTTTGGGATTAAATGAATATCATCTATGATTTTATCAAACTCTTATAACATAGTCTCTTCCATGTATGCCTAGAAAACTTTAGGATCTAAAGGTGAAGGTGAAGACAAAGGTGGAGGTGATGGAGGAATGTAGTTGGTTGAAGCCCTTAACAATTCCTCGAAAAGGATGAATTTGGATAAGGATGGAGGTGACTAAATCCAGTCCATATAAATAAGGCTCATGTCAATTAGAATTGGCTTTGCCAAATCGTATGGATTATAGAGTGGGGTGAATAAGTCAACATGATTCATGTTAACTTAAAGGGTAAACTAGTGGTTGAAAATGTGAAGGATGGATAGATCATGTCTGCTGGAACTAATGCAAGAACTTTGATAACCTAAATAACATCGAGCAACATAAATAAATGCAATAGGAAAAGAGCCATGCACATGTAATGCAATGATATTTTTTTAAATTTTTGTGTGTTTTTTAGTTTTTTTATGTACATATATTACAAAATTATTTGATGAGGTGGATCAATGAAGTGGAGGTGGTTCATCGGTTGGTTCAGCTCACTGTCTAGAGAGGAGAAAACAAAATATGGGCTGACGGATGAGGAACATTATGAGGTAATCCTCATCCTGTTCGATGAATGGAGTGATGGGTGTCGATTCCTCATAAAATTCATCAAAGCTATTGACATAACATCGTATTCATGGATTTCCTCCTCAAAGTCATCGATGTGATGTGTTTCTTCTTCTGAATTAAAATGGATATCTTTAAAAGCTTGTTCAAAAGAAAAAGTGGAAGAATGATAGTGATAGACTAAAATCGAATGATCATGTGCTTCTTGATCTGGAGTATCGATGAGCTCATGCATTCCCTGTTCATGTTGTCCTAGTCCATATTGTTACCAATTGATCCGAAGGAAGTATCAAGATGGAAAAACCTTAGATGTGTTGTATATTGGTAAGGATTGGCTTTTTGGTTTCATCAAGGAAATATGGATTGGATGATGAATCAATCCCCCCATACATAAAATTGATATTTTTAGGTATTGAACCCATGTTGTACACTACTCCTATGGATAAGGGTGGGTCATGTGGGAAACCATAATTCCTAGATATTTGAATTCTAAGCTATGTAACAATGATATATTAGACCACATATTCACTAATTTCAGGACTAGTGAGGTGGACCACAAATTGGAATGATGTAGAGGTGAATGTGGAAGGTTCATGATTGGCTTGTGGCTCTGATAATGGGAGAGGTGTGGGTTAGAATGGCATCTCAAAATCCATTAATTTGAATTGTGAGACATCAACTTATGTGGATGAAGGTGGATTTGGCTAAGGTGTTTCATGAATGGATGATGTAGAGGGAATAATGATGGGGTATGTTGACACTGATGATGTGGAAAATATGGATTGGACTTGACCACATGTACATGTAGTCAAATGTGATGAGAATGGGGGTATGAATATGGAAGCTTGATGTGGGGCAGTTATGGAGATCTCCTCAGGAATAGGAGATTTGGATTAAGATATGGATGGTGTGGTGGATGATGTGGTTAATGGGGTCAAGAAAAGATGAGTGGATTTAACAATGGATTCATAGGGATTTGAGATAAAATTTCAATACATAAATGGTTTGATGTCTACTAGTATACAATGAATTTATCCCTCATGTACATATTTTAGATATTTATAGAGTATAGAGGGGATACATCTCATTTCCCTAATCTAGGGGTATCTAAGGAGTATATTGTACACCATGGATCCTTCCAAGATGTGGAAAATTTTATGCAACTTTTTTTGCCCCACTTCGATGGGTAAAACAATAGTGCCAACTATGGAACAGAGAGCATCATTGAATGCTTTCAAGGTGAATGTGTATTTGGTTATATGATATAGTGGAAGATCAAGATGTTGAAGAGCAGAGGTGGTGATGATATTGATGGAGGAACCAGTATAATTAAAAAATCATTTTAATGGCTTCCTATCAATTTGAACCATAAGGTGTAATGGAGGGTCTAATGATTCTAACGATATTTATTTGATTTCAAAATTATAAAATGTAATGGAAGGTTCCACACATATTTGGATATTCCCCACAAAATTGCTAAAGGCATTAGTATCCTAAGATTGGAGTTCAATGGATTTTAGAATCTCCATTAATGCCTCAAAATGTAGGGATATTTTTGTATTAGCTCATAAATAGATAGTTTGGTTGAAGCTATTTTAAGGCTAGTGGTTAGCCAGCTACTCAGAGATATGATTAACTTTTATGGATGATTGGAAAGATGATTGGGTGGAGATGGATGGCTTGGAATGTGAATTGATTGGGAAGAATTTGTAGATAACTGAATGGATGATGATGAATTGGTAGGTTGAGGAGACACACTTTACTGAGGTGCTATAGGAGATTGGGAAGTCTACTATTGTGCATTTTTTTTATTGGTGCATTGTTGAATTTGGGTGACTACATTAATAGCACCCACAAAACCTTGATATTGTTGCACATGGTTGACTTGATTAGGATAAGTCTTGATATTTGATCCTCCTGTTGTTGGTTGCACTTTCTCATGATGAGGAAGTGGTGTTTGATAAATTCTAGGGTTATAATTTTGTTGAGCCAAGGGACTATCAAACTTTATGGCCCCTAGGTCAATTAAGTCTTGCACCACATCTTTAAATTGATAGTAGCTATTAATGTCATACCCATTCTGTTGATGATAAGGGTAAAATAATTTTTCCCTATAAATTTTGTTATGCTTGGTAGGATCATCTGGTTTAATATCAGGTAAGGCAAGGTAATTGGTGTCATACAACCTAGGAAATATGGAAGCATATGATTTAGAAAAAGGTGTGTAATGGTGATCGTATCGAATATATTATTGATGTTGATGATTATCCATAGTTAACACAGTGTTATGAATTTGTTGGGGTGGGGGAACCACTTGATATGAAAATTGTTGCTATTGTTGTTGCATTGATTGCTTTTGTTGATCCATTACTGGCTAACCCATGATCACTTAATTCACTCTATTTAGCTTAGATTGGCCAAAATAAATTCCTTTTTATTACCCCTTATTTTGCCATTCTTTCTTCATAGGCTTTATCACACCTTGGATTTTTATTTCATAAATTATGCTAGCTTGGTAAAGAGCTTCTTCGTTGCAATTGCAATAACCAGGAGATGGGTTTTAAGCAAATTTTGGTGAACATTCGAGTTAACTCTTCCATTGGTAGGTAAAATAGTAGTTTTGTGATAATAGCCCTCCAAAGGTTGCCAAAATCATAGACTGACTCTTCATAAAATTACTTAAGGCTATACAAGTTAGACAGTATGATTTGCTTACAAAAATTAAGGGAGAATATTTCTAGGAATTGGTTTATCAAATTTTCAAGTCTATAAATGCTATGATGAGGTAGATGGTTATACAAATCCTGAGCATCTCCCCCAATGTATGAGGAAAGGTTCTAAGAAATAAAGCATCTTGATCTTATGTTTCGAAGCATGAGTAAATAAATGTTCTTACATGATCTCTAGGGTCCTTAGCCCCTTTAAATTTATCAAATTTTGGCACTATGACATCTGTTGAATATGGCGATGATGGTACCAAAAATTAAATGGGTTTATTGATTATCCACCTTAAAGTAGGCTTTCGATTCATCATACCAAGAGTGCGTTGTATCAACATATCAATATGTTGTTGCATTACCTAAATTTTAGGGTCTTCCCCTGGTATGTGGAAGCCCTTAATTACTTGTGACTGTGCGGAGATGAAGTGGTGAAATGTTGGGGTATAATGAGATATTTATGGCTTGATGGATTATATTACATTTTATGATGTTGGGCTTGATGAGGGAATAATTATGGATGATGGAATGGTAATGAAGTTTTGGGACCATGAATATGCTGAACTATGGGAATGGATTGGGTGTGGGTTAATGGATGTGTGGGGATGGAAATCATTGAATATTATGATGCCCAGGATGGATTCGAGATAAATAAGGTATGATATATTAGAATAGACCAGGTCTTAAGATCTTCCACTTGTATTTACTATTGGGGATAAGAATGAGCATCTTGCTGACCCATGAGCAATTTATTGAGGTGTTTCCATGCTTGTTGTATGGCAATTTCTAAGGTAAATGGTGTAGATGTGGTGGAAATGGATGAGGTGAGGGGAGGATAGTTGCAATAGGGATTGCAACTGAATGATGGACATTAGATGAAATGGAGACTGGAATTTGTAAAGCATCATTGACATGTTCTTCATACAATGGATTGCCATAGGTGGTGGTATAGAAATATGGGATAGGAATATTTTTGACAAATGATTGTTGTGGGAGATAGAAGTTATGGGAAGGTGTAGATGATGGCTCAAAAAGAGGGTTGGTATACACCTAGTTGAAGCTAGAAGGATGCGAAAAGGAAATTTTCTACTAAAAATAAGGACTATTCCTAGATGGGTTATTTATTTTCTCTAGAATAGGTTTAGTGGATCTTAGATAAGCTCCAACTTTACCCATATCTATGTAGGTGATGTTAGGGTTGGTAAGGGATTATGGCCCAGTTTTGGAATGGGGGTATTTATGGCTCTATGCAAAACATCAGTTTTTGAGGTATACACAATGTATGAGGGTTCCATAGACGAACACAAATAACTTATTTGTATCACACTTACAATATTAACCATAGAAGTGGTAGGGAAATATTTGGAACACTCTATGGATGAAATGGTTTGGCTAACAGAGAATTGACTCAAAATATTTGCTTGGTTTCGGGTTGAAACCATAATGCAGTGAGTAAATTATGAATGTTGAATGTGTGTAATGTGTAGAAAAAATGCAATGGAAATCACATAGAATAAAACAAGCAGATTAATCCTATGTTTTACAAAAGATTTTTTTTTGTGTGTATGTGGTTTTGTATGTTGTAATGTGCAAACCTAAACTACTATGTGAGGTGGACTCTTAGGATGGATGGCAAATGAGAATATTCCTGATGATGAAATCCAAAAATATTGTTCACGGGTTACTATGGTTTCTATGGGGAGATATGACAGATGGGGATGAATCCCATCATTGCCAATATCGAATAATGGTTGGTGATGAAATCAACTCATTGTTGTTAAATGTATGACATGCAGAGTGTGTGATTCATTTTTAATATTTATGTTATCTACAATATTCACTCAATGCTAACAACACCCTATTTTACGTATCTAATATATATTTCAAGGATATTAACACCAAGTTCCTTAAAATAACTTAAGGCACACCACTTAAGATCCACCCTAAATCATCAAGTGATTCCAATAGTGGAGGGTTAACTGAGTTCTTCCACGTTGAATCATATAGTGATTCCAACAACGAGAGTGTACTCAGGTATCATGAACTTGTTCCAGATTAGAAAAACAAAAATTGAAGCCTTTAACCTTAATATGCAACTATTTATGCTTTTATCATTTCAATTACAAACAAAATACAAAATAACAAGAGAAACACCATAGAGAGCACTTTTTAGAAAAAAAGGTGGGAAAACGAGCTCTGGCGATTTTCTCCTCTGAACCAGAGTTTCTGCATCCTCGATTTTTCTCTGGTTTTTGCGGTCTTGCTGAAGTGCATTTAGGTTACGGGGGATCTGAAGATCCGTTCGGTGCCCCTGGAGGGTCCAATGGGGACTTCTCTGGCTCCTGATTCAGGAAACACCAGCTCTTACGCTGATCTATTTAAAGGCGACTCTTCCCCGAAGACTGTTGAAGCGCAAAATATGGCATACAAGAAGATCTTCACGGCTGTTGGGAATCGGCCGTCAGCTCATCGGGTGAATGGTTGTCTGTCGCAGGCCGATTCCAGGCCAAAAATCGTCATTGAACCCAGCATGGTTGAAGAATCAGTTCTCTACAGAGCGAACCATGACCTAATCTGCAAGTTCATGGGCATTCGCCCCTCTCTGAACTTCCTGCATTCATGGATCCGTCAAAACTGGGAACCCCACGGTGAGTACTCATTGTGGTTTATTAGTAATGGTTATTTTATTGTCAGCTTCTCGGCTCTGGCCGACAGAAATAAGGCTTTTGAGTCGAAAAAGAAGAACCATGGCCCGACAGGCCTTTTTGTTCAACCATGGCGGGTGGGCTTCGACCCTCGTGTTGAACCCACTGCTATACCAGTGTGGATTAGATTATACGCCCTTCCTATGGAGTTCTGGGGGGAGCAGGTATTGGCCATGATTGGCAATACGATTGGTAGACATATTGGTGTTGCCAGAGACACTATTGAAGGGAGCATGGCAGTTTACGCGTGAATCTATGTTGAGATGGATCTCAGCCAGCCTCTACCGGCTGAGTTGGATATTGAACTGGCAGGTCATACCTGGATCCAACAGCTTGACTACGAAGCCCTACCCTTCAGATGTCGGGTTTGCCATAAGCATGGGCATCTAGCCTGTTTCTGTCCTATTAATATGAATGCCAAGATGGAGGCCCCTTCAGATTTGCCACATCTACCTAAGGAGGATAAGGTTGCTCCTAATACAGATCCTAATAGCTCTGGTCAGAGCCAGAACGCTCCGAGAGAGGGTTTTGAACAACCCAGAAGAAGAAGACGGACTAAGAAAAAGGAGGGAAAGGAGCAATCTAATCTCAGGCCTGCCAATAGGTATGAGATTTTTAAATCTTTGGTTGATGAAGAGGATCACTCTATGGAGGGCTTGGAGGGTTTCAAAGAAACTTCTAATATTCCTGGGCAGCCCCCCCTCTCACCTTCTCCTGTCATACAGCAGATAGTTGATCCCTGTGAAGTATCACAGCCAGTGTCTTCTGGTGCCTTAGTAGTCCATAATCCTGAGCAGTCAGTATCTCAGGATGTCCACATGGGGATAGCAGAGAAGAGCAGGGAAAGGCCATCTTTGGGGATAACCCAGCTGGAAAAAAGACCAAAAAATAGCAATTCTCAGGGAGCAGGTCGGAGATCTAATAAGGAGCTGCTAGCAGCTCAAGGAGACAAATTGATCATGGGAGGATCAATGAGGACAATTGATTCTTATTGCTCTCAGGGTAACCCATGATTATACAATCTTGGAATGTGAGGGGTTTAAACAGCAGAACCCATCAATCTGCTGTTCAAAGGTTATTAGAAAATAGCAATACTGATTTCTTGCTTTTACAAGAGACTAAGATGTCTTTGGATCTTATGTCTAAAACAGTCAACAGAATCTGGAAGGGCGCTGGTCACATGGATGTGGCTGCCCAAGGTGCCTCAGGGGGGATTGTTACTCTGTGGAACTCTCAGGAATGGTCTGCAATAGATCACCTTGCCTGGAGGGGTGTTCTCACTTCTCTCTTTCGGAATAATGTCTCGGCGGAAGTCGTTTTAATTACTAACTTTTATGGATCTCAAACCCTGGAGGGTCAGAGGCAGCAGTGGAAGGCTGTGCATGACATGAGAGTGTCTAGGGAAGGTCTAGACTGGATTGTAGCGGGGGACTTTAATGCTAAATTATCTTCTAGAGAACAGGAAGGGGGAACACCCTTTTTGGATCCAGGGGACCGATTCATGATCGCTCAAGTCCAGGCTTTACACCTAGTGGACATCAAATGTCCTGGCAATAACTTCACTTGGACTAATAAAAGGAGGGAGCCACATAGTAGGAAGGTGAAACTAGATCGCTTTCTGCTCTCAGAAGAGACGTTTGTAAAATGGAACATTAATTTTTAGATTTTAGCAGGCCCTGTTTCTGATCACTGCCCTATTCTGTTGGAAGGTGGGGCTGGGAGGGGACATCATCACAAACCTTTCAGATTTGAGAATTTCTGGCTGCAGAAAGAAGAACTTCGGGAGAAAATCCCACAATGGTGGAAAGAAGGTCGTCCAGCTTATGGAAGAGCAATGTTCAGAATTCACAAACAACTTCAATATGTCAAAACTCAGTTGAAATATTGGAGGCATTCTAATAAATCTGACTTCCAAGCCCAAAGAGCTCCATTGGTGGCCCGCTGGGATGAGGTACAAAAATAGTTCAGAGAAGGAGTTATTACAGATCAGCTCAAGGTTGAGGATGATGCCTTGCGTAGAGCGGTGGAGGACATTGACAACCAGGAGGAGACTTATTGGAGGCAGAGAGCAAGAACTACCTGGTTAGTGGAAGGGGACCGAAATACAAATTCTTTCATCGGATTGCTTGTGCCCGAAGACAGATGAACAAGATGGAGGTCCTTCAAGATGAGAATGGTCATTCCTTTGACACTCTTCCTGAGATTCACTCCCATGCTATGGATTATTTCTCAAAGCTTTTTAAGGAGAGTCCGGTTCAAGATGCTTCGGCCCAAAATGAAGTTCTTTCTGTCATTCCTGCTCTCATTTCTGAGGATGAAAACCAGGCCCTCCTCAAACCCATTGATAGAGATGAACTGACAGCTGTGGTCTTTGGAATGAGTACTGGTAAAACTCCAGGTCCTGACGGTTTCCCCATTGAGTTTTTCCAGGCCTTCTGGGATTGCTTAGAGGAAGATGTTAGAGCTGTGGTTGAAGAATCCAGAGAAAACAAGAGAATGCTTAAAGCTCTAAACCACACTTTCATTACCTTGATTCCAAAAGGGGAGGAGGGGAGCCAGATTTCAGATTATAGGCCTATTGCCTTATGTAATGTGCTGTATAAAATAATCACCAAGGTAATGGCTGAGCGGCTAAAACCCCTTCTTCACAGCATTATCTCCTCTGAGCAAGGGGGTTTTGTTGAGGGTCGACAGATTCTGGATGGGGTGGTTCTGGCTCAGGAAGCTATTCATTCAATGCACACTTCTGGGAATAAAGGGATGTTCATAAAACTGGACATGTCCAAGGCTTATGACAGGGTTGAATGGAGTTTTCTGGCCAAAATGATGGCTGCTTTTGGTTTCTCTCAGGACTGGATTGAGTGGGTCATGAGCTGTGTCTCTTCCCCGACCTACTCTGTTCTTATCAAGGGCCTTCCTTCGCAGCCTTTTGGAGCCTCTCGGGGACTCCGCCAGGGGGATCCTTGCTCTCCTTATCTATTTCTGATTATGGTTGAAGGTCTTGGCAGACTTTTCTTGAGGAGAAGACAGCAAGGCAGGTTATTGGGTGTTAGGGTGGGGGACGAAGTTCTATCGCACCTGCAGTTTGTGGATGACACTGGTCTGATGGGAGTTGCCAGCCTCAGGGAAGCAAGATCGATTAGGGATACTCTTAATGTTTATCTCAGGGCCACTCAACAGGTCATTAATGACAAGAAATCCAAGGTGGTCTTTTTCAATCTGGAGCACAGGCTTCAGAACAGAATTTTAGAAATTCTGGGATTTACTAGGACTGCTCTTCCTGTGGTTTACTTGGGGATTCCCTTGCACTTCAAAGAGCTAAAACTTGACACTTGGAGGCACTTGCTTGAGGGCATCCAGGAAAGAATTAATCACTGGTCTCACAAGTGGTTAAGCTATGGTGGCAGAGTAACTTTCTTACAGTCAGTCATTCAAGCCATGCCTATCTACAAATTCTCTATCTTGGCTGCCCCGCTTACAATCTGGAAAGATTTGGATAGGATGGCTAGAAAGTTTTTGTGGGAAGGACCAAAGGGAGAGAGAAAGTGGGCCTTAGTGAGCTGGGATAAAGTTACCCAGCCCAAGGTAAAAGGTGGGCTGGGACTGAGAGGATCCAGGTTAAATAATAAAGCCTTGGCTAGAAAGTTGTACTGGAGGTGGATTTCCCAGCCTACTTCCTTATTCAGTAGAATTCTTACTAGCAAGTACTTGGGTCATGTCAATCCCAGTGAGGTGGGCCGCTTCTCTTTGGAGGGTGTTGGATCCTTAGTTTGGCAGGCCCTCAAGCTTGGATCGCAGGTTATTAAAGACCAGCTATTTTGGAAAGTGGGGAGGGGGGATAAGGCCCGTTTCTGGTCTGATTCCTGGGATCAGTTTCCTCCCATCATGGTTGAATTCCCAGAGTTACTCCCAATCAAAGCTGCCATAGAATCCAAGGGTTGGGTCCAAATTGAGAGTTATTTCAATACTACTCAGCTGGGGGGGTATAAGTTTAAGAAGTTGGAGGAGTGGCCAATTTCAATCCCTCCGGAGCTAGCACCCATCTTGTCCAGAATCTTGAAGGAAATATTTCTCACTGGGAGGGACGAGGAGGATGAATTAGCTTGGGGCTTTGGGAGCCTTGGCGTTTACACTGTTAAAGATGGATATGATAACATCCTCCCTGAGCCTCCCCCCCTGCTTTCCCGGTTGAGGACTGGAGACAGATTTGGCAATCCAAGGGCTGGCCGAAAGTGAACTTTTTTGCTTGGCAGGTTATGCACAATGGAATTCTCACTTTCGACAACCTCAAGTGCAGAGGTATCATCGGTCCTTCTCAGTGTGTTCTATGCCATAAGAACGAGGAAACAACTGATCATATGATGTTTGAATGCCCCTTCACGCGCCAGATTTGGAAGCGCTGGTTCTCTCACTTTAAAATCTAGCTTAATGGTGATTTGAATCGGATTAACATTCTGGAAAGATGGAAGAGGGGTAGATTTAAATCTAAAGCTCTTCGTATCGGTTGGGAGCTCGGCTTAAATTTCATTTGGTGGCAAGTGTGGTTGGAGAGAAATGCAAGAATATTTCGAGAAACGTTTTCCACACTTGATGGTGTTTGGCAGGTCATCTGGAGCAAAGTCTCTGAAACAGTTGTCGTCCATGCAAATGAGGAATCTCAGGTTGATTCGGAGCCAATGGACGAGGGAGTGGAAAAGCAAGAGGAACAGGTCAGAGCCAGCTGGATACCTCCTCCCGACGGTTGGATCAAAATCAATACTGATGGAGCTGCTAAGGGCAATCCGGGTAATGCTGGCATTGGTGTGGTCTACCGGAATCACGAGGGCACCGTGCTCTACTGGGAGCTATAGGGTTTGGGCAGAGCCACAAATAACGAAGCTGAAGCCATTGCTATCAGAGCTACTTCTATTTGGGCAGTTAATCAGGGCCATAGGAGGGTAATTCTAGAATCTGACTCTCAAATATTGGTTGGAGCTCTTGATTGCATGAGGAACTTTGCTTTAAAAGCATGGAGGTTGAGGATTTTGGTCTCTCAAATCAAGGAACTATGGAGAGAACTAGATGACGTGATTCCTGTTTATGCGAGTAGAAATCTAAATAAAGCGGTCGATTTCCTTGCGAAGATGGGTGCTGAGAAAGAGGTAGGGGTGCAGCTGCACAGTGACATGCCTTTGGAGGATGAAGTGATTCGACAGGGCCTGGAACGATCCTTAAGATAATGCACAAAGAAAATGCTAAGGGTGGTTTTTGTCGTGATATCGCGACCTGTTGCGCCGTCGCGGCCTTTGGTGGCAAGCTGTCGCGATATCGTGACATGTTTTGATGTCGCGGTTGTTGGAGAGAAGCTGTAGCGATTTCGTGGCCTGTAGCACCGTCGCTGCCTTTGGCGAGAAGTTGTAGCGATTTCATGACCTGTTGCACTGTCGCGGCCTTTGGAGGGAGACTGTCACGATTTCGTGACCTGTTGCACCGTCGGGGCTTGTGGCTGGAAGCTGTAGCGATTTCGCGACGCTTTTGGAAAATTGGCGCTAAGGGGAAAAATCGTCGCGATTTCGTGACTCTTTTGGAGTATAGGCGCCAAGGGGAAAATCCGTCGCGATATCGCGACATTTTTGCTGAATGGTTGCTCAAGGGAAAAATCGTCGCGATTTCGCGACAGTTTTGGAGAGCTGGTACCAAGGGGAAAAACCGTCGCGATATCGCGACACTTTTGAAGGTTGTCCGCCTTGGAGAAAAACCGTCGCGATATCGCGACACTTTTGTTGAAAGGGCGCCCAGGAGAAAAATCGTCGCGATATCGCGACATTTTTGGCGAGCTGGCACCAAGGGGAAAAACCGTCGCGATATCGCGACACTTCTGAAGGTTGGGCGCCGAGGCGAAAAGCCGTCGTGATTTCGTGACACTTTTGCTGAATCGGCGCTAAGGGGAAAAATCGTCGCGATATCGCGGCATTTTTGGCATGCTGGCACCAAGGGGAAAAACCGTCGCGATATCGCGACACTTTTGAAGGTTGGGCGCCACGGTGATAACTCGTCGCGATATCGCGACAATTTTGAAGGTTGGGAGCCAAGGGGAAAACTCGTAGCGATTTCGCGACAGTTTTGGGGAATTGGCGCTGTGGGGAAAAATTGTCACGATTTCGCGACACCTTTAATGAAGGGGCGCCAAGGGGAGAACCCGTCGCGATTTCGTGACACTTCTGTAGTTTGGGCGCCAAGGGAAAAACTCGTCGTGATTTCGTGACACTTTTGGAGAATTGGCGCCATGGGGAAAACTCGTCGCGATTTCGTGACTCTTTTGCAGCACTGGCGTCAAGGGGAGAACTCGTCGCGATTTCGCGACACTTCTGGTGATCAGGCGCCTTTTGGAAATCTCGTCGCATGACACTTTTGGAAATCTCGTCACGATTTCGTGACACTTTTGGTGATTGGGCGCCTTGAGGTTGTGTCGTCGCGATTTCGCGACGTTTGTGGTGGTTAGGTGCCTCGGGGCTTGGCTGTCGTGATTTCGCGACATGTCACGATTTTGTGACATGTCGCGTTTTGCGGCTCGTTTCTCTGGCGCGGCCTCGGTTGGGTTTCTGTCACGATATCGCGACATGTCACGATTTCGTGACATGTCGCGTTTTCGCGCCTTGTTGTTTTCTTGCTTCTTGCTCTTGGCTGGGATGTGTTTTCTCCCTCTTGTAATTGTTCTCAGTTTTAATACAAGTTTTTTCAAATTTTTCAAAAAAAACAAGAGAAACACCATAAAACAGAAGAAATATAAATAAAATTTTATGATGCAACTACAACAAAATCACAAATGCAATTCTATCCTATATGCAAACTATATGAAAGATGCAAATACCTAGAATGAAAAATGCAACTGCATTTTTAAAATAGAAAATATATGTTTTCCTATTAATTTCACTGTTAAAAGGTAGAAAAATAACAATGGACTTAGGGTTTAAACCAGGCTTACCCGGAAGCCTACTTATGTCTTTCCCACTCTCTTGAAAGTTGACTAGAATGTCCTGAATGTAGACCAAAATCCCCTGAACTCTACAGGGCATCCGTGTGACCACTAATCAAAATTTGATATATCTAGAAACCCTCGTTTTCATGATTTTTGCATGATCAAACTTTTGGAAAATTATAGAATAAAAAAAAATCATAAATCAGTGACAAGGTAAATCAAAATGATGAACCCTTTGGGGGTCCCACCATGATCATCATTTTGTAAGAAAAAAAATGACAACACCAAAGCAATAGGTAACATAATAAACACAAAATCTTATTGCATAAATGAAGACAAATAATATTAATATTATTATGGGGGGAGCCTTGATCTCCAATGTTACAATATGATTTTGTATCGATACAATGATTACAAATATAGGGTTTTAAAACCCTTATTCACAAATTAATATATGGTGTCTTTGGTGTCATATGTCACTCTAAACAAGTGTGTGGATGGGCTTGTGTATCCCTACAAGTCCATCCTAGTTGCAACATATTCCAAATTGTAGTTCCTGCACCTACAAACAAAATATAACACAAAAGGAATTAATAGCACTTGTGTGGGCTCCACTGTGTGAGGCCCTATGAATGATAAAACCTACAAACCCTAAGTGTTGTAATGTTAAACTGTAAACAAAATGTAAAAACATAAATATATACAAATGAATATCTTACCTTGTCAAGAAAATAGCTGGGATGTTGATCTATGCTCTTGTTCCTATGTTAAAAAGTCGTGTGAATACCCGAAAGCACCTGAGGACTTGCAGACTATAAATCAGTATGGAAAATGCCCAAACATGTTTAGGGAGGATTGTGAATGTCTAGAAATATTCCAAGAATGCTTAGAAATATTCTGCAAACTTTGGGAGGCATTCAGGGGTGTATGGAAGTGATGCAGAACCAAATCTAGTTCACGAGGGTTTTTTGGTGGCAAAAACAGAAGGTGTGATGGTAGTGGTGAGGGAGGAATATGGTAGAAAAATGGCTAGGGTTTAGGAGTATATAGAATATCGAATGCTCTAGAATTTTAAGAATTTTCTAAAACTTTATATACCTTGATTCATCAAAAATGAATCATCTTTATAATATGCCCTTGATCATGTTAAGGTTTCGACGACACCAACGGATGGTTAAGATTAAAACATGAGGAAGGGTTGATATCATGTGACATGGATTAAGATGAATGGATGGCTAAGATTAAGTCATGGCGGATGGCTAGGATTTATTCACATAAATACATATATTTATTAAATATATATATATATATATATATATATATATATATATATATATATATATATATATATATATATATATATATATATATATATATATATAACGAATGACTATGATTTGAGGATATGAATGGATGATGAATGGCTAGATTTTGGTGTCTAATTTTTTTTTTTGGTTGTGCTTAATATATGCTCCAAATGACCTACTAGGTGTATAGGCTTACAAGATGGGTTGTAGATTTTTTATTGATGAAAAAATATATTATGATTAGGAATAAAATATTTAGATATACAGTTGGAAAAACTATCATCTTATTTTCAATAAAGAATTTAGTAGCTAGTTTTACTAGAGAAATTACTTTTGTGTCTTTGACCTTCTATTTGGCCGAACAATTAGAGATTTATCCAAGTGGTTTACCTAGAATATTTGTGGAATGGGAAGAGATATAAGAGCTAGTAGACTATATAGGATCTACTTTATAATGGGTCAAAATGATACCTTGTACAATCAGCTTTGATCATATTTCGGTGGTCTTTTATTTCTAGTATAAAGCCCCATCTCCAATCAAGTTTAATATTCCTTACAAATTAAGTGTCTTTTATCTCAACTCTAAGCAACACATTAACTTAATCCAATAAGAGTGGAACTATTATCTCATTCACTATCAACCATGGAGTGGATTATGTGCTTGAAAGCCACCATCTACAAAATTATTTAAGCTTTGAGATAATACGACCTTGAAATGGCTTGACAACATAGAGCATTGAGACCTGGGCATCAATGTCCCCAAAAAATTAACTCAAAATATTACTAGGTATTAGCTAAAATTAAGGATACTTTGAGGATTTTGAAAGTATATAAATCCAATGAGTCTAGAATTAAAGCAATATTGAATTGGACTAATCATGGTGAAAAATAATCCAAGTTTTTCTTTAGCTATCAGAGGTCAAAAAAATATAAAAAAATCCTCCAAATTGTCTTCTCTAAGCACTATGCTAACTTTTTTTTAGAAGAGGATATAGATTAATTTTATCTAATATTAGCTAATTATATTAAGGAATGTACTACCAACCTTGTTCTTGCATATCTATCTAAATATTTAGAGAAGATATTATTAGAGGATAAGTCTAAATAGACATTATGGGAAATGAAAAGGAACAATGCTCCAAGTTATAAATTTTACTAAAAATATGGTCAATGCCCAATAGGGACTTTCATAAAATGTATAAGGAGGATTTTAATGAATTGATATCTTTGTTCCTTTATTAATGAAGGCCTAAACAAATTGTTTTCAAAGAACTCCAACAAGGAACACATATTTGGTTGGAGATCCATTACCTTGATCAATATTTCTTACAAATCATTATAAAGGTTTTGGCCATTAGATAATGACCCATTGACCAAAAAAAATGTCAAGGAAGCTAAAACATGCTTTATTTAAGGATTATACATTTTGAATAATCTTATGTTGGCCTAGGAAGTTTTATAGTGGGAAAAATAATTTGGGTAGAATACTTTGCTATTTAGAATTATTTTTGATAAAGTTTATAATTGAATGTGTTGGCATTTAATCCTCATCATGTTTAATTAGATGGTATTTGGGGATAATTTATACCAATATATCTCTCTACTTTTCAAAAATATTTCAACACGAATTCAAGTGAATGGTATTTTCATAGAAATTCAAATTGCATATATTGGTCAAACAAAAATCTCCCATTGCTCCTCTACTTTATGTTTTGACTACTAACACCCTTGGAAACCTACTAAGAAGAGCACAAACTGAAAATATACTACTTTATTGGATATATGATCTTTGATTCAATTAGCTTGCAAAGTTTTTCCACATGAGAGGCTCAAAATTTGGAATCATTGACCTCTTTTTTTACCTTACAATCTTGGCCTTAGGATCTAGCTCAATTGTATGTTGGATAATATCCTTATTTTACCTGCTAAATTCCTTGTAAGTCTAAGCCATTACTTCCCTACATTTCTAGCATAAGTGGATAAGAGATTCCTTTTATACCTTAGTAGCCACTTTATTTATCTTCAATGCTTTCCCTGGGACCACCTCTATCTCTTGGTAATCATCCCTATCAAAAATGATTCATATTTTCCCTTTGAATGTATCATTTGGTTTGATCAAGGATTCTAATATAATTAGCCCCTTTGAAAGCTTCTTGAATCTTGTTTGGATGATTTGATCTCCATATTTTTATTCGATTTTTGGTGCTATTTATTTAGAATATTCATCCATATATTTAAGGAAATGAACAATATGTTAATCACTTTCAAACACTTTTCAATTCACTTCATTATCATGGATAACAAGTCTAACTATTAATTTTGTGAATTAAATATAGGATCCAATTGTGATTTAATAACTACCATACAATCCTAACCTCTTACTCATATTTGATTAAAATTAGATAATCCATCCAGTAGTGAGAATATTTTAGAGCCTAAAAATTTGGAGGATTTGATCCATGGAAGGTAAGGGATAGTGATCTTCTAATGAATCTTTGTTGACATCTCTAAATTCAAAACACAATATGATTTCACCATTATTCTCTCTTACAAGTACTAGAGTAGAGAACTATGTTGTATGCTTGTTTGGATATATGATATTTGATTCAATCAAATTGTAAAGTTCTTTTTATATGAGAGGCTCAAATGTTGGAATCACAAGCCTCTTTTTTTGCCTTACAATCTTGCCCTTAAGATATAGCTCAATTGTATGTTGGATAATATCCTTATTGTACCTGTTAATATCCTTGTGAGTCTAAGCCATTACTTCCCTATATTTCTAGTATAAGTGGACAAGAGATTCCTTTTCTACCTTAGTAGCCACTTTACCTATCTTCAATGCTTTCCTTGGGACCACCTCTATCTCTTGGTAATCATCCCCATAAACAATGATTCCTCTTTTCCCTTTGAATGTATATTTTACTTTGAACAAGGATTCTAATGTAATGAGCCCCTTTAAGCTTCTTGGATCTTGGATAAATGATCTGATATCCATATATTTCTTCAATTTTGAGGGTTATTTATTTAGCATATTCATCCATCTATTGAAGGAATTGAGAAATATGTTCATCACTTTCAAATACTTGCCAATTCACTTCATTATCATGGATAGCAAGCCTAACTATAAATATTGCAAATTGTTGATTATAGAGAAAATCATTTATATTATCAAATTGTGATCCAATCACTACCATACAATCCTAAAATTCTTATCCATATTTGATTAAAATTGGAGAATCTATCTAGTAGTGAGAATATTTTAGAGCTTAAACCATTTGGAGGATTTTATCCATGGAAGGCAAGGGATAGTGATATTATTATGAAGCTTTGTTGAGATATCTAAAATTAAAACACAATTTGATTTCACGATTCTTCTATCTTACAAGTACTAGAGTAGAGATCTATGTTGTATGATTTATTGGATATATGAACTTTGATTCAATCAACTTGTAAATTTTTTTCCACATGAGAGACTCAAACTTTGGAATCACCAACCTTTTTTTTGCCTTACAATATTGGCCTTAGGATCTAGCTCAACTGTATGTTGGATAATATCCTTATTATACCCAATAATATCCTAGTAAGTCTAAGTCATTACTTCCCTATATATATAGCATAATTGGACAAGAGATTCAATGCTCTTCAATGCTCCCCTAGTACCACGTCTATATCTTGGTAATCATCCATCTCAACAATGATTCCTCTTTTTTATTTAAATGTATCATTTGGTTTGAACAAAGATTCTAATGTAATTAGCCCCTTTGAAAGCTTCTTGGACCTTGGTTGGATGATCTTATATACATATGTTTCTTCAATTTTTGGGTCTATGTATTTAACATATTAATACATCTATTGAAGGAAATGAACATTATGTTAATCACTTTCAAACACTTTCCAATTCACTTAATTATCACGGATAGCAAGTCTAATTATCAATTTTACAAATTATTGATTATGGAGCAAGTCACTTATAGGATCAAATTGTGATCCAATAACTACCATACAATCAAAATACAAGTTTTAAACCCTTGGAATGACTCTAAAATTGATGGCATCAAAGGCTTCAATTAGATCCTAGACCCTATGCCTATCATATTTCATCAATCTATTCTTTTTCAAACATTGAGACCTTACTTTATTACCAAATCACTATCACCAAAGACCTAAAATATTTTAATACCTTTTTTTCTTCATTTAGAGACCAAGTACCAGATCTTCATAATAAAAAAAATTATTTGAAAAATTGAATTATAGTCGAAAGCCTATAATTATTTTTTTCCTTCTAGAAAAATCAAGCATACACTAGCACCAACTCCTTTTCTTCTTCTAGCACTATTGAAATACAATTTCCATAGACTAGTGAGATTTTCTTCTTGTTTATGATTTTAGGGATAGGAAAATTTTATTATTGGATTCGATAGGTCACTATTCTTATTTTTTCAAACACTTTATATGGATCTAAATTGCTCATATCAACAACTGATTGACTTACTTGATCATTTGGTACACATGAATGGACTTATTTAGCTAATGCCTTTGTCATAGATTATCCTTTGATATAGATCTACTTAATATCTATTTTGATTATAGGAATGTGCTCTATATGATGAACATGAATGGGTTATGAAAGAAATTTTATTTCAGTATCATTTTGGGTCCTCAATAGCATATGCATCTAGTCTAAGTATAGGTAGCCTCCTATATTAGCAATAAAGTCTTGATAAATAGATGCTAATTGGTATTGGTAATTCAATGACTACTAAGTCCTAATGGATTGTCAAATTTGGACATGCTTATAGAGTCAAATGTATGTTATTGACCAACCCAAAGATCTAGTTTGATGTTACATCTAGCTAAACTTGATGGGATTATAAATTAGTCCCATTGCATATGCCACCCTTTTTTATATAACTAAGGTACTTGCTCTAGAGTCTAGAAAACAATTTTGAACCAACTTGTCACTATAGATGAAAGTAAAATGACATTGAACTGGTTACTTTAGGAGTAGACATTTGAAGAACTCTAGGCACCTTTTGATTACCCTAGTTTTTTTTGCATTTCGAATGCCTCTTTCAACCACTTAATTTATTTTGGCATTGAGATCCTAGAGTAGTATGGTCATAGTATATTTCTTAAGGTGTTCTACTATATTAAATGATTCTAAAAAATGCATCTTATAAGTTGTAATTGATGTCTATTGGTATTAGGTTATTTATACTATAGGTATTTGAGAGGTACTTGCATTGGGATGAGCTCTTGTTGACTAGGTATTTCAGAAAAAATATTTTTTGTCGATGTTGGAAACTTTTATGCATTTCGGGTATGTACTATTACTGGAAGAATATGTTTTTGGGATCTAGTGGTTTCTTTTATGTAGTGAGAATTATTTTTTTGATTGTCTCTTGTTATTCTAATACTTTTATTTGAGCTCTTATCATATAATGTGATTACATCTGGAGATTTTAAGGTATCATAGTCCCTATTTTATTAGATAAAGCATATAAATCTTTTGCATCCTATGTTTCTACGGTTTCTTCAAGCAAGTTGGTATTTGTGCATGGGAAAAAGTTTTGTGATGGAATTTGTGATACGTGGGGCTAAGAAGTAAATGTATAAATATAGGTAGTATTGTATACCTCTAATATCTCCATATAATTTTTTTGTATAGGCACTATATCTCTAATAAGATTAGGGAAAAGCTGATGCAATGTAATTTATCTAAGAATAATTTATTGGTTTGTACTTGATGGTTGTATAAGATTTATATTGGGTTAGAAATTGGAATTTTGATAACCATTTGAAGGAGTAATATATCCCTAATTGTTTAATTAGAAAGTAAAACTAGGGTTTCCATGATAGTGATATTGATTATTATGTTGTCTTCTAAGGGTTGTAACATCATTTGAGACAATATTAAGCAAAATTTTCTTTTCATCCAACTCAATAGAAGAGCAAGAACTTGAATTATTAGAAGTAGAGCATGGGTTGTGGGTGTAATTGGGATAACAATGGGAGTGGCTAATATGGTGGTTGAACATTGGATACAAAATCATAGGGGGCCTATGGGCTAGTCTTAATATCTAGATAAGATCATTTTTGACCTGTATCTTTATACCATAATTTTTTGGTAAAGAATTTTCTTCCCAACCTTAATCATCATAGATATTTTTTAATCTAAATATTTCAAATAATATATAAAAATCACACCTAGGGGGGGTGGATTTTATTAGGAATTCTATGTCATGTATTTTAAAAATATAGATTGAAATCATATATTACCTCCATTAGTGCCCTATTTATAGTAGATAATTATTCTAAGAGAGACACCATTTATCTTCTCTCAAAAATGATCAACAAAAAAGGTAGCCAGTTGATCCTAATTTGTATTTGAATGTGGGGTTAATGAGACATACCATTCATGTGATTTACCTCTAAATGATACCACTAGAAATCTTAGTGCCACATTCTATTCCATAATATTATGTAGACTACATGGGCTAACCATGTGCTATATGTGTTTAGTGGGTGTGGTAAAGTCATTGACAGTGAAGTAGCCCATAGTTTTAATGTAAATGTTTGGATATCATCCCATATTGTATATGGAATCGCTGGTTTTAATGGACCTTGGTCATTTCATGTAGGAAATATAATCTTCAAGGTGGTTGAGCAACCATATTCTAGCATTGGCCTCTCCTCAAAATTATGGTAAGAGAGGGGACCAAAACTTGAGGATTTGCAATAATATAGGATCTAGTAGTAGGTCTTGTGCTTACCAACTTCTAGTTACTTTGATTTTAGTGGAGTCACCAGGTGAATTTTGAAATTGCTTCATCAAGTTGATAGATTGAGATCTTCAGCAAAATATCAATCTAATTGTCTCTCTAAGTTGATTCTTTCTAGGTATTATTCTTCAATGGAGTTGCCATGTGATATTTTTGGATGATTCAATAAGAAGATAGGAAGATACCCTCATCAAGATCTCATACTATATGTGAAAATATGCCCATCGAGTATAGCATTAAATTGTTTTTGCACATGATGGGTGACTTTTGAGCTTTATTTATTTGTATCTCTTTTGAATCAATATCAATCAATATTGTGGGATGAAACTAAACTATATTATCCCACTAAGAGTACCATTAAATTATTGTTATATTAGAATGTTATAATATCCCATTGCAACTATCAAATGCACCTAACACTCATGCCTTGTAAAGAGCAATACAATGAGCATCTTCGAAAGCATAAAAAGTGGTTCAATAAACTACCTCTAGGATTTTTTACAAGGTTGTATCCTTATAATATGTGATCTTCAATGCTCACCTATCTAACTAGATTTCATATATAAAGTACAAGGGAAATAAAAACCACATTAAATAAAAAATATATAGAAAGTAAAAGTATTAAGCTAACTAGGGGTGATGCACCAAGATCATGAGATTATTCCACATAACAATGGGATAAATGAATACATGAATCATTTGTAAATAGTTAATTGTGAGAATTTAAAAAATTAAGAACATCACATACAAGAAATAGGACAAAAATTCAAGTAGTCATGGCTCCTTATACATGCACATATAAAAAATAAACTAGACTAGAAAAAGCCAGCAGTCACAACTTCTTATATATGTATAAAAAAATACAATTATTTCAAAAGAGAGGGATTGAAAGTTTTCCCAGAAAACAACTTATATTTTGGGTCTAGACTATTATACAAAATAAAATAAATAAAGAGTTACATACAAGGCCTAACAGTAGGTTTAAATAAGAAACTAACCAATCCTTTCCAATGCATACTAATCTACTATTTATAGATACACTAGGGAGACTCCATCCAAAACTTATGTAGGAATAAATAACCTTTATGAATATATATTGACCATATGCTCATTACATAATATTAGCTCTTTGAGGTCTCTAGATCTATAATCACAAACTCTAAGACTTTGAATTTGTAATTGTTGCTAACATCTTCAACTACCTTCCTAGGGATATAGGAAACTAAGTAGAGACTTCCACTATAATCAATATTGTAAAACTTCAAGGATGCTATTATTATGGATATCATGTCTCTTGCTTTAATATGTTGGGACAAAACTAAAAGGTACAATATATTGATAAAATGTATTACACAATATAGGCATCAAGCCTATGAGTGATATTTGACAAGTGCCATAATCTCTACTCCAAGTGTCATGCAGAAGAAACATAACCCCAACTCAAACTAGAAATAAGACAAGTGGCAGAACTGAAGGAAGGCATAGTGCACATTAAAATAATATTCTAACATTCCCCCTTAATGTGCACTATCCTAACTATAGAAAAAAATAAGTTAAAATTAGATAACATTCCTCCTTAATGTTGACTTCTATTATATACATAGAGAAATTTGCTAAACTAAGAAAAATTGTCTTGCCCAAGTGACTTGGTGAAGATGTCAGCCACTTGATATTGATTTGGTACATACTCCATCTGTATAATGTCTTCTTGGACAATTTCTCTGATGAAGTGATGATGGATCTCAATGTGATTTGTTCTGGCATGGAAAAATGGATTCTTGGTCATCTCGATGGTACTTTGATTGTCACAATATATATATTTTGGACCATATATGAATAGCCCAATGTCTTGAAGTAATTTGCCTCAACCAAATTGCCTCCTTAGTTGCTTCAACTGTTGATCTATATTCAGCCTATATTGAAGATAATGAAACTGTGTTTTGCTTCTTTATGCTCCATGAAATAGAGCCCTAGCCCAATTGAAAATAATAACTTGATGTGGATATTATAGTTTTAGGACAACTAGCCCAATCTGAATATATGTATCCAATCAAAGAAAATTCATCACATGATGTGTACATAAGGCCATGATGTGGGGTGGCCTTGAGAAATATCAAAATCCTCTTAGTTGTTATCCAATGGCTCTTCTTAGGATCCTACATGAATTTTGAAACAAGGCCAAATGAATGGGAAATATCTGGTCTAGTTGAAGTTAAGTAGATCAAAATTCCAACTACCTACTTGTAAAGGGTGCCTTCAACCCTTTTTTCATCATCACTATTAACCAATTTAAACCTGGTTTCCATGGGAGTGAGGGAGGGCTTACACTCCTCCATGCGAAACCTCTCCAAAATAGATTGAATTTATTTATTCTATGAGATAAAAATCTTACTAGGCTATTGCCATACCTTTATGCCTAAGCAATAGTGGAGGAGGCCTAAGTCTGTCATCTCAAAATATTTACATAAGTTCTCCTTGAGAAATCTTATTCCTTCTATGTCATCACCTATAATGAGAATATCATCCACATACAATGTAACAAAAATGATGTGGTTCTTCCAATGTTTCACATAGAGAGTAGATTCTACTATAGATCTAGTGAAACCAAGGTTGATGAAATAGGATTCAATATTTGCATACCAAGCTCGGGGTGCTTGCTTCAACCCATATAGAGATTTCTTAAATTTGAGGACTTTGTTTTCTTGAACTTCAACTGTGTACCCTGGTGGTTGGTCAAATACTCTTCCTCATTTAATTTTCCATTGAGAAATGCACTTTTGACATCCATATAATATATAGGCCAATGCTTTTGAGCTGCCAAAGTAATAACTATCCTAATTGTATTTATCTTTTCCACATGAGCAAAAGTCTCTTCATAATAAATTCCCTCTTGTTGCTTGTATCCTTGAGCTATTAGGAAAGCCTTGTAGTGATATAATGAGCCATATAATTTATACTTTACCTTGTACACCCATTTTGTGCCAATGGTATATTTACCTTGGCATAAATCAACTAACTCCCAAGTGTGATTCATTTCAATGGAATACAATTCTTGATCCATGGAAAGAACCCATTTAGGATCACTAAGTGCTTCTTTTTTATTAGAAGGTTCAGGTTGTCTAAGGACTTTGGCCATGAGGGCATAATTCACTTTGTGTCTTAGGGTTGAAGGCCTTTTACCTGTATAAGTGGGCCAATGACTTTGGCCTTCATCTATGGTGGCTTGAACCCACTTAGGTAAAGGATTGGATGATGTGGCTTGATCATTAGATGGAGGAGTAGAAGGAGATGGAGGACATGGATCATTTATGGGGAGTTCTTCATGTGGAGGAATTTCTTGATTTATGAGTGAAGAGGAAGGACTAGATGATATTGTATGTATCAAGGGAGCAACTGTTTCATTAGTTAATTCAAAAGTGGGGGTATAGGAGGATTTTATGGAGGATACTCATGAAAGATAAAATCCCTAGATAAAAATATCATCTTGGAAATAAGCTCATACAACTTATAGGCATTGGCACTATCACTATAGACAACAAAGATGTATTTTTTGGTCTTATCATCAAACTTCTTCCTTTTATTATGATGAATGTGAGCATAGGAATCACATCCAAATACTTTGAAATGGCCCACATAGGGCATCCTTCCACTCCATGCTTCTTCAGGTGTTATATCATGTAAGGCCTTAGTGTATGACCTATTAGTCACGTATGCGACAATAAGAACAACTTCTCCCCAAAATAAGTTAGGTAATGTAGCAGCATGTAACATTGATTTTGCCCTCTTTGTGATTGTTTGATTCATCCTTTTAGCTACTCCATTTTTTTGGTGGGTATAAGGAGTTGTGAACTGCCTCCTTATCCCATGGTACTTAAAAAAAGTGAAGAATTATTTTGAGATATATTATCCATCATTATCTGATCTCAAGGTGGAGATTTGGTAGCCACTTTCTCTATCCACAAGTGCCCTTTAACTTATAAAGAGCTTAAAATTTGTACTTAATTAGGCAGATCCATACATTTATGTTGTAATCATCAATGAAGGTGATGTAGTATCTGGACCCAGTATAATATTGAACAAACATTGGCCCACAAATATCTGAATAAACCAATTACAATGGTCTATTGGCTCTCCAATACTTTCCTAACTCAAAATGTTGTCTATGGTGTTTCGCTATAACACATGGCTCACAAAAGCATTTTGAATCCTTAAGGTGAGAAATCTCTTTTACCAAACCTTGCCTTGCCATCATTTGAAGATTATGAAAATTTAAATGCCCCATTCTTTCATGCCACATGTACTCCAAATAAAAAGCATTAGTTGTATGCAAATATGTTTGAGTTATAGATTTTTTAAGGAGGTAGTAAACACCATCCTTTTTTACTCCCATGGCTTTGACCATGCCATTTGGTTCTTGAATGTAGAACTTGTATTTTTCAAAATAGACAGTATAACCCTTATCTGTAAGTTACCCAATGGAAAGTAGACTCCTTTTAATACTAGGTACATACAAGATATTTATTGCAGGAAAATTATTCCCACCATGCAAAGCAAGTGGTGTCTCTCCAACACCTTCAATGGAAAGGGCACTTTCATAACCAAAAGTAAAAAAAAAAAGGAGGGATCTTCTAGTTTCTAAACCACTCAATTAGTGGAGAGCATACTCCCTTACTCCACACCTAAAAAACTTCTCAAACCTTCAAATTTACCATAGATGAATCTCACCACTTTGATACCAGATGTTGGAACACAACTAAAAGGTACAATATATTGACAAAATATGTTACAATATATAGGCATCCAGCCTATGAGTGATATTTTACAAGTGTCATAATATCCACTCCAATTGTCATGCAGAAGACACATACCTCCAACTCAAACTATAAACAAGACAAGTAGCACAACTGAAGGAAGGCATAGTGCACATTAAAATAATAACCTAACATAATAATTGAACCATTATCCTTAGATTATCGAGACCAAATGGTACAAGTGGGTGGTTTTAGGCTTTTTAGCAATTGCTAATTTGAATTTGTTGAATCTCCATAGACTATTGCTTATTTATCAAAATATCTAAGGTGAGTTTTCTCTTTCTTCATCACACTTCTTAAAATTTCAATCCTTAGGAATTTCATCACCCTCCAATATTTTAAAATTTTATCAACCTCTAACCTTCAAAATTTTCTTGAAATTTTGTAGGTTGTTATTCCTAAAACCAATTAGTTTGTGGAACTTTTCACCCACCCTTGTCAAAATTGTTAGAAATATTATTCTTTAGGACTTTTTTTTCTACCTCATTCTAGGAATATTTTGAGAAATCCAATATTTAAAACTTTCTTCACCTCTTTCTTTGATTTTTTTTAAAACTCTTTGGGTTGTAGATTTTGCATCTAACAGTCTACGAAACTTTTCTTCATCAACCACCTTTGAATATTTTATGAATTTAAGTGAAATGTTGATCATTATGATTTTATGGTTTATGAAATTTTGGGGATGTAGGTCATTGATTATTGTGATCAAATAGTCCACAAAACTTTTTGAATAATCTACCCAATTTCACCATTTAAAACAACTATAGTTGTTTATTTAATAATATCATCCATACTACAAGCTTTTCAACTTGAATTGAAGTGTTCCACTAATGATTTTGCCTTTCATGAATGGTTAAGTGTTGAAATCCTCTTAATATAAATATATATGCAAAAGATATTAGATTTTTATGTCTTAAACTAAATGCAAAAGAGCTAATTGGAGTAGAAATTATGTAAGTGACCAGACACTATTATGGATCAATCTGTGGAGTCCCCACGTGTTAAGTGCTTATAGATCCCTCATTATCTTCCACGGTTGTTGAATTCTTCCTACCCAATATCCCATTTTGTTTGATTAGTGTAGTGGAGATATTAGGAATGCACAAACAACCATTGCAAACTCAAATAAAAGTGTATGATAACTAGATCTACAAGCTTGTTTGTATGAAAATAAATCAAATATGTAGCCATTATTTGGATAAAATATTTTCTAATGGTAGAGTCATTTTTTATATCACTAAAATGGATCTTGAAATTCTACCAATAGTAGGATCTAATTTAGTTATCATAAAAAAAAATATGGGGGATTACTAAATATTGCTAACTAATAAAATTTAATGGTGAGCATGGCCTTGCACCCCTAGGGGATTTACATCTACTTTCAACCTTTGGTAAATATTATGTAGTGCTTTTTTAGCATTATCTCTCTAACAAAATGTAGAACCCCAATAATTTCTATTTTGTGCTCCTCTCCAAATCAACACCAACCAAAGTCACCCTCCTTGGATGGATTATATAGTGTAATGAGTTTTCACTACATTACTAAATAATATGGGGTAAGCAGTGGTAAAATACTTGTATTTAGTTTCTAAATTTAGGGAATTCTAAGGTTTTAAAATCTGATGATTGTTTTCTTTCCTTAAAACTTCCTACTTCTTCATCGATCATAGATATTGGTAACTCAGTGATTAGTATTAGTGCAACCTCTTGACATGGATGTCTAATTACTATGACTCATTAGGGGTTTTGAAAAATTAATATACCCCTTTGATCCCTACTTCTATACATATATTCTACTTTACCATAAACAAATTACTTATAAACAATTTGAAAGCAATTTTTTTTAATCCTTAAAGGAACTAATGTTTAACTCTATTTTCATGTTGCAAATTGATGCCTTAACTACTTCTTTGGAAACACTATTGTCCCTATTTATAATATGTCTCCATATACTTTCTTTTATGTTATTAAATTACACATAATTCTATTTTTTTGACTAAGGTAATATTTCACAAGGAGGGTATTAATGTTGAACGACCTTAAAATTTCTCTAACACCTTGTGTTCCTTGACAACAGTACCAAATGGTGATGAGTGTCATTAATATTCCCAATTTAAATATTATAAATATAGGGTGGCATCAACTGGCTATATGTATTAGAAGGAATAATCTAGTGTTGGTATAGGGTTTTGTAATATTTCCTAAAATTTCACTCTTGCATAAAGTAAAATTGAAACAAACTTGCATAAACTAAAGCAAACTTTCAAAATGAAATCTAAAAAATTTTATATTCCATAAATTTTAATACTTAAAAACTAATAAATCTAAGTAGCTACATAATAATTATCCTAGGAAAATTATATAGATTCATTAAAGATTAGTACATCAATAAAATAACTATCATTGTCTTATACAAAAACAATAACTCATGATTGTAATAGGAAATCACTTATTATAAATCCATACTTGCAATTTAATATTAAATAATCCCCTCCACTATCCTACTAGAGTGGGCCTTTTCTCTAGAGTCCAATGAGAGGAAGAGAAAACAATGGATAGAACTAGTTCTAATTGATCATGTGGTTCAAGGAAAAATATAAGAGTCTATTTTTATTAATAACACAAGATTATTACAACACCAAATTAAATTTTACATATATATCTAACCATCCTTATGCATAGGCTTACACTAATATATAAATAATTCCTAACTAAGAATGGTATTTTCTAGGTGCTTATCCATTCAAGAATGTAGAACAACTGGTGGAACAAAAGGACTTTGAAATAGTTAGGATATCCATGCATTGCAAATCAGTTGGAAAAGATTCATGTGTTACAAAGCAACTAACCAAAAATAAAATTCATGAATCATCTGGTAGGGATAAACTTCAAAACAACCAGCAACACAATTTGTGGGTTGCATAATGGCTGGTGAAAATATTCCATGAGTTGCAAAACTAGAGATGAAAAGAGAGTATAGAAGATTTTATTTATGAGGTTTACACATCTAATAATTTGCTCTTGTTGGTATACGTACATTCCCATTATTTATAAAATTGAGTTACTACATGTCATCCATCCCATTGCTTTAGCATTTTGTCCACACATAGTATTTATTTTGGTGCATTGGTACTTTATTTTGATGCATTTATGCTTTGTTTTGATGCATTATTATGCATACATTTCCACTTCTTAGTTGCACCATAATACCCATCCAAAAACCTAAAACCATGGGACTTTTGTAGTTTAAAGGGTGTCAGTTTAACATCAAATGTTTATGATTACACTCCTAAAATCACATAAACTTGTATAAAGTAATTCAGTAATGCATTTCATTATTTACATAGTTTGAATAGAGTATTTATGCAAATTATATGTTAGTCCATTGACAACCATATATTATAGGCATATCAAGAGAGACAAAAGGGTGTTATTTGTTCACAATAATGAGGTATTTTTAGGTCTCATTAATAGGGAGTATGAGCTAGGAGGAAGTGAGAGCTAGGAGGGAGTGAGAGCTAGGAGAGAGTGTAAGTCAAGAGGGAGCCCCACTAGCTAGTATGGAAGGAATGCAATATTTGAAAGCCTTAATCGAAATTCAATATGCTCTTGCTAGAAATTGGGATGCCCTAGCTAGAAGTATGGAGGTTTGAGTTGGAGATAAGTAGAAAAATAAATACATGACAAGTTTGATCCAAGTAGAAAATGTTACACCAAGAATGAATACTAAGGATGAGATGATTGAGCATGATATAATAGATCTTAAAAGTAGAGGGTTAATATGTAAGTCCATAGATCCTGGCCAAGATTTTTGGAGATTCAAAATTGGATCAAGTGGAAGTGATGATTGAATTCAAATGAATTTGTGACTTTTCTTTCTAAAACTTTTTTCCTTATTATTCTTTCCAGTTCAAAAATCAAGGATAAATAAAGGATGGTAGCTCATGGTTTAGAGGGAGGGATACCCTTTATTTAAGATTATGGAAATAAAAATTTATGTTGAGATAAAAACTATTAAGAATCTTCGAGTGTGGCTAAGGCTTTATGGACTTCCATATCATGTTGAAAGAATATTATAAATACCCTAGGGGAATTCATTAAGGAAAGAATAACTATTAAGGAGTGAAATCATGATATATATACATAAATATGTGTTGCTATGGATATTTCAAAACCATTTCCATAATCGATGAATATTAAATCTGAATCAAGAGAAAGGGATCAATAAGTGGATTATGAAAATATCTCATTTGGATGCAAAAATTGTTAGACTAGACACATGGCAATATTTTGCAAAGTAAAAACTATGAAGAAAGAGACAAAAAATTATGGTCATGATATAAACTTCAATATGAGGTAAGGAAATCGATTAATATGAAATATACAAAACATTAGGAAAAAACTTTTTTGCTCTGCTAGGGTTTGATGAGGAAAGTTGCTTTGTTGGAATTTTTTTGAGACCTATCTGGTGGGCTCTACGGGGATGGCAGCAGGTTCAGGAGGAGGTATGAACAACTATAGGAATGTAGTTATGGCATCAGGTCCGTCACAGAGCGTGCATGCTAGGGATGATATTTCTTTTAAAAATGATTGGAAGGAACAGGATTTCCCATTGCATGCCAGGAATCGCTTGTTAAAGAACAATGGATGTTTCGAACGATGTGAATCCAGGCTGGTTCTAGTGGTTCAACCAGACTCCGTGGTAGAAGATGAGTATTTAACCAAACATGCACTTATTGGTAAATTTATGGGCATCCGAATTTCTCTTCCCTTTGTGGAGGCTTGGGTTAGGAAGACTTGGAACCTTGAAGGTGATGTGGAGGTGATGCTGAGTGCAAACAACTATTTTATGGTGGTTTTTTCTTGTCTTGCGGATCGTAACAAAGCATTTGAAGGAGGTCCCTATTTCTGTAACCAAGCAAGACTCTTTCTTAAACCCTGGCATGTGGGTTTCAACCCATCAGAGAAGCGGACGTCATGGGTTTCGGTGTGGGTTTGGCTTTCGTGGCTCCCCTTGGAATTTTGGAGAAATGACATCTTGCATATGATTGCCCTTCTACTTGGGAAGCCGGTTGGGCCGTCAGGATAGACGCTGGATAAAAAGGTAATCTCTGTTGCCCGTATCTATGTTGAAATTGATTTAAACAATCCTATTCCATATTCTATTGAAATACAGTTCGGATCAACCACATGGGTTCAAAAACTTGACTATGAAGCTCTTCCATTTCGTTGTCGGATTTGCCATGAATATGGCCACTTACAAAGAAAATTCCCTAAGTTTGTCCTACTCGTGGCTTCAAATCCTGGGCCCTCTCAAGCTGCACAAAATATGGATAAAGGAAAAGCCCCGATAAAGGAGGGGGATCAGGATAAGGAAGGCTTTGTTATAGTAAAATCTCGAAACAAAGGAAGAAAGGCAAAAAGAGACATTAAGGATAACCAGCCACATGCTCAGCTCAATCATTTTGAAATTCTAGAGAATCTTGATCAGTGCATGGAGATACCTGAAACATCGCTACCTGTTATAGATATAACAGGACCAAATCAGTTGTCTCTTCATGAGGTGGAACCAAGGGAACCAGATATAGGGGGTTTAAATGAAGAACAAAGGGCTTTGGTTTCGAGTATAGGTGATATGGTTGGCCCTAGCCTTGGAAGTGAAGTTATCTTAGAAAATGGCACAGATTTAGATGTGCCCTCTCCTACCTAGGAACTGATGCAGTCATCCATGGACTGTAAAACTCCTACGGTGCTGGGATTGCAGCATAAAATAATTTAAAAAAATGCTTCAGATAAGAATATGAAGGTGGGTCGGAAGAAAGACTAGGATAAAATTAAGTTAATGGGGGAGACTTTGGTAGAGTCAAGTTTGGTGAGAACATTGGACTCCCATTTTTATAACCCCCAAAAATGATTATACTTTCATGGAATGTAAGGGGGTTGAACAACATCCCCAGACAAAAAGTTGTTCGTGATTTGATTTGTGTTCATTCTCCGGATGTGGTTTTATTCAGGACAGAGTATTGATAACTGGGAGAGTCTCCTGTTTGGGGATTCTCAACACCTACGGGAGTTGATCCATAAGGATGTTCAAACTTAATGTGGTCTGTTTTTTTTTTTGGTTTTCTTTGGGAGTTGAGCTTGTCTGGTGATTTAGCCTGTCTTGTTGCTTATTTGAGTCTTGGGTGGGGGCTCAGCTGTACTTTGTAATCCAGAATTTTTATCAATAAATTTTTACCCCTTTATTTAAAAAAAAAAATATGAGGTAAGGAAATCGTATAGTAATAGAATCTAGATTAGATCAATGATAATCCAATAAAAAATAAGAGATAAAGAAAGCCTATCTACAATGTCATATCACTTGGATAAACCATTAGAAGAAACAAATAAGGATACAAGGGATGAGAAAGTACAATGTGTAAGTTCAAGTTCAAATGGAATTAAAGATATAGAGGAAGATGTGGAATAAAATTCTAAAAATAGATAATGAAAAATGTTCAAGGTAAATCAACTTCATTTTCCTCAAGTAGTATAAAATCCTCTCCTATTAATAAAAGTGATAGTGATGTAGAGGTTATCCCTTGCACTTTTCAAGAGAAACATAATAAAAAAATAATAATAAAGGAAATCCATAACAATTTAGGGTTTTTAGGGTAGAACAGGAAGGATATTACTATGGAAGAGTGTCCTTGCACTTAAGTTTTCTAGGCTAACATAAAAAAAAGTGTTTTTGACGTTATTCCTTGCATTTTAATTCTTCATAGCAAGACAAACCTAATGATGATATGTCTTACAATGATTAGTGTGAGAGAATGAAAAGAGAGAGGAAGATCCAAGAAGCAAATTACAAATAGAAGAAAAACCAAAGGGATGTTGATATGGGAAAACAAAAGCAAATATTGCAAATTTTAGCAAGAAGTGGGTCTAAATACATAAATAAAAACAAAAAAATATCAATGACAATAATATCTTGGAATATTACATGCATAAATAAGAACCCTGGAAAAAGGTATGAAAAAATTGTTAGGTTGTTATAGCCACAATATTTATAGATATGGAAACTAGGTAACAAATATTTTAACCATTTGGAATGTTGTGTTGAATTTCATCATGACAAAATTTAAATTTTAGAAGGATCTATATGAGTGAGATTTTATCTCTTAATAAAAATGATGTAAAGGAGTTGACTATGGAAACTTAGTAGTTTGAGGAAGATGGTGAATATATTTGATAGAAAGGCAAGTTAGATATGTTGTAATGAATATGATAAAAATGTAACTACGATAATATAATATTTTGTTTATGTAATGGGAGTGGCCCAATAGAACCTAACATAACTTATTAAAAAAATGAGTATATAATGAATAATAGTTTTAGCTTGACAATAATATAATATTTTGTTTATGTAATGGGAATGTCCAAATAGAACCTAAACATATCTTATTAAAAAAATGACTTTATAATGAATAATAGTTTTAGCTTGACAATATTATATATATATATATATATATATATATATAATTTGATAAGAAGTCTCTTTTAAAATTTGACAAATTTAACTAGTGAAACACATTCCTTTTTAATGTTATATATATACATATATATGTTTAAAGATTATATATTAAATTTTATTAATACTTTTTCATAAAATTACATGTATTTTAATAAGATTGCTATATCTAAAAAAGTATTATATATTAAAATACTAGTTTGCCTATATTTTTTATTCAAATATATAACTTACTTTTCATTAATAATAATCATGAGATATATAAAATATCATTAGTCTAATGAATTATATTTTTCAAAAGAGGAGATTCAAGTTCAAATGTTGGTTAGAGATACATGTATAACTATCAAACTATTGTGATACCACTATGTGGTTTGATGTCATATAAATAAGGCTCGTTTAAATCCCATATATAGGTAATTAAAATGATAGCAAATCATAAGATCTAATGTCTCGAGGGGGACATCATAATGGTTTGAGTTTTGGCTCTTCTTTGAGAGCTCCAAAGTTCAAACTGTAGAGTTGTCATTACACCAAAACCTCAAGGTGTTAGTGTCTAATACAATATCTATATTTGAAAACCTCATAGGGTGGTTAGTATTAGGGCCTAGGGTGGCAGTTAGTCCTTTAAGTCAAATCCTCGAGGTGGGACACTTAGTTCAAAACCCCCTCTTTGACATGACTCAAGGGGATTTGATCCTAAGATGAGGCTCTGATACCATTGTATCAGATCCCCTTGAGTCATGTCATAAAGAGGGTATTGAACTAATTGCTACACCATAGAGATTTTACCTAGTGGACTAATTGCCACCTTGGACCCTAACACTAACTACCCTATGATATTTTCAAATGAAGAGATTGTATCAGACACTAACACCTTGAGGTTTTGGTGTAACGACAACTCTATAGTTATTCCATGTTATACGGGTGGGTTAAATCTAAAAGGTATTGGACAATCTCCATGTATCCTTACTACGTTTGAGGTCAAGCTAATCCTTGAGAAAGGGTTCAGGGGCAACAACCCCCAATAAATTTTTTAAGTTTATTAAGTTATTTTTAGACACCTATGGGGTGTTTAGGGTTAAATATTTGAATCCATGGTTTTTCTTCCATGGTATTGTAAAATCCATTTGTGTGTTGTTATTTAATTACACTTACATTATGTTTTGAAGGGAGATGAGAGATGAACATTATTGTATTGGAGATGATTAAGTTTGTACAAAAAGGAGATATTATTGTGCTAGGTTTTTTTTTCCATATGGGGTTCCCGGTGAAATATTGTGTTATATGCATATCTGTTATATATTTTTTTCTTTGATTTTGTATTTGCTACTTTTCTATATTTAGTTTATCAGTGCCTTGTACTCTTCATTTGGTATCAGTTCTAGGTTTTTGCCCTTTGTTCAAGGAGTAAGGTTTTTAACCCTATGATAAATTAATTCTTAATTGAAAGTCATACATGGAAGAATTTGGGCAAAGAAAAATGATAGGAAGTACATGGGTAGAGATTAAAAAAATTAATGAATAAAATTTTGAGTTATGGAAACTCAAGATGGAGGATTTATTGGTTGATAAATATCAGTGGATTGTGGTCTCAGGAATAAAATCAACACCAATGACATATGAGGATTGGCTAAATATCGATAAGCAGGTAAGGATTTCTATCATATTATACTTATATTATTCAATATTGTTGAATGTATCAACAAATACCATGACAAAGTCATTATGGGATAAGTTAGGAACTTTGTATCAAACAAAGTCACTAGTAAATAAAATCTTTCTTCGAAAGAAGTATTTTCTTTGAATAAATTATGGTGACTTCATGGATGAATATTTGAATATCTTTAACAATGTGGTAAGTCAATTAAAATCCATTGAAGAAAAAATGGTTGAAGAGAAAAATTTTATTACTTTACTTTGTTCATTACCTAATTTGTGGGATAACCTAGTTATGGCTATCACTAATACTACTTCTAAATTGAAAGTAGAGGATATAGTAGGAACATTGTTATCTAAGAAAATAAGATAAAAATATTCTAAGGATTATCATTAGAAGTATGCCTTGGTTGTGAGAGGTCATTCTCAATAAAGAAGTAAAAAGAAATTAGGATAAATGAAATCGAGATCTAGGGGTAAAGTTGTTGCTCCAGAAAAGAGGAAATGTTGGAAGTGTGGTAAAATAGGGTATTATAAAAGAGACTGCAGATCTGAAAAGGTTGATAATAGTTGATAATCTATTGAAGGAACTTTTGTATAAACAAAGACCACAAATGAATATTTAAGGAACTTATTCTTAGCTACAACGTGCTCAAGTGAATGGATGACTTATGGTTGATCGACTCAAGTGCTTTCTTGCATATGAATCCTCATAGGGAGGGGTTATATGAATATGAAAATATAAATAGAGGTGAGTTCTTCTTATGAGAAACTTTGAAATGTTAAATAATAGGTCGAGGAAGAGTCAAGTTGAGGTTAAAACATATAAGAATTAAAATCCTTCCTAGTGTGTTGCATATTCTAGGTTTGACAAGGAATTTGATATCCATGAGTAAGATGAATGGCACATGTGTAACTATGGTATTCAATAAGGATAGTTGCAATATGTTTCGTGGAGTTTTTGTGTTGGTAAAGGGAGATCGTACTGTAACTCTATTCAAACTTAAGGCTAGCACTGTAAGTATTTATTGAAATAAATCTTCACTTGTAGAAGAGAATAATATGGTAGAAGAAACTTCAAGTATTCCTATAGCAAAGATAATGTTGTGGCATCAACACATGGGGCATAAGGCTTTCGAACATAAAAAATGAAAGGTATGGCTAAAGGAATTTTCTAATTGTCCATTAAATTATGATTTTTGTGAGCATTGTATTTTTGGAAAGAAACCTGAGTCAATTTTCCTAGTACTACTACAAGATCTGAAGAAATTTTGCATCTATTTCACAATGATGTGTTTGGACCTACAAAAGGACCATTGTTAGGTAAATCTATCTATTTTGTTACATTTTTCAAGAAAGACCTAGGTATATTTAATATGAAACAAATATAATATTTTCAATAAATTTAAAGAGTTTAAGGATCTTGTAGAAAATCATATAGAGAAAAAGATAAAGGTTTTGAGAAGTGATAATGGTAGCGAGTATTGCTCTAATGAATTTGATTAGTTTTGCAAGGATTATGGAATAAAAAGGTAGAAAATAACTTTGTATACTCCAAAACAGTATGGAGTTGTAGAACAGATGAATAGAACATTGATGGATAAGACCAAAAGCATGCTAAGTAATGTAGGGTTAACAAGGAAATTCTAGGTAGAAGTCATGTTAACTGCTTGTTACCTCATTAGTAGATCTCTTACCTCAGATTTGGTGGATATGACTCCATAGGAAGAGTGGACTGGTAAGAAACCCTCTCTCAATCATATAAGAGTTTTTGGTTGTGATGCTTATATGTATGTCTCAAAAGAGAAAAGGACTAAGCTAGACTATAAATATGAAAAATGTGTATTTATGGGTTGTAGTATTAGTGTTAAAGGATATAAGTTGTGGAACCTAAAAACATAGAAGATTGTTTACAGTTGTAATATGATATTTAGAGAAACAAAAGGGGTTTTGAAATAGGAAATGCAACCAAGCAAAGAACCTAAAATAGTTCAAGTAAAATTGAAACAGGAGGAAGAACCTATGGTAGAACTTGGTGCTACATAAGAAGATGAACTATAGAGAGAGTTTGAAGAGGAAAATTCAGAGGAAGAAGGTGAGGAGGAAGTTGAAGATGCAAAACCTAGAACTCCAAGTTTGAGGAGATCAGATCGAGTGAGAAGACTCCCAAAAAGGTATAGCCCTTCAAATATTTGTTTTGTATTTAATATATCAATTACTGATGAAGAACCCAAGACTATAAAGGAGGCACTTTAGTCAAGTGAGAACAAGTCTTGAAAAAGGGCTAGGGAGGAAGAAATGGAGTCCTTGGATATAAATAAGACGTGTGACTTGATGAAACTACCCCTAGAAGAAAACCAATTGGTTGTAAGTGGGTATTTAAGAAGAAGTACAATGCAGAAGGTAAGTCAAAGAAGTACAAGGTTTACCTCATAGCAAAAGGATTTTCTCAAATTGAGAGAATTGACTTTGGTGAGGAAAAACCTTAATTTTTTTTTTTTGGAAATATACAATAACACTGAAAACATACAATTGGGGAAACATTGGAAGTCACCCTCCCCATGAATCAAACTTGGATCTCTACTAGGAAAGTCCAATGCCCTTACTATTGTGGTATCCTAACATGGACAACAACCTTAACATTTATTCAAGTTTTAATTTTTGGGATAAACTTAAACATTTAATTTATAAAATATATAAATGCAATGAAATTCTTATCTAAAAGGTTTGGAAATTGTGGTGAAAAAAAAAGTTTTAAATTAATTAAATTTTTTATTTTGTTGATGAAATTTATACATCGTTTAAAATTATTATATGGGATTGAAAAAGACTTCACCTGTATCACTGCTCAACTACTCAATGGTATTATAAGAGCTTAGATAAGAATTTAAGGAGCTAAATTAATACCATTTAATATTTATAAATCATATATTAAATAATATATTTTATAAAAACAATTACTCATAAAAATTAAAAATTAGTTTAAAAATTAAAAATCAACGCACTCTTTGACGACGAAAAACAACGAGGTTGCTTTGATATTTTTGTCGACGACTATGATTTTTTGAATACTACGTAACATTGATTTATTTAAAAAATAGTAAACAAAGAATAACCAAAAAAAAAAGTGTAGAGAATCCGGAAACAAGTACAACATATGCTTTGATAGCGAAAAAAGTGCCGATTAGTTACAATAAGAAGAAAAAGAAAGAAGTGCCGAAAAAAGTGTGATGAATAGGAGGGACGAACAATAAATAGCAAGAGGAGATGTATCGAAGGAATATGTGTGTCACTCATGACATCTCACGAGTAAAAATAATTGTTTGGGACTCATTATTCCATTGAGGTCCTACGTTTTATAATTTCGCTAATGTTTAGAAAGCGTATATTATTGTTTTTATTTTATTTTACAACGATGGTCACGATATTCTCGGTATATTGTTCGTCTTTTATGGTCGAAAGAGTATTCTGCTCCACTTTGTCTATCTTTTATATCTACTATAGTAATTTGTGTTATCCATTTGGAAACTGTTACACGATACTTCATGTTGTCCACTCCTATAACCACCTGTCTTTTATGTATGTCATAGTAATTTGTGTTTTTCGTTTGGAAACCGGCACACAATACTTTACGTTGTTCGCCCCGATACTTCACGTTGTCATTGTCCGCCCCTATAACCATCATACCACAATCATTTAAATTTTTTTAATGCCGCTGAAAGCATAAGGGACAAGCGTTCAATCCGATGAGACCTAAAATTTGTCCAAGATTTGAACCTTGGCATCCATCCCCTTATGGGGTTTTGCAGCACCAATTCGTCTACATTGATTACAATAATTTGGGCATACTGTCTTTTATGACCGCTACAATATTCTGCTCCACGTTAAATGTCATTTATGTCCATCAAAGTATTCTACGTTGCTGCTTCGAAACCACCACATAATACTTCACACATTTCGCCCCTATAATCACCATATCACAATCATTTTAAACCTTTTACGCCACTGAAAGTACAAGGAAAGGAAGTACAAGGAAAGGGACAAACATTCAATTCAACGAGGTCCAATATTTAAACCCTGGCATCAATCACTTACGAGGGGGTTTGTGGCAACAATTGATTTACACCTCGAACATGAAAGCATATATTATTAAATAATAATAATATAGTTTTTAAAGTTTGAAAGTTATAGCTCGTTCGAGTTTAATATATGATTATCTTAGTCATATTTTTTTAGTTATGAAAGTATGTTGTCCAGTTCAAAATTATAAATTATATGAAACCAATATTATTTAGTTATTTTAATTATATTTAAATTAAAAAACATGGTGTGCAACTTTATTCTAATATATCACTTAATAAGTGGTCCATAGATAGTTGCAAGGCTCAAAATCAGTTAAACTTATCTTAAGAATCATTAAAAAAATATCTGTTAAAGCGATTGATGTCTTTAAGTTTTTATAAAAACAAATAAATTTTAATTAAAAAAAAGATGACAACATTATACCAGTCGTACTTCACACTGTTTATAAAAATTCTAAAAGCCTAGTGGAAGGTGATAAAGAAAATACTTCCCCAGCTATCAACATAGACAAATCTCCCCAATAAGATTTTGTTCTGTACAATGTATACTTCATTCATATTGGAAGAGTCTAACATTGCCTAGATAAGACAGACGGCATTTTCAGCCTCATAGCAAGCTTTCTTATTTTTTAGTCAAAGGGCGGTAATGGTGACACAGGAGGGCCCGTTTTAATTCGCTGGCAATCATAGCCAGGTCAATCTGAACTATGAAAGAAAAATTTATGACATAGATCCTTATGGTGGATAATGTCGTTATGATGAGCACATTATAATGTCGTTGGGAGTTCCAACAGCTTGGTGGGAAGATTTCTAATATTGTTTCCTTCCATATTTTAATCATCCGGCCTAAATAAATACGAGAGATCTCTGCGTTTTTGATTCCACAGCTTTGCCATGAAAACTTTCTTTTTCTTAGCCTTGCTCTCCACAGCTACCTTGGTGGTCGCAGAGGAATTGGATTGCTCTAAGGAGAAAAGTTGCAGGAGCAAAAATGCTGCCCTCCATCTGAAGATGGTTGCAATAGCTTCCATTCTGGTGGCCAGCACAGTAGGCGTATGCATACCCATTGCAGGTCGAACCTTCGCTGCTCTGAGGCCGGAGAGGGATATATTCCTTGTCATCAAGGCTTTTGCTGCAGGAGTTATTCTTGCAACTGGTTTTGTTCACATTCTTCCAGGTGCCTTTGAAGCTCTCACCAATAAATGCCTCAAAGACCGTCTTTGGCAAGATTTCCCCTTTGCTGGATGTATAGCTATGATGGCCTCAATTTGCTGTCTTGTAATTGATGCCGCCGCAACTGGCTATTATCAGCGCGCTCACTTCAGGAAACAGCGCCACCAGGTTGGCGCATCAGAAATATCTGATACAGAACTCGGCGATGCTACTGACGCGGAGGCAGACGATAATCGGCTCCATACGCTGCCGCCTGGCTACAGCCATGGCCATAATGCGGCGGCGGCGGACGATTCTGAGTCCTCTCGGCTACGCAGCCGTGTGATTTCTCAGGTAAGAAGATAAAATTATGCATCATGATCACATTATAGTTCGCTAATGCAATTTTATGTAATCCTAAATTGTGACGGTGGTTGCAGGTGTTGGAGCTTGGAATAGTGGCTCACTCTGTTATTATAGGAATATCGTTGGGCGCATCTGAAAGTCCATGCACAATCCGACCTCTCGTCGCAGCGCTCACGTTTCATCAGTTTTTTGAAGGAATAGGTCTTAGGGGTTGCATAGTTCAGGTGAAAGAATTTTTTAAATTTTGAGTAGAACCGTTTATTTGTTGTGGGGACGGAGCAATTTTTTTAATCTAAACTAGTGATTGCGTTTGCGATGATGAATAGGCGAGTTTTAAGAAGAGATCGACTGCGATAATGGCACTCTTCTTTTCGGTGACGACGCCGCTAGGAATCGCTGTGGGTATTGCGATCTCGTCGGCGTATAACGAAAACAGTCCGGCGGCGCTGGTTGTGGAGGGTGTGTTCGACGCCGCGTCTGCAGGAATTCTGGTTTATATGTCGCTGGTGGATTTTCTTGCAGCGGATTTTCTGAATTCAAGGATGCAGAGGAAAGCTGCACTGCAAGCGTGGGCATATAGCGCTCTGCTCTTGGGTGCGGGCTCCATGTCTTTGTTGGCCAAATGGGCTTAATTGAATTAATCCCACAATTATGTGATGTTTTGTTTATACGACCTCCCTCAAATGAAATCTGTCCGTGCATGTTGTCATCTTTCTTTCTTGTGAAATATGTCGACATAATTTCACGTTACTTTTTTAAAGCTACTAAAACCAATAAAAAAACATAAGAGGGAGCGGACTACAGCAGTCAACCATCGAACATATTGTAATCAGGTTTTGTCTTTTGTTTCTCCCTATGCATACTAGTACCGTTTAGTACGGAGTACCCTATGCATCCAGGGCATATTTGTCAATGAATAAAGATTCTTAGGTTTTGTCTTTTTTTTCTCCCTACGCATGCTAGTACCGTTTAGTTTTGTACGGTTTACCCTATGCATCTAGGGCATGTTTGTCAATGAATAAAGATTAGGTGGGAGGTGAATGTGTTGTATGAGGACATTTGTTCTCTTGAAAAATAGACTAACTTTTTTTGGTGCTAACAGCTGTTATTTGCTTGCTTTATTGGTTTTGTGAATATTTTGAAGCTATGCTTTTTATATATGAATTTTAAATATACATGAACTTCATCAAGTGATTAAATAAGGTCAAACTTTGGGAGGTCTGCATTATTTGCTTTAATCGATTTATTCTACGTCTATTTACACGTTAGTGTTTTTTTTTAAATACATTACAAGCTTTTACAAATTAATTAATTACACTTAAAAAGACAAGAAGATTTTGAAACTTTTAATAAAGGTTTAAGGTTGAATTCTTGAAGAAGGTGAGGTTGTGTTGTATACCATGTTTCAATGATTCAAATATGTTTAATGGCTCAAATATGTTTAGCTATAACTAGTAAACAACATTGGTCTCATATGACATGGTTTATGGTGTGTTTACTTAAAATGAAAGAATATTTGGAAACTTTCAATAAAGGTTTAAAGTTTAAATTATGAGGAGATAAGGTTGTGTTATATACCATGCTTTAATGGCCTAAATATGTTTAGAGATAACCATATATTAGGTAAATAATATTAGTCTCATATGACATGGTTTATGGTGTGCTTATTTAATATAAATCCAAAAACAAAGATTTTGAGACTTTCAATAAAGGTTTTAGGTTTAAATCATGAGGAGATATAGTTGTGTTGTATACCATGCTTCAATGGCCTAAATATGTTTAGTGAATTAGGTAAACAATATTAGTCTCATATGACAAGGTTTAAACAATATTAGTCTCATATGACCTGGTTTATGGTGTGTTCACTTAATATAAATCTAAAAAGGAAAGAAGATTTTGAAACTTTTATTATAGGTTTAAGGTTTAAATCACGATGAGGTAAGGTTGTGTTGTACACCATGTTTCAATGGCCCAAATTTAACAAATAATAACCATATATTAGATAGGTAAACAATATTCGTCTCATATGACATGGTTTATGGTGTTTTGATTAAAGTATGCTCAAGGTTTATGGTGTGATATGTGAAAAACTATTTTACCCTTTTCAATACACTCATGTAGTTAGTATAATATGTAATTACTACATCTAAATTTTTAATTTTAATTTTATATGAACATATAAGCTCTTGTGATAAATAATTTTTATAGTATACACAGATTCTTATTAATAAACCGTAATAAAAATAATACATAAAAATTATAATTTAAGTATATTTATATTATAAATCAATATCTTATTGAGATTGTTGTCATGACTACTTTGTAAACCATATTTCTTTGATTTCTTTGTAATGTGTCTATTAACATATTTTGAAAAAAATTATATAACTTATCTACCATTAACCTTTTGAAATTTGTCCATGATCACACTTTGAAAACTTCTAGATAACTCATCCACCATTACTTCTAAAACTTCACCATCAAGCTTGTAAAATTCCCATGCAATTCTTGAATAACTAGAACCTAGATGTTCATGATGTTCTTTTCCTCCATTGATGACCATGATGTCCTATAAAAAATTACAAATGAGAAATAATCATTCTCTCAAAACATTGAAACCAACTTAGAAGTGACCATTTAGACTAAATATTTTGTTATTGTAGTGATTTTCACTACACTTAAAATTCCTTTGTCTTAGTCAAGTTTTAAGGTGAATCTAAAGTTGAGATAAATATTCAAAGGAATTCAAGAGCTTTGTTTGTCATCAAATATTTCCAAATCAATGACAAAAACTACTTTTAAGAATAAAAAAATTGGCAGATGCTCCAATGAAAAATTAGAGAAATAGGATGTCATAGGTCGTATGATTCTAGAACAATGACCTACAAAGTTTCATAAGATTTTCAATGAAGGATAATAAAGGAAAGTACCATATACCATCGGATGATAAGCGATCAATGACCCGCATCAATTCAAAATAGCTTTGATTAAAAATGGGGAGGAAAAGTTTCATGGACTTTTTGATCTCAATGATCAATGACTAGCACTATTCTGAAGAAGCTTTAATGGAATTTAGCCAACTAAAACTCTATTGATTGTCTCATCTTAGAGATCTATAGCCAATGCTATTTCAAGAGGGATTTGACAGAAATTAGCAAGGCAAAGATTCACAAATCATCCAATCCTAGATCAATGACCTCTATTACTTTCAAGAAGTGTCAATGAAGTTGTATAAGGGAAGCTCTACCATCATCCAATAGGGGACACATGGCTAATGTGTTGACCATCCATGAGAGGAATCAATGACTATCCTCAATCATCATCGATCCTATGCATGAAGTAGATCCAATGACCTATGGAGGTTTAGAGGAATAATTGAGACACCAAAGCTAAGAAAAAAATAAGAGTTATCTAAATCCATTGGATTCTAACATCCGATGACTTACAATTTTTATAAAATCTTTGGCTTGAAAAATCAATGACCTAAGAAGCAAACCCAAAGGAGATTGGCAAGAGCATCACCAATCATTGCAAGCAAGGAGCCTCTAGAGCCTTTAGTAAAGGTAATGACTACACACATATTTCCAAGGAAATCAATCAAGTCCATAAAGACATCAAATGAGAAGGATCTTTGAGTTGATGTATTGGAATCACTTGGGTATATTGTTCCATAGGAATGATAACCATATTAAAATTGTGGTGGTTAAGAGTCTAGTTCCCAAGACCTTGAACCCTACAAGATTAATTACAATTTTTTTTTTATAATCAGTCTTCAAAAATCCTATGGAAGAGTAGATGACAATAGCGATGGCAGTTGCACATTTAGAAAGCCAAAATCATTTGACATTAATGATTTCAGATCTAGATACTTCAAGAAGACCAACAAGTTGAATAGGAATAAAATCCCATGACAATATAAAAAATAAATAACTCAATTCCTACACAATTTTAGGAAAGGTCATTGAAAAAATAAAAAATTTCCAATCTATGCCTAATATATCAACTTGTATGTAATTTTCCTTTCATTTTCTAACATTTCATTTCTTTATATAACAATATGAACTTAGACTTTGAGTCACTTTCTTTATGTAAAAATATGAACTTGGTTATTTTGTTATCAGCATTCAAGCCTTTTCTATCGAATGATTATAACTAAATTTGAAATGTATATATCTATATCTATACACCGCCTGGCTACGGGCATGGGCATAATGCGGCGGCGGACGATTCTGAGTTCTCTCGGCTACGCAACCGCGTCATTTCTCAGGTAAGAAGATAAAATTATGCATCGTGTTCACATTATAGTTCGCTAATGCAATTTTATGTAATCCTAAATTGTGACGGTGGTTGCAGGTGCTAGAACTCGGAATAGTGGCCCACTCTGTTATTATAGGAATATCGTTGGGTGCATCTGAAAGTCCATGCACAATCCGACCTCTAGTTGCAGCGCTCAGGTTTCATCAGTTTAATTTTTTAAGGAATGGGTCTTGGGGGTTGCATAGTTCAGCTGAAAGAATTTTTGAAATTTTGAGTAAAACCGTTTATTTGTTGTGGGGACGGAACAATTTTTTAATCTAAGCTAGTGATTGCGGTTGCGATGATGAATAGGCGAGTTTTAAGAAGAGTTCGACTGCGGTAAATGCATTCTTCTTTTCGGTGACGACGGCGCTAGGAGTCGCTGTGGGAATTGCGATCTCGTCGGCGTATAACGAAAACAGTCCGGCGGCGCTGGTTGTGGAGGGTCTGTTCGACGCGGCGTCTGCTGGAATTCTGGTTTATATGTCGCTGGTGGATTTTCTTGCAGCGGATTTTCTGAATTCAGGGATGCAGAGGAAATCTGCACTGCAAGCGTGGGCATATAGCTCTCTCCTCTTGGGTGCAGGCTTCATATCTTTGTTGGCCAAATGGGCTTAATTGAATTAAGCCCACAATTATGTGATGTTTTGTTTATACGACCTCCCTCAAATGAAGTCTCTCTGTGCATGTTGTCAGAAATATGTCGACATGAATTTCTTATTACTTTTTTAAAGCTCCTAAGACCAATACAATAAATAAATAAAGAGGGAGAGGACTCCAGCAGTCAACCATCGAACATAGACATTGTAATTATTGGGTTTTGTCTTCTTTTTGTCTCCCTATGCATGCTACTACGGTTTAGTACGGTTTACAGCATCCGTCTAGGTCATGTTTGTCAACGAATAAAAAATTAGGTGACAAGTGAATGTGTTGTACCAGCACATTTGCTCCCCGAGTGAAAAATAGACTAACTTTTTTTTCGAGCTAAAAGGTCTTATTTGCTTAATTGGTTTTGTGATAAATTTTTTGACTGAGGTTAGTGAACAACGTTTAAAATTAATTCCTTATAAGGGTGCAAATTGAGCTTCCATCCCTCACACTCATTCACGCTCTGGTTTAAGGACTTCTCAAAAAAATAACCAAATCTGAAATCATTAACATTTTGTGAATATTTTGAAGCTATGCTTTCTATATATGAATTTTGTGAATATTTTGAAGCTATGCTTTCTATATATGAATTTTAAATATATATGAACTTGAATGAGGCTTGCATTCTATTGTTTTTGTTCTTTATTAATTTATTAATTTTGTTTAAAATATATCATGTAAGCTTTTACAAATTATTTATTATAAACTTGGAAATTTTGAAACTTTGAATAAAGGTTTTAGGTTTAAATCTTAAGGAGGTAAGGTTGTATATCATGCTTTGATAACAGGAGTATAGTTGACGATAACTATATATTGGATAAACAATATTCATTTCATATGACATGGCTTATGGTTCTATAAGTGAAAAACTACTTTACCATTTTTCATAAATTCCTTAGTATAACATGTAATTACTACACCTAAATTTTAATTTTATATGAACATATAAGCTCTTGTGGATAGAAGTTGACACACACTTTTATAGAATATATATTTTTTTATTAATAAACCATAAAAAATGGGTGGAAGGCTAGATCGATCAAAGGAACTATAACAGAAGGTTGGGATGCTAAGTGGGACGCTGGATCGACTATACCATAATGGAAGGTTAGGATGCTAGGTGGAAGGTTGGATTGGTTGTAGGAACCATAACAAAAGTTTGGGATGTTGGGTGGGAGGTTGGATCGACTAAAGGAACAACAAAAAAAGGCTGTGATGTTGGGTGGAAGGCTAAAACAACTGAAGGAATTGTAGCAAAAGTCTAAGATGCTGGGTGGAAGGCTAGCTCAACTGAAGTAACTACAACAGAGGGTTAAGATGTTGGGTGGAAGGATGGAATGGCTAAAGGAACTACAATGAAATGATGTGATGCTCGGTAGATGGTTGAAGGATCTACAACAAAAGGTTGTGATGTTGGGCGAAAGGTTGGTGTGGTGCTTTGGCCCTATTTTTGTCTTTGGTGTGCTAGTGGGTTTAGAACCCACAAGTATTGGGGTATTTATCCCCCCTCCTTTTGCAATGGGAGAAAGCCTCTTCTTTAATAAATTGTTGGCCATATATTTTTAGGTTCGATCCTATGTGTTTGTTGCTAGAAGGCAAAATCCAAATTGGTTCTAGAAACATGTTTTTTGGGTTGGTCAAGAATTTGTAGTTGTTGGATTTTTTTATCTTGAGCTAAGGAGGGTTGGAGGCTCCTCTTTTTCAAGCTCAAATTTTCTATGTTCTACTGGCCTGTGCATTGTTGTGATCAATGTTAGGGGTCCTTTTGTAGATCCAGAGCTTTTCCTGTTCTTGTAGAGTAGACCTTACTTTGTTAGATGTTTTCTCATGCTCAGATTGGTTGTGTTTTGGGAGAGCTGAATCTTGAAGAGTGGATATGTGTTGCAGAGATTTGAGTTAGAATATTTTTAAAATTCCTTAGCTCATTTGGGTGCTCCCCAATGGCCTTTATGGGTGGGCATTTATTTTTTTGAATTTGTTTAAATTTTTGGGTATAGCTCTATGTTTCCTATCTTGGGTAGCAATGTGCATTGTAATGTTGAATTTATTTATTTTTAGGCTGCTAGAAGAGCTAGATCTCGATATTGTTGAGATTGGATTCATTTTTCATAGTTTTGGGTGAGATTTCGCTTTTCAAAATTCCTTGGTTCGTTTATGAGTTCTCCCATAGAAATATTTTTTCTTATGAGCAAAAAATTATATTTTGAAATTTGTTTGAATTTCCTAGGTGCAAATGTTTCCTGTCTTAAGTGAGAAACTTTATTGTAATGTTGATTTGAATATTTTCTAGGCTGGTGTGAGAAAATTATGGGGGTTGGATTTGATGATTTTGTGGATTCTAAGATTTCCTCAATACTCTCAATTTTTTTAACCCTCAGTTAATGTTTCATTGTGTTGGATCCTTGGGATTCGACATTGTTCTTTTTTCCTAGATCTTGGTTTAACGGATTTTGGTTCAGCTCTGCTTTTTAGTTTCTTTGGTAGCGATGTTCTCAGGGCTCTATCTCATTGTAAGTGGCTTAGGGTTTCTATAGTAACCTTTCCTACTTTGTAAAAGCCTTGGGGAGCCTTTCAAAACCCCTTATTATACATTATAAAAAAACATAATAAAAATAATACATTAGAACAATAATTTAAATACATCTATATTATAAATAAAAATCTTATTGAGATTTTCATCATGACCATTTCATAAATCACATTCCTTTGTAATTTTTCAATTAACACATTTTGAAAATTTTCATATAACTCATCTACCATCAAGCTTATGAAATTCATCCATCACCACACTTTGAAAACTTCCAAATAACTCATCCACCACCAAGCTTCTAAGACTTCACCACCAAGCCTCCAAAAGTCCCATGCAATATTTAAATAACTAGAACCTAGATGTTCATGATGTTTTTTTCCTCCGTTGATGATGATGATGTCTTATAAAATGTTACAAATGAGAAATACCCATTCTATCTTAAAACTTAAAAAAAAAATTAGAAGTGACCATTTAGAACCAATCTTCTTTTTGTTACCATATTATTTTGCCAAGAAGAAGCATTTTCATATTGAACACTAACAAAGAATAATCTATTGTGATTCACTACTTCTTGGATATGATGATAATAAATGTGCCTTAATTATTATAATATATAACTCTAATTGACTCCCATAAAATCAAAATATCTTGTGTTTGTTCTTTGAATAATACTAAATTGCTAATAAAATATCCATTGTAGTTACTCCCTGTTTTATCTATGTTTTATTCTAGCACCAACATCCCACAAACAATACTACATACCATAATTATAAGCAAAGGTATCTTCCTCTCATCATTATGTAGTGTATCACCATACCTAAAACATGGATTGTTAGTGAGAGATTGCTCCCACATAGACCATACTTAGGATCAAGCCCAAAACATAGACCTATAGCACCTACTAATTACACCCTAAACCATAAGTGGACCCATTCTCCATAGTACATGCTTGGTATATATGTCAATAACTTAGAGAGATGGCACTATATGTAGCATATTGCTACACCAAAATATCATACTAATAATTAGGGACCATTCCCATGTAGACCATCATTAGGATCAAGTCTATAATACAAGAGGTGCCACCTACCTACTCGCCCATAGGTGCCCCCATTTTTATGAGATAAATTTTGTGCTTCTATTTATTTTTACCATAATTTTTAACCCTTTTCCATCAAGTAACATAGCAAGTGGTATCCAAAAAAAAATGATTAGGGTTTGAGTTTAAAATGGGTTATTTTTTTTTTTTGCATTTACATGGTGGAATCGATAGCCGCCACAAATTCGGGTAGGATGTCCAACTTTTATGGCTGCCATAGTATTATGCACTATAGACCCCAGAAGCCGCCAGATAGATATTCGTGTCGTACGCCCCTATAACCACCATGACACAATCATTTTAAACCTTTTACATTGCTGAAAGAACCAGGAAAGGGACAAGCATTCAGTCTAACAAGGCTCGATATTTAAACCTTGGACCTCCGCCCCCCTTACGAGGTTTGGTCAAACCAAGTGGTCTATACCTTGGACCTTTAAAATAGGTTTTTTTAGCTAGGATTTTTTCTTTTGTTAAAAAGTAGAGATAATATTGTGTAGATTGAAAAGGAAAGAATGTTGTGAGTACTAAGAAACCGTCTTGAATGTGTGACTCAAGAGCGAATGTAAGACATCCTCACTAGGATGTATGTATATCTTAGGGATGAGATACAAGCTTCAAATAAAGAAAATCTAGGTTAAAAAAGAAACCTTTTTATCCATTATTTAGACGAATTTGACCATGATGAAGAAAATAAAATTACTTTTATAGGGAGAGCTAAAAATCCACCAAATTCACCAAACACACAAGCTTATAGTCCTTATTATAAGATGCATATGCGGATTCCCCAATTTAATTTTTCTCAAGAGGTGGAGGTGCATGAATGGCTCCCCAATTTAATTTTTCTCAAGAGTTCAAGGTGCATGAATGGTTAAGCAAAGTAAAGCTATATTTCCATATCCAATGAATAGTCAAACATGAGGATAAACTTAATGTAGGCTTGCATCATTTAAATGGAGTAGTTCATACATAGGGAGAGAGATGGATCTCAATGAATCTTAGAAGCTTTTGCAAATGCTTTGTCATAATTTTAATGAGCCATATGATGTTCAACTCATGTATCTATTTCAAAGGGATATGTCTATGGAGTGTTGGAAATGTGTTGAATATATTCCATGTTATTCTAGTAGGTTAATATATGTTTGGACCCATATGAGTTGTTTTGGGTTAATATATTTGAACCCATGTTTTAATATATTTGGGTTAATATATTTTAATCCATGGTTTTATGCCCATGGTATTAAAAAATCTATTCTTATACTATTGTTATTTAAACTGCACTTACATCACGGTTTGCATACATAGAGTTATGAACATTATTATATTGGAGACGATTAAGTTTATACAATAAGGAGATATTACTATGTTGGAGTTTTTACTCGTAGGGGTATTACAAAGTGAAATATTGTGTTATGTGTGTATATGTTATCTTCTTCATTTTTTCTTTGATTCTATTATTGCTTTTCTAGATTTAGTTTATCAGGGCTTTCTTACTTTTCATTTGGTATCAAAGCTAGGTTTTAAGTTTGGTCAAGGATTAAGGGTTTCAAACCTATGATAAATTAATTCTTGTGTGGGAGTCATATGTGAAAGAATATGGGTTAAGAAAAATGATGGGAAGCACACAAGTAGAGATTGAAAAATTTAATGGATAGAATATTGAGTTATGGAAAATCAAGATGGAGGATATGTTGGTTGATAGAGATCTGTGGATTATGGTCTTGTAAATAAAACCAACATCAATGACAGATGTGAATTGGTTAAAAATTTATAGTTGGCAAGAATATCTATCAAATTGTGCTTATCTAATTTGGTATTATTGAATTTATCAACAGAGACCATTACAAAGTTGTTATGGGATAAGTTAGGAAATTTGTACCAAATAAAGTCACTGATAAATAAAATCTTTCTTCAAAAGAAGTTGTATTCACTTAATATGAATGGTGGTGACTCTATGGCTAAAAATTTGAATAATTTTAACAAAGTGGTAAGTTAATTAAACTCTATTGAAGTAAAAATGGATGAAGAGAAAAAGTGTATTATTTACTTTATTCATTACATGGTCTGTGGGATAACCTAGTTATGGCTATCAACGATACTACTTCAATTAGAGGATATAGTAGACACATTGTTATCTGAGAAAATTAGACGAAAATATTTTGAGGATTATCATCAGAAGGATGCCTTGGTTGTGAGAGGCCATTCTCAAGAAAGAAGCAAAAATAAATTAGAATAATGGAAATTGATATCTAGGGGTAAATTTGTTGCTTTAGAAAAGAGGAAATGCTAGAAGTGTGGTAAAATAGGGAATTATAAAAGAGACTATAGATCTAAAAAGGTTGATAATAGTTGATCATATGATGAAGGAACTTTTGTAGAAATGAATACCACAAATAAAGATTAACGAGACTTATTCTTAGTTGTAGCATGCTCAAGTGAATGCCATAACTCATGGTTGATTGAATCAGGTGCTTCCTTTCATATGACTCCTCATAGGTAGGGGTTCTATGAATATGAAAAGATAAATGGAGGTGAATTCTTCTTGGGAGACAATTCGACATATAAAAAAATAAGTCAAGAAAGAGTCAGGTTGAGGTTAAGAGATAGAATAATTAAAACCCTTCTTGAGGTGGTGTATATTCCAGGTTTGACAAGGAATATGATATTTGTGAGTAATATGAATGACATGGGTGTGACTATGGTATTCAATAAGGATAACTAAAATATGGTTCATGGATTCATGGTGTTGGCAAGAGGAATTCATATAGGAACTTTGTTCAAACTTTAGGCTAGCATGGTAAGTATTAATTACAATAACTATTTAGTTTTAGAGGAGAATAATACAATAGAAGTAACTTTGAGTATTCCTGTAGTAAATACAATGTTGTGGTATCAACACATGGGGCAAATTGGTAAGAAAGTCCTTCAATGATTAAAAATGAAAGGTATGGTTGAAGAAATTTTTGATTGCCCATTAAATTTTTATTTTTGTGAGCACTATTTTTTTGGAAAGTAAACCCGAGGTAAATTTCCTAATAGTACTATAATATTTGAAGGAATTTTACATCTAGTTCATAGTGATGTGTTTGGACCTGCAAAAGTACCATCATTAGGTAAATCTATCTATTTTGTTACATTTATAGATGAATTTTTAAGAAATACCTAGGTATATTTTTTACGAAATAAATTTGATACTTTTAATAAATGTAGAGTTTAAGGCTCTTGTAAAAAATTAGATAGAAAAAAAGATAAAGGTTTTGAGAAGTGACAATGGTGGTGAATATTGATCTAATAAATTTGAGAAGTTTTTCAACGACTCTGGAATAGAAAGGAAGAAAAAATCTTTGTATACTCCACAACAAAATGGAGTTGTAGAATGGATGAACATGACATTGATGGATAATGCTAGAAGCATGCTAAGTGGTGCAGGGTTAGAAAGGAATTTTTGGATAAAATTTGTATTAATTGCTTGTTACCTCATCAATAGATGTCCTACCTCAGCTTTAGTGGACAAGACTCCATAGGAAGTGTGGACTCGTAAGAAACCCTCTCTCAATATTATAAGGGTTTTTTCTTGTGATGCTTATATGTATATCCCAAAAGAGAAAATGACTAAGCTAGACTATAAATCTAAAAAATGCATATTTGTGGGTTATAGTATTGGTGTTAAAGGATATAAGTTGTGGAACCCAGAAACACATAAGATTGTTTATATTCATAATATGATATTTAGAGAAACAAAAGGGTTCCAAAATAAGAAATGCAACCAAACAAAGAACCTAAAATAGTTCAAGTAAAATTAGAACAATAGGAAGAACCTGTGGTAGAACCTAGTGCTATAGAAGAAGATAAACTACATAGAGATATTGAAGAGGAAAATTTAGAGGAATAAGGTGATGAGGAAGATAAAGTTGTCAAACCTAGAACTCCAAGTTTGAGAAGATTAGATCAAGTGATAAGACTCTCATAAAGGTATAACCCTTCAAATTTTCATTCTTTATTTAATATATCAGTTACTAATGAAAATCCTGAGACTGTAAAGGACACACTTCAGTCAAGTGAGAATAATTCTTGGAAAATGGCTATGGAGGAAGAAATGGAGTCCTTGGATACAAATAAGACATGGGATTTGGTGAAATTACCCCTTGGAAGAAAACATGTTGGTTGTAAGTGGATATTCAAGAATAAGTAAAATGTAGAAGGAAAGTTGGAAAAGTATTAGGCTCACCTGGTAGCAAAATAATTTTCTCAAGTTGAGGTAATTGAATTTGGTGAGATTTTTTCTCCTATGGCTAAACTAACTTCAATTAGATTTTTGTTGGCTATTTCTATTGCTTTTGATCTTGAAATAGAAAATATGGATGTAAAGATGACATTTCTATAGGGTGAACTTGATGAAGACATATATGTCACAAATAGAATGCTTTAGGGTAAAAGGTAAGGAGGACTTGGTATGCAAGCTGAAAAGGCCCCTTTACAACTTGAAGCAATCTACAAGAATGTAGAACCAAAAATTTTATAAGTTTGTTTTGACACATAGGCTTGGAAAAAGCAAAGTAGATCCATGTGTGTATTTAAACAAGAAGGTGAAAATTTTGTTATCATTATTTTGTATGTGGATGACATGTTGTTAATTGGTAACAATAAGAAGAAGATAAAGTTACTAAAATCTCAGGTATCTTCTAAATTTTATATGAAGGATTTGGGTGTTGCAAAATTTATTTTGGGCATGAAAATAATAAGGGATCGTGCAAATGGAAAGTTGTAGTAAAATCAAAGGAAATATATTGATTTGATACTATAGAGGTTTAGGATGCATGATTGTAAAATAGTATGTACTCCATATCCTATTGATCAAAAGTTATCTATTGAAAAATATCCTAAAATAGATGAGGAAATTGAAAAATGCATCATGTTCCTTATTCTAGCATTGTTGCTAGTATGATGTATGCAGTGGTATGTACTAGACCTGATATTGCACATTCAATGGGAGTAGTTAGAAGATATATGTCCAATTCAGGAAAGAAACATTGGACTGCTATTAATGGGATCTGTAGATATTTATGTGGAACATTAGAATTATGTTATCTGTTGCCAAGGAAAATCTGGAGATAGTAATATTGTAAATCTAAAAGGTTTTATGGATGATGATTGGGCTGGAGATATTGAAAAGAGAAGATCTATAAGTGCTTATGTGTTCAAACTATCTTCAAGGGCAGTAAGTTGGATGAGTAAAAAATGATTAGTGGTTGTTTTATCCACAAAAGAGGTAGAGTACATTATAACTCATGCTTGTAAAGTAGTGTGCTTATAGAGGTTGTGTTTAATATTTGGTATTAAGTAGAAGGCTATGAGAATTAGTAGTGACAATTAGAGTGCAATATTTTTGGTCAACAATCCTAGTTTTCATGATTGGTCAAAACATATTGATATCAAGTACCATTTTGTGAGAGATATGGTTGAAGGGAATCAGGTGATGTTGGAGAAAGATGATACAAAGAATAATGCTACTGATTCATTAAAAAAGTCTATACTTTCTCAAAAAAATTATTGTTGTAGAAGATCATTGGGTATGGATACCATTGACAGTTGAAAATGGTAGTTTTCAGCCCCCATGGAAAGTATTCACCAAGTGGGAGGATGATGGAAATGTGTTGAATATTTTCAACATTATTCTGGTGGGTTAATATATATTTAGACCCATATGTTTAGACCCATATGGGCTATTTTGGGTTAATATATTTGAACCCATGTTTTAATATATTTGAACTCATGTTTTAATATATTTGGGTTAATATATTTGAACCCATGGTTTTATGCCCATGTCATTGTAAAATCCATTCTTATGTTGTTTTTATTTAAACTACACTTGTAGTAGGGTTTGTATACACAGAGTCATAGTTGAGAAAATTAGAATCGGATCGAAATTAGCTTGAAAAATAATTAAGAAAAATCAGGGAAAGTTCAGAATTAGGGAACAAATTGGTAAAAATTCACAATTTTTCATTGAAAAACTGAAGAAAATATAAATTGTCATTGAAATTTTTTTTTTTCATGCATATCACATTTTTTTTGGCAAAAAATTGACAAAATCAACAAAAAATTGGGCAAGTTGTGAATTGGAAAAATTGGCTCAAATCGGGATTTTTTGAAGATTTTCTCAACTATGCACAAAGTGATGAACATTATTGTATTGGTGATGATCAAGTTTATACAATAAGGAGATATTACTGTTCTAGATTTTTTACCCATAAGGGTTTTTATAGGTGAAATATTATGTTATGTGTGTATATGTTATCTTCTTCATTTTTCCTTTGATTATGCAATTACTACTATTCTAGATTTAGTTTATTGGGGATTTTTTGCTCTTCATGGAGGAATTAAAAAAAAAGAGTTTTGGAGTCAAAATTTAAATTGTTAGCTAATTTGGTCTGGTACATCTATATTTCTAATCCAAGGACAAAAATCCATACTGATGTAAGAATTTTTGAACCTAATACTTTAGAGAAGGCTATTATTGTAGCTAGGAGGGTAGAAGTTCATGTTGAAGCATTAAAAAAGAAAAATGATTAGTTCTAATTCAAATTCTATATATGATAGATCTAGAAAAGTGGATGCATATAAAGATAAAATCAATCATAGTAACCAAAAACATATTTTTAATCAAAGGAAGGCTCCTAAAACCCAAATAAATATCATTCATGTTCTCAATGTTAGTCAAAGGGGCATAAATGCAAACCCCAAAAATTGTATATGGCTATGAATAATCACATTTCTAATTTAGAGCCAAAATAATAAAAGAAATATTACTAAGAAAGTGTCTCAAGTGAAGAAGATCAACCCCAACCAACCATTAAAATGGGCCAAACATTAGTCTCTTTGGCTATAATGGTAGGGTTACATTGTCTTGATACATTCAAATTTTGGGGGTTTATCAAGAAGTGAAGGGCATTAGTGTTAGTGGATCCTAGAATTACTTTGCACATTATCGACAAGAGATATGCCAAGAAGTTAGGACTCCCTATAGATACTTTTGAAAGCTTTCCAATTCAAATCCCAGGGCATTGTTTTATTTAGTGTGAATGTGTAGTGCATAATATTGAGCTTTCTATACAAAATTATACATTACATGATAAATTTTATGTAGTAGAGGTACGTGGATTTAATGATTTTATTAGAGTGTAATAGTTATATTATTTGGGTACATATTCCACTAACCATCAAGAGAATTTCTTGAGTTTTTAAAAATATGGACGAAAATATATAATTAAATTATTTGCAATAATAGAAATTAAGGTAGTGCATTCCAAGAATATGTCAAAGATTTTAAATGAAGGTCCTATGTTTGAACCCCCACATATCTACGAGTTGCTATCCCACATTATAGGAACAAGCTATAAAGCATAGGTCCATCTACAGGGGTGGGGCTAATTGTGTAGGTGCCAACACATATGTTTCGAGATCCATCATGAGTATGGTCTATGTGGGAGTGGTACCTCACTAATAGTCTAGGATTTGGTGTAACAATATATTACATGTGGTATCAAAGCTAGGTCCTAGGTTCAAACCCTCATGTCTTTGCAAGCCACTATCCAAAGCATGATCCCACCAATGGTTGTAGGGGTGGGTAGGCAAGTGCTACCTCCTATGTTATAGGCTTGATCCTAAGAATGATCTATGTGGGAGTGTTCCCTCACTATTAGTCTAGTATTTTGGTGTAGTAGTATGCTACATATGGATCCTATTGATATATTTACATAAATATTGTTTTTTCAAAACTTTTAAGCTAGACATAGAAGTAAGATAATTCAACTTTTAAACAAACTCTTTATTCTTTCCACTCATATTATCTCTCTTGATACCACAATCTATCACTAGATAATAAATATCTATTAAATGATTTTATAAATACAACAAAGTAAATGGATTGCATATTTACAAAAGGATGAATAGAATATTTACTTGATTTGTATCTAATTCACTTATTTCATCTACAAAACTCTCCCCTACTAACCCAAATTTAGATTCTACTTGTACTTCAAAGAGTAAGTAGCTATGACATCTAGCTTATTCAAATACCACTACCTCATACACCTATCTTCCAAGATATTACATGGCTTCCATATCATTCTCCAAAAATTTAATGCATTTACATTCTCTAATCCACACCAAACATCCCACTTGGTTGTGATGAAGAATATCCTTAAATTCCTTATCCATAGATCACATGACATATGACAGAAAAATGTTAGAAATAGAGTCTATTCCATCATTTGGGTTATGTAAATATATCCTCCAAGATACATAATCAGGTTATTTTATGTGCAAGTTATCTAGTTACTTCATGAAATGTAATAAATGCACAAGTATCAATGTGTATTTTTTACATGTGCAAGTTGTCCCTTGCATAGTTAAATAGATTTTTGGCCAAGTATCCTATTTTTACTATATAAGGATGGCCTTTTAGATATATATATATATATATATATATATATATATATATATATATATATATATATATATATATATATATATAGAGTCGGGGAACATAGTCAAATAGTGTAGCGTAGTGGGTAGAACAATTATGTATGCCTCACCATTCATTGGTGATGGATACAATGTAGATCAGTAGCCTTATTAAGGAAGTGGTCATTTCCTCCATAGCTATATTTTAATATTTTATATGATTTTTATTTACAACATATTTTAGTCATCTAGTATATTTACTTTCCTTCATATTATTTTGCATCTTGTGATTGTTATCTTCCAAGTCTCATTCATAAAAAGCTAACAGTGGTATCCAAGCCACGATAGATATCGTATGTGCAGGTCAATAGAGAAGCCACCATTATCATAGAGCCTGAGAATTTTGGCAAACTGATGCACTTTTGGACCAACCAATATCAAATTATCTTAGAGGAATCTAGTTGGTAGAATTACAGAGAGTCACAAAGTTAGGACTAAAAGAAATATCAGTTTCAAAAAATACTGAGATAATGTTTTTCTAGTATTTTACACAAAGTTGTTTGGAAAACACGTGAAGACCAGGATTCAACATTCAATCCACTAGATTGATAGATCATCTAAGTTAAGATCATCTAGGTTATCTGGAATTTTCTAACTAGTGCCTACAGTTTCTTTTATTGCAAAAAATTAATTCTCATAGGATTGGTAATCCTCCTACAACAAAAAGCTAGGAGAATCCAACTTCATTGCTCGAAGGTTAGTGTGCCCTCATAGTGTAGATATTAGTTCATTGTGAAAGAGAAGAATATTGTGGAAGAAGACTTCTAGTGAAGGATCGTGGTGAAGATCGAAGACTAAAGATCTCCATTACTGGATTGAAGAATCCCACAATTGAAGAATAGGCCATAGGAGACTTGATATAGAAAGGCCATATATGCCTTTAAGAAGAAGCCACAAAAGTATTGATACTGAAAAGGCCATAGAATCCTTGATACTAAAAAGGCCATAGAAGCCTTAATACTAAAAAGGCCATAGAAACCTTGATATTGAAAAGTCCATAGAAGGCTTGGTATTGAAAATGGCCACAAAAGCCTTGATATTGAAAAAAGACATAGAAGCCTTGATATTGAAATAGGTCAAAAAAACCTTGATATTGAAAAAGGCCACAATACCTTGATCCTGAAGAAGAATTCGAGAAGAATATATGATTCAAAAGTATACTAAAGATTTTAGTACTAATATATTTGTTGTAGGAACAAAAGATTCAATGAGTTGGGAAACTTCCTACAATAAATTTAGGAAGAGCATCTTCTTTAGAATCAACTCAGTCCTAAAGCAAAAGTGAAGATATTAGGAGAAGATCTCAATGAAGAACTTCTAGTATTGGAAGAATAAGAATAAGAATTAGGAGAGTCCTGCTTAAGTCCAAAAGTGATGGAATCAGAATATATAGGAGACAATCACACCACCAACACTTCTAGGAGTAGATGGTTGAAGAGAAGGTCTCAAGGAAGACCATCATAATATGCCCAATCAAATACTTTGTGACAATCTCGTCTAGCATCTAGAAAATTCTAGGAGAGCCTTACTGAAGATCAAGATAGTTATTTGGATAACTTGTTGGAGAAATCCACTGCCAAGGTGAAGTCCCTGATAATGAAGGATTTGGGACAATTGTTGCCATTCGAAAACAATCCCAAGAGGATAATTTGGTAAGGAGTGCCAAATATATGAAGGATAATTTGGCAAAGAGTGTGAAATATATGAAGGAGAATTTGGGAAGGAGTGTCAAATATGTGAAGAAGAATTTGACAAGGAGTACCAATTCCATGAAGAAGAATTTGGAAAGGAGTGCCAAATACCAAAAGAATATCCTGCTTGAAGTTAAAATTTGACAAGAAGACTTGAAGACAGAAGAAGCTCACCAAATATTGAAGATTTGGAGATTTCCTCTCGCAACAAGAAGACGTCTCTTTAGAGACATTTAATTCTCCAAATATACACCAAAATATGGAGAACACAATAGGAGAACAAACACCCAAATCATAGGCTCATGAAAGAAAGTTTGAGATCATTATTATGTGAAGAAAGAGCTATTCAGGACATACTACTTGCAACAACAACATGGTGTTTTTAGACACCAAGATCTACATCGTCTACAAAAGCGAGAGAAAAGCTATAGAAAAAGGTAAGAAAATTTTGGTGCAAAAAAAATTATTAATTGGATTACTTATCAGATTTATTAGAGCACCTAAATTTGGATTAAAGTTGCATGAAGAAAATTAGATTATAGTCTTCTAAAGTGCAAAAAGAAAAATAATCGTTTTAAGGATTTATTTGCACATTTATTAGGATTTTATTAAATTTTAGATTAGTTTCTATCAACTACGTATCATCTATTTTGGAAAAAGAAAAATAAGACTAAGTACTACCACATTGGTTGTAGTGAAATTGCAGAATAACTCTTAAAAATTCATTTTAGGTTATTATTGATTAGTTGCAATATATTATTAGTGCATGAATTTGAGAGTTGGTTGGAGTGATAAGGTGTAATATTAGTGCATGAAAAGTGAAGGACTTGTACTATTATACTACTCTAAAAAAAAATTAGTTTTGTGTTTCTTGAAGGGTACAAAATTTGATTTGTATCAAGTGTCTAAAGACACTATTAAAGAACAAAAATTTGCAACTTGTAGTGGCCAAACGAAGCCACCCAAAAGGTTATAATCTTCCAAAATCTGGAGAAGAACTTAACTAATCAAAAATAAAAATAGAAGCTTCAAATATTGAGACTTGGTGAGTCTCAAATCCAAAATAATTACAAGGTTAGATGCAAGGAAAGAAAGTGCAAAAAATTACATCTATTGAAAAGCTTCTATCTACTGTTATTTAAATCTTGGATTTGTTATCAAAGTGTCCAAGAAAAAATGGAAAGGTGTGTCTATTCTTGAAAGACAACCTCAAAACCCTTGTATTGCAAGAAAAATCTAGCACAAAACCAGAATTTTAGATCTAGAAATAGAGTGCAAAAGAAGCTATATATATATATATATATATATATATATATATATAGTTGAAATTTACATGGTGGAATTGGTAGTTACCATGAATTCGGGTAGGTTGTCTGGATTTATGGCTGTCATAGTATTCTGCGCTGTCCATCCTAAAATCCGCCACACAAATCTTCATGCATTCTACCCCTATAACCACCATGCCACAATAATTTTAATCCTTTTACACCATTGAAAGCACTAGGAAAGGGATAAGCATTTAGTATGGTGAGGCCCTAGATTTTAACCTTGGACCTCCACACCCCTTACGTGGTTTGGTCAAACCAATTGGTCTACACCTTAGACCTCCAAAATAAGGTATATTAAAAGAAGCATTATAATATGTTATATTTGAATGGAGTCTAATATGGAAGTGTTTGAAATAGAGTGCATGTTGTCACGAATTTAGATAGATCAGATCTTGATCTAGAAGTGTTCAAAATAAAGTGCATGTAGTCACAAATTTAGATGGATTGGAGCATGATCTGGAAGTGTTCAAAATATAGTGCATGTAGTCATGAATTTAGATAGATCTTGACTAAATTTAGCTTTAGATCTTATTTGTTACATGTATTACTTTGTAGATCTTATGGCTACATGTAACTGGGTTTCCCTATTTATGTAATACCTCTGGTAGAGAGGATTGTATATTATTTATGGGAAGTGTATACAATTGTGTATCTCCTATAGAGAGAAAGAAACTTAGTGTAGAAATTGATGCAAAGGTGTTTGCACATTGAATTACTATTAGAGTAATTGTGTGGAGATGTTGGTGTTTTGAAGAGGAATTTACAATTGGTTGTGTTGCAAGATTACTCCCTTCAGTGATTGTATTGGTGCTGATATAAAGGACTGGTGTTTCTTGGTGGATGTAACCCACATTGTGTGAACCACATTATATGTTGTGTTTTATCTTATATTTATTGTTTATGTTCTTCTTCTGTGATGGTTAACAGTTTCTGTTGTTATTGATTAAGTTGCTTTCTTCTATAATTCATTTTGTTTATATAGTGAATTCTAACAATTGGTATCAGATCGAGGTTAGAATTTAGGATTGAGTGGGAGCTATGGAAAAAGAAGAGAAGTTCAGAGTAGAGAAATTCAATAGCCAGAACTATCATCTATGGAAGATGTATATGGAATATTATCTATATTAGAAAGATCTCTATCTACCTTTGGAAGGTAAAGCGAAGAAGTTGTCAAGCACATCAAATGAGGAGTGTGCTCTTCTAGAAAATAAGGCATTGGATACTATTTGTTTGTGCCTTGCATATTCAATGGCATTCAACATTTCAGAGGAGAAGAATATGAAGGATCTTATGGATACATTGAAAAGGTTGTATTAAAATCCTTCAGCTTCAAATAATGTTTTTCTAATGAAGCATATTTACAATTTGTAAATGTTAGAAGGTGGATCTGTAGCTAGTCATTTAAATTATTTTAATATGGTTTTTAGTCAGTTAGCCTCAATTAATATTAAAATACAGGAAGATATGAAAGCCATTCTATTCTTGTGCTCATTACTAGAAAGTTGGGAGAGCTTGGTTATGGCAATTAGCAATTTTATTTTTGGTACTCTTGCTTTTGAAAATGTGGTTGGTGTAGTCCTTAGTGATGAGATGTGATGGAAGAGCATGGTTGAATCATCATCTAGTGTGGCTTTGATTATCAAAGGAAAACATAAAGAAAAAGGAATGAGTTCGGTGAACCATGGAGAGAATGGACCCAAGTCCAAAGGAAATATGAAGTGTTGGAATTGTGGTAATAAGGGACATCTGAAGAAATATTGATGATCTTAGAATGGAGATGGAGGAGGAATATCAGAAGCAAACATAGCAGGTGACGTGTTACAAGAGTCTTTGATACTTTTTTAAAATATTGTATTGATATTGACTACAAAAGATCAAATATTGGCCAAGCAGTAGGAGTTGTGAGTAAGAGGTATGTCCAGGGGGATGGACATGGCACTGATATTGATGCATGATTATGAGATAGATCACATGATACGGTTGTGGCAAGTTGCATTGTGTGAAATCTTCTATGTGGGTAGACATGGTATATGGATCTTGTCATAGATGGTGATGGTTGTATCATCATGATACATGGGTAATCATGGAGATTTTGAAATATCATGGATTTGTAGTAGGTAATATTATGTGTTGCTTGTTGATCATAGTAAAAGTGCATATATGACACATATGATGGTTCAAAGCATGGTTACAAAAATCTGAAGGAGGTGACATTCCTTGTTTGGTTGAAGATTTGTTCTTCAACAGATGTAGCAGTGGTAGAGTTATTGTGATCAGTCTCCAAGTGGGATATTTTTGGGAATGGAGTCTGATCTGGACGTGTTTGAAATAGAGTGGATGTAGTCATGAATTTAGATGTATTGAATTTTGATCTAGAAGTGTTAAAAATAAAGTGTATGTAGTCACGAATTTAGATGAATCATAGCTTGATCTAGAAGTGTTTAAAATAGAGTGTATGTGCTCATAGATTTAGATGGATCTTGACTAAATTTAGATTTACATCTTATTCGTTGCATGTATTACTTTGTAGATATGATGGTTGATTGTAATTGGGTTTCCCTATTTATATAATACCTCTGGTAGAGAGGATTGTATCTTGTTTATGGTAAGTGCATAGATTTATGTTTCTCCTATAGAGAGCAATAAGATTAGTGTAGAGATTGATTCAAGGGTGTTTGCATGTTGAATTAATGTTAGAGTAATTATATGGAGATACTAGTATTTTGAAGTGGAATTTGCAGTTGGTTACGTTTTAGGATTACTACCTTCAGATATTGTATTGGTGTTAATACAAAGGATTGGTGTTTCTTGGTGGATGTAACCCACACTGGGTGAACCACATTATATGTTGTGTTTTATCTTGTCTTGCATGTTTATGTTCTTCTTATGTGATGGTTAATAGTTTCTATTGTTATTGATTAAGTTGCTTGCTTCAAGAATTCCTTTTGTTTATATAGTGAATTCTAACATGAATTTAAGAGTTTATTGGAGTGATAAAAAGTAATATTAGTTCATTAAAAGTGAAGGACATGTACTATTATACTACTCTAAAAAAGAAATTAGTTTTGTGTTTCTTGAAGGGTACAAAATCTGGTTTGTATCAAGTGTCTAAAGACACTATTGAAGCACAAAAATCTGCAACTTGTAGTGGCAAAACGAAGACACCCAAAAGGTTAGAATCCTAAAAAATCTAGAGAAGAACTTAACTAACCAAAAATATAAATAGAAGATTCAAATATTGAGACTTGGTGAGTCTCAAGTCCAAACGAATACAAGGTTAGATGCAAGGAAAGAAAGTGCATAAAATTGCATCTATTGAAAAGCTTCTATATACTATTATTTAAGCTTGGATTTGTTAGCAAAGTGACCAAGAAAAAAAGGAAAGGTGTGTCTAATATTAAAAGACAACCTCAAAACCCTTGTATTGTAGGGAAAATATGCCACAAAACAAGAATTTAGATCTTGAAATAGAGTGCAAAATAAGGTATATTAAAATAAGCATTATAATACGTTATATTGGAATGGATTATGATTTGGAAGTGTTTAAAATAGAGTGCATGTAGTCACAAATTTAGATGGATCAGAACCTGATCTAGAATTGTTCGAAATAGAGTGCATGTAGTCATGGATTTACATGGATCGAAGCCTGGTATGGAAGTATTCGAAATAGAGTGTATGTAGTCACGAATTGAGATAGATCTCATGTATTACTTTGTAGATCTAATAGCTACATGTAACTGGGTTTTTCTATTTATGTAATACCTTTGATAGAGAATATTGTATCTTGCTTATGGGAAGTGCATAGTATTATGCATCTTCTGTAGGGAGAGAAGTAAGCTTATTGTAGAGCGTGATGCAAGGGTGTTTGCATGATGAATTACTATTAGAGTAATTATGTGGATATGTTAGAATTTTGAAGAGGAATTTGTAGCTGGTTGTGTTGTAGGATTATTCCCTTTAGATATTGTATATGTGCTAATACAAAGGACTGGTGTTTCTTGGTGGATTTAACCCACACTGGGTGAACCACATTATATGTTATGTTTTATCTTATCTTTATTGTTTATGTTCTTCTTTTGTGATGGTTAATAGTTTCTTTTGTTATTGAATAAGTTGCTTTCTTCTAGAATTCATTTTGTTTATATAGTGAATTCTAACAATTAGTATCATAGAAAGGTCAGGATTCAGGATTGAGTGAGAGCTTGACTTGAGTGGGAGCTATGGTAGAAGAAGGGAATTTTAGAGTGGAGAAACTCAATGGCCAAAACTATCAGTTGTGGAATATGTAGATGAAGGATTATCTGTACCAGAAATATCTCTATCTACCTCTATAAGGTAAAGTGAAGAAGCTATCAAGCACATCATATGATGAGTGGGCTCATCTAGATAGGAATGCATTGGGTACTATCTAGTTGTGCCTTAAAAATTCAATGGCATTCAACATTTTAGAGGATATGACTATGAAGGATCTTATGGATACACTGAAAAGGTTGTATGAAAATCCCTTAACTTCAAATAATTTTTTTCTAATGAAGCATATTTACAATTTGCAAATGTCATAAGGTGGATATGTAGCTAGTAATTTAAATGATTTCAATATGATTTTTAGTCAGTTAGCCTCATTTAATATTAAAATAGATGAAGAGATGAAAGCCATTCTATTATTGTGCTCATTACTAGAAAGCTGAGAGAGTTAGGTTATGGCAATTAGCAATTTTATTTTAGGTACTCTTGCTTTTGATAATGTGGTTGGTGTATTGCTTAGTTATGAGATGCAATAGAAGAGCACGGTTGAATCATCATCTGGTGTGGATTTGATTATCATAGGAAAATAAAATGAAAAATAAATTAGTTCGGTGAACCATGGAGAGAACGGACCCAAGTCTAAAGGAAATATGGAGTGTTGGAATTGTGGTAAGAAGGGAAATCTAAAGAAATATTACTGGTCTCAAAATAGATATGGAGGAGGAATATCAGAAGTAAACATAGTAGGTAATGTGTTACAAGAGGCTTTGATACTTTATTCTAAATATTATATTGATCTTGACTACAGAAGACCAAATATTGGCCAAGAAGTGGGAGTTGAGTAAGAGACATGTCCAAGGGGATGGACATGACATTGATATTGATGCATGATTACGAGATAGATCACATGATGCGGTTATGGCAAGTTGCATTGTGTGAAAGATCCTATGTGGGAAGACATGGTATATGGATCTTATCACATATGGTGATGGTTGTATCATCATGATGCATGGGTAATCATGGAGATTTTGAAATATCATGGATTTGTAGTAGGTAAGATTGTGTTTTGCTTGTTGATCATAGAAAAAGTGCATAGATGACATATATGATGGTTCAAAGCATGGTTACAACAATCTGGAGGAGGTGATATTCCTTATTTGGTTGAAGAGTTGTTCCTTAGTATATGTAGTAGTGGTAGAGTTGTTGTGATTAGTATCCAAGTGGGATATTGTTGGGAATGGATTTTGATATGGAAGTGTTCGAAATAGAATGCATGTAGTCACAAATTTAGACAGATCGAAGTCTAATATGTAAGTGTTCAAAATAGAGTGCATGTAGTCACATATTTAGATGAATCACAACTTGATATAGAAGTGTTCGAAATAGAGTGCATGTAGTCATGGATTTAGATGGATCTTGACTAAATTTAGCTTTAGATCTTATTCGTTGCATGTATTGCTTTGTAGATCTGATGACTACATGTAATTGGGTTTCCCTATTTATATAATACCTCTTGTAGAGAGTATTGTATCTTGTTTATGGGAAGTACATGGGATTTTGTATATCCTATCGAGAGTAGTAAGCTTAGTGTAGAGCTTGATGCAAGGGTGTTTGCATGTTGAATTATTGTTAGAGTAATTGTGCGGAGATGCTGATATTTTGGAGAGAAATTTGCACCTGGTTGTGTTGCAGTATTACTCTCTTCAGATATTGTATTGTTTCTAATACAAAGGACTGGTGTTTCTTGGTGGATGTAACCCACACTGGGTGAACCACGTTATATATTGTGTTTTATCTTGTCTTGCATATTTATGTTCTTCTTCTGTGATGGTTAATAGTTTCTATTGTTACTGATTAAGTTGTTTGCTTCAAGAATTCCTTTTGTTTATATAGTTAATCCTAACATGAATTTTAGAGTTGATTGGAGTGATAAGGTGTAATATTAGTGCATTAAAAGTGATAGACTTGTACTATTATACTACTCTACAAAAGAAATTAGTTTTGTGTATATTGAAGGGCACAAAATCTGATTTGTATCATGTCTAAATATACTATTGATGCAAAAAAATCTGCAACTTGTAGTGGCCAAAAGAAGCCACCCAAAAGGTTAGAATCCTCCAAAATCTGGAGAAGAACTTAACCAACAAAAAATAAAAATAGAAGCTTCAAATATTGAGGCTTGGTGAGTCTCAAATCCAAAAGCATTACAAGGTTAGATGCAAGGAAAGAAAGTGCTGAAAATTGCATCTATTGAAAAGCTTCTATCTACTATTATTTAAATCTTGTATTTGTTATCAAAGTGTCCAAGAAAAAAGGGAAATGTCTGTCTACTATTAAAATACAACCTCAAAACCCTTGTATTTCAGGAAAAATCTGCCAAAAAACCAGAATTTTAGATCTAGAAATATATTGCAAAATAAGGTATATTAAAAGAAGCATTATAATATGTTATATTGCAATACACTAATCTATTTTTTATAGAAAAACAACAGATTTGGAAGTGCCACAACGGGGCACATTATCTATAGGGTAAATCATCCAAGGAAGGCTAGATGTCAAAACTCTTCTTCCCAATCTAAAATGAGCCACTCAAGGGCTAATATTGGATGTACATACCTACAGATTCAAAGATCATATTAGATTAAAAGACAGATCTCTAACTTGGAGAAGACCATCCACCAAAGGAAGCTCCAAATCATCATCCAAGTACAATAGTGCATCGTTCATCCACCTGCAGAAGAATAGCTTGCTTGCTGCCCAAGTAATGTAGCAAAGCAAAGGAATGGTAATGAAAGGGTTTGAGGAGTTATAATCTCCATCTCCAGATGTTATAGGAACATGTTATCCACCAAATTCACATGAGTGCCCATACACTTTATATTACTTAAAGAGGCTTTGAACGAATAATTTGGAGTGTTACAAAAATAAGGGAGCACTCACTTGTAACGGATGTGATACATGTCATAAAGATGATGATTAATTGTCATCAAAAGGTATTCGAATTCCAAATTTAACAAGGTGAGCAAAGCACAATCAAAGATGTCCAAAGTGTGAGTAGAGCACAGTCAAATATGTCCAAAGAGGGAGCAAAGCACTATCAAAAATATTTGAAGCATAGCATGGAAGGAAGGATGAAGGAGCATTAAAGGCTCCTATATTTTGAAGGTTAAATCTTCAGTTCCTATGTACCAGCATTAAATACAAGCAACACCAAGGTATCTCCATTTATTATAGCACCAAAGGTGTCTCTTACATTCAACCATAGATAGCACCGAACAGTGAGGAGATTTTGCATCTAAAGAGGTAATGTTTATTCCCATTTATTATTGCTTTCATAGTTGGAGATATAAGGATTATAAACTAAGTTTAAAACTTATATTTTGAAAGAAAAATCTATAAGGAGTAACTTATCTCATTGATTTAATATTTTCAATATAACCTAGGAGAAATAAGGAATTCTACTTGGATTAAATTATTCAACATTTTGCAAATATTATTATTTTTCTAATTTTCCAAACTTGGGAGCCATAAGGATTATTCCATAAAATTTATTTTATTGGAAATTAGAAATAATCCAAGGGATTTAAAAGAGGTTATTATAATTTCTATTAAGGTTGGAAAAATATATATTTTTACTTGTCTCAAAATATTCAAAAAGGGATAAAATAATTCCAACATTAAAACCTCTTCAAAATTGAAAAGTGCTTAGTTCAATTAGGAGTAATAAGGTGTTAAGAAGTTTATTTTTGATCTTTACAAAGGAATGGTAATGAAAGGGTTTGAGGAGTTATAATCTCCATCTCCAGATGTTATAGGAACATGTTATCCACCAGATTCACATGAGTGCCCATACACTTTATATTACTTAAAGAAGCTTTGAACGAATAATTTGGAGTGTTACAAAAATAAGGGAGCACTCACTTGTAACGGATGTGATACATGTCACAAAGATGATGATTAATTGTCATCAAAAGGTATTCGAATTTCAAATTTAACAAGGTGAGCAAAGCACAATCAAAGATGTCCAAAGTGTGAGTAGAGCACAGTCAAATATGTCCAAAGAGGGAGCAAAGCACTATCAAAAATATTTGAAGCATAGCATGGAAGGAAGGATGAAGGAGCATTAAAGGCTCCTATATTTTGAAGGTTAAATCTTCAGTTCCTATGTACCAGCATTAAATACAAGCAACACCAAGGTATCTCCATTTATTATAGCACCAAAGGTGTCTCTTACATTCAACCATAGATAGCACCGAACAGTGAGGAGATTTTGCATCTAAAGAGGTAATGTTTATTCCCATTTATTATTGCTTTCATAGTTGGAGATATAAGGATTATAAACTAAGTTTAAAACTTATATTTTGAAAGAAAAATCTATAAGGAGTAACTTATCTCATTGATTTAATATTTTCAATATAACCTAGGAGAAATAAGGAATTCTACTTGGATTAAATTATTCAACATTTTGCAAATATTATTATTTTTCTAATTTTCCAAACTTGGGAGCCATAAGGATTATTCCATAAAATTTATTTTATTGGAAATTAGAAATAATCCAAGGGATTTAAAAGAGGTTATTATAATTTCTATTAAGGTTGGAAAAATATATATTTTTACTTGTCTCAAAATATTCAAAAAGGGATAAAATAATTCCAACATTAAAACCTCTTCAAAATTGAAAAGTGCTAAGTTCAATTAGGAGTAATAAGGTGTTAAGAAGTTTATTTTTGATCTTTACAAATGATGAGTAGTTATTTGGCATAAATTTTTTGTGATAAATTGATTAATTTCTATCTTTAAATCATGATTGTAATATATTTTAAATGGTTATTTCTATTTAATTATGTGATTTATCAGTTAAAATTATAGATATGATTAAATTTTATTAATGCATGTGTTTTACGCAAAAATGCGTGATATGTGTATGATTGGACAAAAATGTTGAAGAATGTTTCATAGGTGTATGATGCAGTAGCACGAGCTTAATATTAAACCCTGGACATGAAATAATATGGACATGAGAACGATGTATCGAGAAGGCTGAAGACACGACTACATAATATAGTGGCTGAAGACTGCTATAGAAGATAGTTACCAAAGTATGTTATAGAAGGTAATTGATAAATACTGATACTGAAGAAGACTTTTGCCAAGAGTTACGAAAGAAATTGGACCAAGTCAACTGACCGATGCTACATGCCACATTAGTGATAGCATGACACTCTTACATGACAACAAAGGATTATAGTCAACATAGTTGGTTGACTTGTCAAATATTATTCATAAAGATATTGTGATTAATGAAGTTGTTGTAAAGTTGCTTTAACAAGTCATGAACTTCAAGTATTATTAGGTTGTCTAGATTCTGACGTAAGATTTTTGTCCTTCCCGAGAATAAAGGGGCATATAGTTATGACGTTATATCTTGTGAAATGTTCAAATTAGTATTATTTTGTTATGTTTGTTCATGAAATGCCACTTGGACCACTTAGGCTATTTATTGAGTCCAAGAATGTTAGGAATTTTATTAGTTTAGATTATTTCTGTTAAGTACATAGTTGTTGTATTATCAAGTCCACAACACCACATGGAAAAATATGTGGAAGAGTTATATTCAGAATTGTCAAAGTCATATTATATATTACATAGGAATCCCTTTGAAAAGGTCTAATGAAGAAATGTTTGAAGTCTAATTATAATGTTGAAATATTCCATGTCAATTATGTACAATTTTTAAAGAACCGTGAGTTATGTACACCTAAATTTCTAGTAATAAAGCAAAACTTTTATGGTAACTGTATCACTTGTGTTATTTACTACATGATTTTTTTATGTAGTTGTAATTGTATTTTTCCTACATCCATAGAATAGAATAATGTTAGTAGTAGTTATGCATCTTAGTTACTGAGATAAAATAGTTTAGAAGAGAAAGACTTAAACTGTCCTCTAGGAGGCATGACCCACTCCTACAGTCAGTCCCTATTCTCTCACCCCTACAATATATTAGGAATAGATAGTACGTATAATTAAACTTAGAATATAAAATAAATTAAATTACATCATCATAGATTAGAAAGTAAAATTAGATAATTAAAACTAACTGCATGAGGATCCTCCCCAATAGATAAAATCATCATTAGATCAATTCATCAATAGGTAGAAATCATATTTACTGCACAAATCATGAATTGCATTTTATTTTCATTCCTGCATGATTTAATTTCTATTCATTGCAATTATTATTTTTTTTATAAAAACTAAAACTAAAAGAGATATGAATTAAGCTTAAGAATTAATCCTCACGGTGCAATCTATATTGGATTTCTACTCTTTAAATCTAACCTTGATTTACCCCGGGTTGAAAAAAATTAAATGTAAGCTATTACAACTGATTATTTTGGCATCATTGCCATGGAGAGTAGCATTTTAGTGATTAATTAGAAAATTTGTTTACCTGCACAAGAATAGAGGCCTATTTATATGTGGAAAGAGGTACATATTAGTCCTTGGCATGCATATGGCTCAGAGTGGCATGATATGGTCCCAAAAATCCCCTTTGTTCGATGTTGCCAGGTTATTTTCTCTTGAGGAATCATTTTTACTGCTTTCATAGTTAGAATTTTATTTCCTACAAAATTTCATTTCCTGCAAAATTTTATTTCCTATAAATTTTTTAAGCTTTGGGTGATTATTATTGCCTAATATGGTATTAAAACCTGTAGAAAACAAGAAGTAGGTATGGCTGAGTGAGACAGTCATAGTGAAACATTCCTAAATTTGGCTTAGGACCTATAGAAAACAGGAAGTATGTATGATTGAGTGACACAATAATAGTGAAACACTCCTAAATAATCAAATAAGTAGTAATAGTTTTACCTTTTATTTTTAGCAATTTTATTTCTAGTATTTTCTAAACTTTGGGTGATTGCTATTCATAGTTTTACCTTTTATTTTTGTTCTAGGTTCTTCTATAGATGTAGGAAGTAGGTATGATTGAATGGCATAGTCATAGTGAAAGAAAATTTCCTACATAATAAAAGAAGTGATAGCCAAATAACCTTTTACTTTCAGTAATTTCATTTCCAGTAAATTTTACTTTTCAAGCAATATTTCATTTTATTTCCTATTATACTAAAGTTGTATGGATTCATAGACCGTGAGTCACACCTAGTTTTAGTTATAGCATGATTGTTCAGAAAAATAGAAATTTTATTTTATTTTCCTACTATGTTAAGGATAGTTATAAATTCATTGTTGTGACTTATATCTAAACTTGAAAACAAGTAGGATTAAAACAAAAAGCAAAATCAAAATCCAAACAAAACCAAAACCAAAGAGAGAGAAAGGAGAATAAAATATAGGTTTCTAGATGGTGGAAAATAGTCTAAATTAGTTTGTACTTATAAACCTTAGAAAATTACTAATAAAACAAGAAGTTACACTTATTTTTGAACAAGGAGATAAAACATCAAGTAAAGAGTGGGAGTGTCTGTGTGAACACATTGACATTATTAAAGAGAGGTCATACGAGTTGGAGAAGATCAAAATAATTGACATAGAATAAATTCTAGGGTCTGACTATTATTCACCTTATCTAGAAATTTGAAGGAGTTGTGAACATTGGCTTTGGGATGGAAGAGCAACAATAAATCTAATAATTTATCCTTGGAATCGATATTTCAAGGACTCCCTCATCATTCACAATTTTCTTGTAGACATAGAAAAGATAAAAGTAGCCCTGGAATATAGCAAGAAATATCACAAGATACCTAAAGTAGTGCACTTTAAATAACTATGTCAAGAATTACAATACGAGCTACAATTTGGAAATCCCAACCATATTCCAACACAAGATTTCCTTGTTCAATTGATCCAATTAGTGATAGATAATTTTAAATTTGAAGAGGAACACTACATGACACTTGAACAACTTGATCCAATCAACGATATTCATAGACTATTCAAGGAATATTAGAAATGCAAAACGTTGTTGCAAAATCCAGAGAATTTGGAAAGTTCATGAGTAGACCTAGAGACTCTAAGGGAAGGTTTATAAAGATCAACAAATCAGAAGGAAATTTCCAAAAATAATTTAACATGAAGACTATAATTTATAAGCTAAAAGAAGTCAAAAACTATAACATCAACTAATCAAGCTAAAACATTAGAACAAGATCCCAACTCATATTTACTACTTGAACCAAAATTTGATGATCACGTAGATCCTTCTTCTATATTCACCGACCCTATACCCAACTCGATCCTTGAAATTCTACATTCAGTCATGGCTGATCAACAAAGTGAACATGGAGAAATAGAAGAGAACCAAAGGGAGGATAGACAAATATAGAATAGAGAACAAAGGAGGAATGGGTCAAGAAAAGCATTTACCTTCTCAATCTTACATACAGATTGGAAAACAAGAGAACCTAAGTCAATATTTGCTTTTGTATTGTCCACCTTCCATGGGAAACCACACGAATATCCTAATGCTTTTCTCTTCGAATTTGAAGTGGTGTGCCAAACCTACTTTTACACCACTAATGAATAAAAGCTAAGATTATTTCCCTCTACTATTAAAGATGCAACTTTAAGATGGTTCATGGGTTTAGGAGAAAGTGTTTGTAATCGATGGGATGGAGAAAATGGATTAAAAGAGTTGTTCCTTGAAAGATATCAAGATTACTATAGAGTTAGGGATAACAAATTTGAGCTATTTTGCATGAATTAAAAATAAGAATAATCTTTGGAGGATTACCTTGAGAGATTTCAATTCATTGGGTCTAGAGTAAATATAGACCTTGATGAAGAAATATTAAAAGAAATTTTTCTAAAAGGACTGAAAGAAGATGTCCTTGAGGTTCTAAACCTTATGGCAAAAGGAGATATTCATATTATGATATTTGATGAAATTGTAAATATTTGCAGAAACTATTCAATAAAAAAACCACTTAGAAGCAATAAGTTTACATCAGTAAGAGGAGTGACAAGGGTAAAAATTAAAAACATGTTGGAAGGATTAAAAACTAATTTTTTAAGTACCTTGACTACATCTTTGGATATAATGGATAGGAAACCAAGAGAACAGGAAAATGAAGAAATTTACTATCACGGATGTAGAAAAAAGCACAACCTAAGGGAATGCCCTCTCAAAATTATAAATATTTCCAATATTGTTGCTTGTTGTCGAATTTGTGAAAAGAATCACAGGATTGAAAACTACAAATACATCTTAGCTGTTAAAGTTGCCATAAAAGAACCTGAAGTTGAAGAGGTAGAAGATGTTTATTTTGTAGCCCAAATATGGAATGGTCCATTTAATGGACCACCTAATTGGTCAAACCCTAGTTATTCCAACCATAAAAGGCCTAATCAATGGTCCAATGCACCAAACTAGAAAAATTGAAACTCATATTCGAATAATAAAGACTGTAACATAACCCCATGGGCCCACTTTATGGCCAATACCTATGGAAGTACACATCCATGGAATCAAGTAATGTCGAGTCAAAACATGCCTAATTGGAATACTAATGGCCAATACCTATGGAAGTCCACATCCATGGAACCAAGTAATGTCAAGTCAAAACATGCCTAATTGGAATATAATGGCCAATACAATCAAGGAGGACCTAGTTGGTCCCAAAATCCATCACAACAATAGAACTTCCAAAATCAATTTAGGGGACAAGCCTCTCAAAATCTACCTCAAAATAGATTTATTCAACCTCTAGTAAGTAATAATAATCCTCCTAAATAGACCCCTCTACCATCTCAACCAGTCCCTAATCTTAAAACCTGCTAGCATACATAGCCTATCTCATGGCTATAGTTTGGCGGATATCACATTAATGATAAAAATTTGTTTATTATGCGCTTGTTAGCGCTCCTCCCAAACCGTTGGAGGTTGGTTGGTTGGTTATCCAACCAACCATAGCATTGTATATATATCTTTTCAAATCAATAAAAATTCCATTGTTTTACATTATTTCTTTGTAAATCGCAATATGGTACAAGAGAAAACATAGAGGACCTAAGATTCAGGCGGTGTAGAGGGTGCATGAATCCCAAGGCTAGCAGACTTAGATCTCAAGGGAGAGCAGGTGGGATGACTAACATAGAGGACCTAAGAGCAAGCAAGGGTGCATGGATCCCAAGGTTGGTAGGCTCGACTCTCGAGGGAGAGCAAGGAGGTGTACAATAGAGCCCAATTTTGGCATACCGTCTTAGGTGTATTCTTGTGTAGGTGATAGGTTAGCAGCTGACATGGACCCCATTCGAGGCTGACGTGGAACATGGAACTAATAGACTCAAACTTGACATTGACATGGACCTATTCGATACTAACATGGCACATGGGACCAGTAAACTAGACTCGATGCTAACATGGACTCATTCACAATTGACATAGCACAAGGGACCGATGGACTACACTCAATGCTGATGTGGACCCACCAGAGAATATGACATGGACAAAGTGGGACTGACACGAATAGCATGGTTAACATGGCTTGGATGACTGGTTCATATTATGTGGAAAAATGATAGTGGGGGAGGGGTGACCGCCCGAAGGCAGTCACTTTCAAAGGTGGCCCTCCCACCTTATAAAGTCCTTGAATGCATCCACAGGATGCATGTGGGATAATCCCACAATATTTTTTTTTCAAAATTCCTCCCCACCTCGAACATAAGGCCCAAGTGCTGGGATTTCCTTCCCAGCACCTTGGGTAGCATAGTTGGTTTACTACGCTCTCTGTTGTGGACGTGGTCCATGGATCAAAACTCGTGGTCGCCAATATTTTTTGATGCCCAAGTGCCATTGTTTTACGCCCACACATAGTTTTTTGACACCCCATCAAATTTTTTGATGCCCAAACATAGTTTTTGATGCCCAAACATATTTTTGATACCCATACATAGTTTTTGATGCCCTACAACATTATTTTGACACCAGGCAGCCTATTTTTGACACCCTGATAGTGTCATTTGATGCCTACAAAGCAATTTTGACTCCTAAGGAGGATTTTTTTTCCCTGAGAGGCCCAAGAGTAATTTTTTTTTACTTTTTTCCCTTGTTTATTTTTGCAACAAGAAGGGGGGATCACAGTATTCTTCTTTGCAAAATTATAAGACAAAGGGGGGACATAAGGAACTTTCACAATGGCCACTGTTCACAAATATCTCTCCGATTCATAGTTGTTGAAAGGCCCTAACTTTGTTCCATGGAAAACAAAGATGAGAGCCATTATTCAGGTGGAATATTTATGGGATGTAGTAACTGGCACTACACAACGCCCTCAAATAGTAGGAACAGACCAAGACGCTTGGGATAAGAAGGACAAAAAAGGTCTCGTGTTTCTCCTGCTTGCTACTACAGATGAGGTTCAGCCTCATATCTGTGATGCCAAAACCAGTAAGGCAGCTTGGGATGCTTTGATTACTGTGTATGAAGGAAAGAATCAGTCCACTATTCTACACCTTCAGACTCAACTACATACCCTCAGTATGAATTCTAGGGAGACAGTTGATCTATTTCTTTGCAGAGTGGTAGAACTGAAAGCAAAATTGAACACTATGGGAAAACTAGTGGATGATGATATCTTGAACTCTGTCATCTTGAGAGCATTGCTAGATTCCTATAAAATGTTGATCACTTCCCTCAATGTTTCTAGTAGACAAGTATCTTTTGTGGAGTTGGTAAATTTGCTTCAGACTGAGGAGGCAAATCAGGTTCAGAAATATGAGGTGCCAGACAATGCCCTTTCCATCCAACAAAAGGGTAAGAAACAAGGTCAATTTCAAAAAGGGGGTTCCTCTTCCAAGGAAAAAGGGAAACAAAATCAGTAGAAGGATAAATATTGCAAGATTTGTGATATGAATAACCATGACACCAACAGGTGTTGGTTCAAAAATAAGCAACAAAATGATCAATCTCATAAGAAGAAAGGGAAAGAGAAACAGAAATATAAAAAGCAACATAAGCAATCTAAGGGACATGTTGCTTATGCTGACTCCCACTCAGACTCAGCTTCCTCAGGGTCCGATTCAGATTCTGACTCTGAAAGAGCACACAAGGTGCTCATGACCCATACTTCATCTTCCTAGATAGATGTTGTATGGTACATTGATTCGAGAGCTAGTAAGCACATGACTGGAGACAAATCATGGTTTGAAACATTTGAAGAGAAAGAGGGAAAGCCAGTCACCATTGTTGACTATCAAGTATACCAAGTAAAGGGAGAAGGGAATGTTTTTATCACTCTCCTAGATGGTAGATGTCAGATAGAGAGGGTTCTCTATGTCCCCGGATTAGCCAATAATCTATTGTCTGTTCCCCAGATGTTGGATAGAAAAATGGATGTTGTGTTCCGAGTTGTAAAAGGTAAGAAGAGATGTTTTATAACCCAAAAAGGTAAACATATTGCAACTGGTTCCTACAAGCATGGCTTGTTCATTCTCGATGCTCTTTCAACTCCTCATGTTGCTCTAGTTGCAACTACAAAGGAGGCCACTTACCTCTGGCATAGAAGATATGGGCATCTCAGTTCAGGGTATTTGCTCGAATTGAGAAAATATGAAATGGTGAGAGGACTTCCTCATCTCTCCTCCATCTTACCCGTTTGCTCAGATTTTTTAGCAGGGAAGCAACACCGGGTACCTTTTGAAGCTAGTTCTTCCAGAGCTAAGAAACCTTTGGAGTTGGTACACACCGATCTGTGTGGTCCTATGCCAATAAATTATGGTGGCAAGAAGTACTTTCAATTGTTCATTGATGATTACTCCCGAAATATGTGGGTTTTCTTCCTCCAATTGAAATCAGAGGCATTTTCATACTTTCAACAATTCAAGAAACTTGTAGAAAAAGAGTCTGGATGTTTCATCAAAACCCTCTACTCAGATCGAGGGGGAGAATATACTTCCAAAGAGTTTTCATCATTCCTAAAGGAACATGGGATAAAACAACAATTGACAACATCTTATACACCACAACAAAATGGTGTTGCTGAGAGGAGAAATCACTCCATTGTGGAAATGGTTCGATGTATGATAAAAGGAGCCCATATTGAAGATCAATATTGGGCAGAGGCAGTCAATACAACATCATACCTCCTGAATAGAGCACCCACAAGGGCTCTACAAGGCAAAACTCCACAAGAAGCATGGAGTGGTAAGAAACCCTCCATTTCTCATCTATGAGTGTTTGGATGTAAAGCCTTCATGCATATTCCAAAACAGAGAAGGAAGAAGTTAGATGAGAAAACCTTGCAATGTATCTTTCTTGGTTATGATGAGCATTCAAAGGGATATCGCTTGATCGATCCTATAACCAAGAAAACACATATAATTAGAGATGTAGTGTTTGATGAAGCTTTCACATCAAACACTACCTCTACAATAGTATATCATGAGGATGATGAGCCTAAGCAAGAGGCTTCACCCCCTTAGAAGAAGATTCCAAAATGGTATACCAGCACTTTGAGAGATTCTAAATTGACCTCACTTCCATATATGACTCTAGATCGACCATGTACACGCAGTATCACTCAACAGAAGAAGGCAGAAGCATCATCTTTAGAAGTTGATGAACTTTGTCACCAGTTTGATGAACTATCCGTAGATGCAACAGAAGATAGAGAAATGGATATTGAGGATGAAAGGGTTTATCTGACAGCGTTGGATGAAAATGAACCCACAACTTCTCAAGAAGCTCTTAGTAAGCCTCAATGGAAGGGTGCTATGGAAGCAGAGCATACATCTCTCATGAAAAATCACACTTGGAAGCTAGTAAATTTGCCTTCAGGAAAGAAACCCATCGGTTGTAAATGGGTATTCAAAGTAAAGTATAAGGCAGATGGTACAATTGATAAGCATAAAGCCCATCTAGTTGCAAAGGGCTATGCTCAGAAAGAAGGCATATATTATGAAGAGACATTCGCTCCTACTATAAAAATGACTACCATCCAAGTATTGTGTGCTATGGTAGCTCAGTTTGGATGGAAGTTACATCAGATGGATGTAAAAAGTGCCTTTCTTAATGGTGATCTACAAGAAGAAGTATACATGACTCAACCTAAAGGATTTGTTGTCAAAGGACAAGAACAGAAAGTTTGCAAGTTAATCAAATCCTTGTATGGGCTAAAACAAGCTCCTCGAGCTTGGTACATTAAAATTGATAGTCACCTATTACAACATGGATTCCAATGAATTCCGTTAGATGCGAATCTCTATATAAAGAACAATGGTTCTGACATAGTGATTTTGGTGCTATATGTAGATGATTTGATCATAACAGGTAGTTCAGGAGATATGATTGATACAGTGAAAAGTGATCTCAAATCATCTTTTGAAATGATAGATCTGGGACTTCTGCACTACTATCTTGGTTTAGAAGTAACTCAAAAAAACCATCATATCAGAGTTACACAGAAAAAATATGCCAAGACTTTGATTGAGAAATATCGCATGACTGATTGTAAGTCAAAAGCTACTCCCATGGAAGCAGGACTTAAGTTGTCAAGATATGATCAATCTCCACAGGTAGATGGCACTCTCTATCGTCAACTGATCGGGAGTCTTTTATACCTAACTAATACCAGGCCTGATCTCAGTTTTGTTGTAGGGTATCTTTCGCGGTTCATGCAGGAACCCAAAGTAAGTCATTGGAAAGCAGCAAAAAGAGTTCTACATTATGTCCGTGGTACAACAGATTTTGGCTTGGAATACAAAAAGAATAACAAGTTTTATCTACAAGGATACATGGACTCTGACTATGCTGGATCCATTGATGATCAAAAATCAACTTCTAGATATATCTTTCATCTTGGTTCTGGTCCTGTCTCTTGGCATAGAAAAAAGTAGCAGGTGGTTGCTATTTCTTCTACAGAGGTAGAATATCGTGCAGCCAGTGGAGCAGTCTGTGAGATAATATGGCTACGTCGCATTCTTACAAATATGGGTCTTCCAAAGAATCTTCCACTGCATTTGTTTTATGACAATCAAGGTGTTTTGAACCTTGTCAAGAATCCCATTTTTCATGATCGCACCAAAAACATTGACACAAAATATCATTTCATTCGAGATGAAGTTCCAAAGCATCATATACAACTCCAATACATTCCTACTGAAGAGCAAGTTGCAGATATTTTCACCAAAGCACTTGGACGAGTCAAGTTCGAAGTATTTCGCAAAGCTCTCTGCATTTTGCCATTAATGTAATAAGGGGGGATGTTAGCATACATAGCCTATCTCATGGCTATAGTTTGGCGGATATCACATTAATGATAAAAAATTGTTTATTATGCGCTTGTTAGCGCTCCTCCCAAACCGTTGGAGGTTGGTTGGTTTATCAAACCAACCATAGCTTTGTATATATATCCTTTCAAATCAATAGAAATTTTGTTGTTTTGCATTATTATTTCGTAAATCGCAATAACAACAATAATATTCAACAAGTCTATGAAACAAGTGAGACTTGTTTTATATCTGTGGCAACTTGTCAACAAATTCAACTGAGATCTGGAAAAGTATTGGAAAATAATGTAAATCTCACATAACTTGATAATACCATTGTAAAATAATTAAAAAATGAGGATAAAAATTAAAATGAAATAGAAAATTTGCCAAAAAAAATTACAACAAAACAACAAGAGATCCAAATTCCTCAAAGGAAGGAAGTATAAGTACCATTTCCTCAAAGACTAGCAATACCAAAATAACCATCTAAGCTAGATTTTAACTTCCTTCAGGAATTAGAAAATATTACTATTAAAATCCCTTTATTACAAGCTATCAAGGATATCCCTATCTATTCCAAACTTATCAAGAACATATGTACAAACTCAGGGAGGAAAAGGAAGAATGAAGCTCAAACTATTCAGGTCATTGGGAAATTATCTAAGATAATAACATGAGGTAGGTTATTGCCAAAATACATAGATACTAGAACACCTATACTCATAGTACACATTGGTGACATAGCCTTGCAAAATATTTTGGTCAATTTAGGAACTGCTATTAATGTCATGACTAAAGAAACAACTAAATCTCTAGGGGTAAATAAACTACAATCAACTTCTATAGTACTCCAACTTGCAGATAGATCAATTTTTAAGCCAGAAGGAAAACTAGAAGATGTTATAGTCTTTGTAAGTTCATGGAAATACCCTGTATAATTTATATTCTTACAAACCAAGAAAATGTTAGGGGGACACCCCTTAATTATAGGGAACCCATGGCTTGCAATAGTTGATGCTTACATTAGCTGTAGATCTAGAAACATGACTGTTTTCGATGGTAAGAACACTAAGGACATTAGTTAATTCCATGAATTAATAGTAGAAAAATATTTTCCAAAGAAACTATGGTATGATTTACCTCATGATTTTTATGATATCAAAACCTTATCAATCAATATTTTGAGTGAGCATCTTCAACAATAAATTGAGGGACCATTACCGTTACTATTAGAGAATCAAAAATAATATCAAGGGCAATATAATGGTTGTTCATATGGATCTATTATGGTCATTGAAGAAGCAATCACGGGTCAATCTCAACAAATGGTACCATATGACTATCACTTAAATATTTTTCAACATGAGATAATGGGGATATATGCAAACAATAAAAAATTTAGGCAAATATATATCACACTAGGAAGAAATTTGAATATTAGTAATGATATCAAAAGCATACAAGAATCACAGTTAGTAGATGTGCTTGAGAAGCACCAATTAAAATTTTTATGGAACTACGAAGACATGAAAGGTATATATTCAAACATTTGTACCCATCACATATTTATCCAAGAAGGTTGTTATCCAGTAAGACAACCCCAAAGAATATTGAACCAACTATGAAAGATGTGGTTCAAGAAGAAATCATTAATCTCTTGAAGGCATGATTTATATATCCAATTTTTGATAGTCAATGGGTGTCACCACTTGTGATAGTCCCTAAAAATAATGGTAAATGGAGGATTTATGTGGATTATAGGGAGTTAAACAGAGTAACAAAGAAAGATAATTTCTCTTGCCATTCATTGATCAAGTTCTCGATACCTTGGCTAGAAAGAAATATTTTTGCTTTTTGGATGGTTTTAGTGGTTATAATAAAGTTACCATATCTGAATAAGATCAGTAAAAGACAACCTTCACATGTCCAGTAGGCACATATGCTTATAAAGTCTTACCTTTTGGATTATGCAATGCACATGCTACTTTTCAAAGAGTTGTTTTGGCTATCTTTGCTGACTTAATCAATGAATGCATATAAGTCTATATGGATGACTTCATAGTCTATGATAATACCTTTTAAGAAACTTTATCAAGCTTACAAAGAGTTCTAGTTAGATTCCAAGAGCAAAACCTCTCTTTGAGTCATGAAAAGTGTTTCATGATGATAAGAAGAGGCATTGTTTTAGGACATCATATATCATAAGGAGGTGTTAAATAGATCATGAAAAAATACAAGCTATTCAATCCCTTTAACCTCCAAACATGCAAACAAAGGTAAGAAGTTTCCTAGGACATGCAGGATACTATCGTAGATTCATTAAGGACTTTAGTAAAATTTTTGCTCCCATGCTTAAGATCTTAACTAAAGAAAGTGAATTTAATTGGACTAAAGCATGATAAGGAGCCTTTGAAGTTATAAAAGATAAATTAATTACTGCTCCAATCGTAAGAGGACCAAATTGGTAATTACCATTCCATATACATTGTGATGCTTCGGGTTATGCAATAGGGGAAACATTTTAATAGATAGAGAACAAAATACCTTATGCTATCTATTATGTGATTAAAAAATTGCATGGAACCGAGCTTAATTACATTGTTACTAAAAATGAATTCTTAATTTTAGTCTATGCTATCAATAAATTCAAACATTACATAATAGGATATGAAGTATTTTTTCACACTGATCACTCTGCCATTAAGTACTTAATGAACAAAGCTACTGTGGGAGGTGTTGAGTGGTAATTTTGCCCAGTTGAAAAACCACACTCACCCTTAGTATTTTGACCACAAAATCCTCTCTTGCAAAGAAGTTAAAAAAAACACTTCTCCAAGGTTCCACTATAAAAGCATTGCACATGTGAATTTGTAATCTTGTAAAGATGCGTTAAATAAGTGCTAGGAATACCTTAGTGATTGGAAGTAACTGTTAACAAGGGGTCTGTGTTGGTTTATTTTATCATGCTATACAAATGATTGTTCATGAAACTTAAAAGAAAATAAAAATATGATTGGCCCTCATATGAACAAGATGTAAAACCTTAGTTCATTTTATCTTGAAAGATTTTAGAAAGCTTTTATCTTCTTTAGATTAAGTAGATTTTAAACAAGTTTCTATCTTCCATTAAAACCTACTTTAAACATGAAATAGAAGATGATGAAAGGATGAAATGATTCACTTGATGTTGCTTTGAACATAAATAAATGCCAATAGCCTTTGATATAATAAAATAAATCATCCCTCTTTAATGAAATTAATTTTCATAAAGAGACAACAATTTATTGTTTTAAAATAATGGCCTTAAAATGTCATTATAAATTATCTTTATTTAATGAAATCTTAATTTCCATAAAGAAGAAATAATTTAATTCTTTAAAACAATCGCCTCTCTTTAATGAAATCAGAATTTTTATAAGGAAAGGGAAATTTATTGCTCAAAAAATGATGGCCTGTGGAATCCCATATAAATCACTTCCATTTAATGAAATTGGAATTTTCACTAAGGAAAGTCCATTTATTGCTTGTGAATAAAATGCAAAGCTAATAAAAATTTGATTTACCTTCAAAATGTGAAAAATGTAAAATTCCGAAATTATAAAATTTCATAAAACAACAATTTTCAACAAATTTTATAAAATCGAAATTACTTCGAAATGAGCTCAAATTTGTTTCAGATGAAAGGTTGAAACTCATTCTTTACACCCATGTATTTATTTTTACAATTTTAATTTTTTCAATTTTTATTTTAATCCTTGAAGTTTTAACAAAATCTACAAAACGAAGAGTTAGAAAAATAAAATAAAATATGGAAATGGAAATAAAATGCAGAAAACACATAAAACAACTGATAGCAGTTTCAAGCTACCCTATCCTACAAAACCGAAGATATGAGAGTTTTTTGAGTGTAACCCAACTTAACTAGAACTGCATTTGCACATCCCAAAATAAATTAGGTGCAAGACTCTAAGGAAAAATATAAATTCTTTGTTTCTGAATATTCAACAATGCAACCATGAAATGCATTAAATATTACCTATAAATCCAAAAAAGTAGAGAGAAGAAATATGGACATTAAATTAAAACACCCAAAAATGACTCTCCTCTTATTTTTCTCACAAGGTGCAAAAATCCTGAAAAACATTGCATTAAAACAAGCCAAAAAGTTTATGTTTACATAATATAGCAGCATCTGGCCTCCAAGAGGATCCAACCCCTATCCCTACGTTTGAATCTATTTTTAACATCTTCAATTATGTATCTTCATTTCTTGTCTTTCGCTCTTGGTCTTCAAAACGTCTTTTCATTTGGTTTTACATACCTTTCATTCTCTTTTGCATGGTTTTGAAGCAACTTATTTTGATTCGAAATAGTTTCATTTTTTGCCTAGGTTTCAAAACATCCTCATTTTCCATATTTGTTTTAGTAACGTTCCTTCTGCAAGTGTATGTTTTATTCTATTATGCGTTACCCTTATCCACAATGATTTCTAATAATTAGTAGCTTTTATAAAGCTTTTGTCCTTCCTTGAAAATAGGTAAGCACTTCACATGCAGATGGAGACCTATCTAACAAATTATTTATATTCTTTGTCTCCATTATAGATAATTCATGCACCGATCGATGACCACTGGACCTATATCCCAAAGTTGTGAATTATTACTGTTTGACCATAGCTTCTTTGACACTTAGTCGCGCCTGAATCTGCCATGGTAACGTCATAGCGTTCAGTATGAATGCAAGTAGTGTGAATGCCATATGTACAAGTACTAGGTGGAATATACTATGTGGACGGTTAGAATTGCATTTTTATATAGGAGCTCTGTTACAACACATGGTCCAGATATTGACAACTACTCCGTATGGGTATACAATACAACTCACCAACACGTTGGCATGGTCACTCATAGACGTGAGATTCAAAACATGAGTCTTTAAAACCTACGATGATAGATGACTCCCACAACAACACTGTCTATCTATCTTGTTATCGCACGTGAGCACCCGCTATCGTTTCGAATCCTCCACCTTGCTCAAGCCACGTATGTTGGGTCTAAGTCTATCTCATGCAACATTTGTGCTATTGTTGAAAGCTACGACAAAAATGCATTGTGGAACTTTTCTACTCCACCTATTATCCACATATGAGATATTACACAGATTGCGAGCTCGATCCTTTTTTTTTTTTTAAAACCAATGATAGTTTCACTATTATCGGATGCCTTTGGAGTTTGTCACATAACTTACACCTACTGCCATCTATGGTCCCCAATCCTCTGGACACAGGAACCAACCACTGTACATCTATTCATAGTTGATATTCTAAAAATAATCCCACCATGAATACTTCATCCCCAGGACGATTGAGGAGGTCTACCCCTGTGTGGTCTTCGAAAATATTGTATATAGCAATGAGTTCCCCCTATACACCTTCATAGACCTCCATCATGCATACTATCACCTCCTATGCATCACTCTACCTTCTTCTAACACATTGGTTTAGTCCAAACTGCCGCCCATTCACCATAGAAGAAATCAAGTGCTATGTCTTCGATCTCTGATGATTGCTTCCCCGTCTGCACGTCTCTCCATCACGCATCCAAAATTTGGGTTTACCTAGTCGCTGTTATCATTGACTATTATGGGGCCCACTACACATCTATGTCATTGTATCCTGGTTGCATCCTCATTCAATTTTTCCATGTAATCAACCACGTAACCACTCTGGGTCTTTACCATCACCGTCCATTATCTGAAATACCGCTATGCGTGAAACCATGAAACCACCATTGCAATCACCCAAAATGTGATGATCTACTTGTGTTATAGCATGAAAATGCCATGTATCTGATCTTCTTAATAAATATTTACTTTCAAACTCTTTATTTCCACCCCCATCATCCTTTTGTTGTATACCGCATCGAATTACCGTAGTCTCCTACAACTACGTTTCTTCAAAGCCCCATATTTCATCCAAACCATCGTTTGATGTGGATACTTCATCTCACCACTCTATGAGATGACACCAATAGTGCAATTATTTTGCCTCTTCTATCCTATACGTGATTTCGATGAAAATTTCTTTTGGATATGACCTTATTGTTGTCCCACAGATGCTTAGTCAACATTGATACGTGCCTGAAGTCTACTTAACATCTACGTTCTAGGTCCTGGAGAGTCAACGTCACACTGCATGGAAAACGTCGACCACCTTCTTGCCATTGTCAGTTTACTCTATAACCTCCAGCATGAGTCATCTATCGTGGGATTGCCATTAACACAGTGGACCCCTTTAATTTGTCATCGCTTGATGTGGGTTCTCTGTATCTTTCACCAATATGGAGCTACCGGTCACATAACTTACCCAACGCATCATACCGAAACTACCACCATCTATGGAGTATCTTGTGATTGAATACCAAATAGAACTCTGACATATTTCCACTCTTATATAATATATCCCATGGCTCATAAGGTCATCAGTATCCACCCGCTATCGTTGTCGCCAAAGTGCTCCCATTCGACTCTGGGTTGTCATCGTTGATGGTGTTCTCCAAGGCGTATTCATTCGATGATTACTATTTTTATCCGTCCCGGGGTCTCCTCCTACATAGTGTCCAAATTTTCCATCTGAGCCTTGCTCACGATACCCATATCACCGCATAAAGAGGTCCATTCCTTTGCTGGCTCGACCTCCACATCTTCTCTGCACCTCAGATTATTACCATTTGACACTATACCGCCACCATGGCTTTGTCCAGGGAGGTCCTCGTTTCACCATTCATTGAATTACCATGCACATATCTCCATTGTGGGTCCCCACACTGACCGTCACCACCACATCTGCTCTTGAGTCATACTATGCCTTCGACCCCAACACCTACACATATTCAAATAAAATAAATGAAATGAGAACAGAGTAATATATAATAATATGAGCTACATTATATAAACATAATCCCAAAATAAACAACATAGGGCAAGCCCCATGTTTTATATATATTATTATTATTATCATATATATTTATATATAATGATAATATATATAAATATTTATATATATATATATATATATATATATATATATATATATATATATATATAAACATATACTATATATATAAAGTATATATAATAACATATATTTTCTTTGTTTATTTTTTATTGTTTTAATAAGTGAAAAATCCCTTACGGGGTCGCTTTGGTATGAGAGACCATGAATAGGGGGTTCTACATCATTAAATTCATCGAGAGTCGCACCCTGCCCGAACAAACATTATCAATTGGATTTTGGGTACCCAATTCAACTTTTTGGTAGGGTGGAGATTCGAACTTGGGACCTCCCTTGGAGGATTGCCCTCTCCTCTCCAATTCCCCTATAATAGTTGGGTAGTTTTCCTTTTTTATTTTATTTATTTATCTTTCTTTTTATTTTTTTTATTCTATATCTATATATATGAAATATGTATAGATATGTATTTTTATTTTTATTTTATTAAATTGAAAATTAATAAAATTTTAATAGGTTGACTTATAATGAAACCAAATAAAAGAAAAACAAAGGAATAATCAAAGAAACACCTAAATCTATTGGACACCTTATAACTGAGAATACTTTAGACCCTTTAGACAAAGACAAGAAGGTACTAGCTGACAAGACACCTTGGAGATGAAATTGTAAACATAAAGGATGAAACCTATCAAGAGCATTGCTCCAAGAATACAAAAATACTCCAAAACATAAAATTCAAGGTGAGTCCCCAATTTTGGGGTGAGTTGTGTGACAATCACAACAAGAGGTAGAGTGGTTAGATGGCTTCTTTTTTTATAGGATTTTAATGTTACCATGATAGATAAGGCAATAAAAAATAATTTCAATGTAGATCACCTATATCGTATGCAAATTTTTGATGATGATGAGTTAATTCTTCATAATTTCCCAAACGAATATTTGTTTGCTCTTTCTATTTTCACTCCTTGATATGTTGATATTATAAATTACTTAGTAACAAGAAAAATGAATCAAAACTATACATCACATGAGAATATAAAACTAATATGTCAGAGCATCCCTTATATGTGGAATCATGGAGTCTTGTTTAAAACATGTCTTGACCAATTAATTAGGGGATGTGCGCAAGAAGAAGATGTATATGACATCATTCAGGAAGCACATGAAGAACCTTGTGGAGGCCATTATGCCACCCAAAAGATAGTTAGTAAAATAATTCAAACTGGTTACTTTTGGCCTACCATGAATAAAGATGTCCATAAATTTGTTGATAGATGTGATGCTTGTGAAAGAGCTAGTAAACCTACACCTTCAATAGAAATGCCTTTGATTACGCAAGTAGTATTTGAACCATTCAAGAAATGGGGAATTGACTTTATTGGACCAATAGACCCTCCAAGTGCAGGTAATAAACACATACTCATGCGTACATACTATCTTAATAAGTGGGTTGAAGTCAAAGCTTTACCATGAGTACAAGCTAAACCAATAGCTAATTTCCTTTATGAAAACATTATGCAATGCTTTGGAGCACCGAGAAAGCTAGTTTAAAATCATGGAACCCAATTTATCTCTAATTTAATTGGATTTTTTATTGAAATCTATCAAATAAAACATAGGAAAACCTCACCATATCATCCTAAAGCCAATGGACAAGTAGAAGTTACAAATAGAGAACTTGAAAAGATCATTACTAAAACTATAGCCGTTAATAGGGGTGATTGGGCTGAGAGATTAAAATAATTTGTATGGCATATAATACAACTTTGAAAACTACCATAGGATTATCATCTTATGAAATGGTCTATGGAAAAAAATATATCATACCCATTGAATTTGAGATAGAAACTCTTTGCACAATGGTACAACTTGACATAAATTTGGACCAAGAGCAGAAAGCTAGATTGGAAAAGTTAAACATTTTGGATGAAAGGAGACTAAAATTTTTACATAGGACTAAAATAAACCAACAAAAAAGAAATAAATGGCATGATTTACACATTGTACGATGTACATTTCAATCAAGAGATTGGGACTTGTTGTTTGAATCTCGTTACCAATATTTTCAAGGTAAATTGATGATAAGATGGCTAGGACCCTATGAAATTGAGGAGATATTCAAGAATGGTACATTAAAACTTAATCCTATAGATGATTCAACAAGAAAACTACTAGTAAATGGGCATATGCTTAAAATTTATAGGAAGCCATTATCTAAGGAGGAATTCATACACCACCTTAAGCAATAAGTCAATTTGTAGTGTATCTTTGAACTATAATAAAAAACTATCAAATAAGAACTTCTCTCTCATATATATATAAAAAGAGATTATGCTTCCTTTATTTCATCATAAAGTTTCTATATCTGCAATATTTCTATCTTATTTTCATCAATTTTTTAGTCTCAATATTTCAAAAATAACCCAAGAGGATATTTCTTTAAAATGCTTGTAAGAAAAATGACCACCACATGTTGCATAATACCTTGTTTGTTGAATGAAATCTAGGTGTTCTCAATTACTCAACCATCACTAGTGTTTTGAGCAAATTTTCATTGAAAGTCAAGCAATATTTTGGTGTTGTAAGATATTCGTAGTCAATCAAGTTTTTTTTGGGACTACGCACATTAGAACATATAAAAATATTGTGATATTTGGAGAGATTAACTCATGAGTTACTATTGCCATAAAGTGAATGGTTTCCCCTACTTATCCATCTATGCGCATGGCCTAGAGTACTAATGAATTAGCAAAAGGACAAGCTCACCCTTCATACTTGAAAAAAAGGAGAAGAATAGTAAGGATAGGATCAAATTCCCATCAAAAATTTTATAGAGTGGTTGGGAATCCGATTCCCCAAAGTTCTTACTCCAAAAAAAAATCCCTTACTCCTCATCTAATAGAGCAAGTATCCCAAAAATATCTTCTTGCTTCCTCTAAAAATAAGCAAGAATCCTAAAAAGCAATAAAATCCCTTGCTTCCTCTTAAAATGAGCAAGTATCCCAAAAAAAAATCAAAGAAGGGTAAAAGAGCTTGAATCCCTAGAATTCTTAGTGTCTCAAAAACCATGGGGTGATCCTCATTACAGCAATGGGTTGAATGAAACACACCTGACAATAAGGTATCCTTACGTAGCGCTCAGTTTGGACAAGACCTATGGATGTTCATAGATAAGCTAGATTGTTGGAATAAGTGACCATTATTTTAATCAATCCTTACTCATAATGAGGAATGAATACTCACTGCACACATAGTTGGTCGTTGAGAGGCTTAAACATATTAGGACAACTTTAACATCATATCGATTTGTGAAATAAATAGATGAATTTGTTTGAAGTCACTAGGATGTTTGAGTCTTTATGAAAAACTCTAGAATATCATAAGTAGGCAAAAGTTAGAAGCAAATCCTTATGGAAGTACAATAGTTCATTTTATCCTACAAAAATATGTCTTGTATCTCCCAAAACTTTGCACCCTTTAGCAAAAACCATCATAATATCAGAATATTTATTCCACTTCATCAATTTTTTAGTCTCAATATTTCAAAAATAACCCAAGAGGATATTTCTTTAAAATGCTTGTAAGAAAAATGACCACCACATGTTGCATAATACCTTGTTTGTTGAATGAAATCTAGGTGTTCTCAATTACTCAACCATCACTAGTGTTTTGAGCAAATTTTCATTGAAAGTCAAGCAATATTTTGGTGTTGTAAGATATTCGTAGTCAATCAAGTTTTTTTTGGGACTATGCACATTAGAACATATAAAAATATTATGATATTTGGAGAGATTAACTCATGAGTTACTATTGCCATAAAGTGAATGGTTTCCCCTACTTATCCATCTATGCGCATGGCCTAGAGTACTAATGAATTAGCAAAAGGACAAGATCACCCTTCATACTTGAAAAAAAGGAGAAGAATAGTAAGGATAGGATCAAATTCCCATCAAAAATTTTATAGAGTGGTTGGGAATCCGATTCCCCAAAGTTCTTACTCCAAAAAAAAATCCCTTGCTCCTCATCTAATCGAGCAAGTATCCCAAAAATATCTTCTTTCTTCCTCTAAAAATAAGCAAGAATCCTAAAAAGCAATAAAATCCCTTGCTCCCTCTTAAAATGAGCAAGTATCCCAAAAAAAATTCAAAGAAGGGTAAAAGAGCTTGAATCCCTAGAATTCTTAGTGTCTCAAAAACCATGGGGTGATCCTCATTACAGCAATGGGTTGATTGAAACACACTTGGCAATAAGGTATCCTTACGTAGCGCTCAGTTTGGACAAGACCTATGGATGTTCATATATAAGCTAGATTGTTGGAATAAGTGACCATTATTTTAATCAATCCTTACTCATAATGAGGAATGAATATTCACTGCACACATAGTTGGTCATTGAGAGGCTTAAACATATTAGGACAACTTTAACATCATATCGATTTGTGAAATAAATAGATGAATTTGTTTGAAGTCACTAGGATGTTTGAGTCTTTATGAAAAACTCTAGAATATCATAAGTAGGCAAAAGTTAGAAGCAAATCCTTATGGAAGTACAATAGTTCATTTTATCCTACAAAAATATGTCTTGTATCTCCCAAAACTTTGCACCCTTTAGCAAAAACCATCATAATATCAGAATATTTATTCCACTTTTTCCTAAGAGTTGAAATTATTTAAGACTTTGATAGAGGTCTATTTTTGCATATATTGATGATTGATATCAAGATTTATATTCATTTTTCTCTTGCTTGGATACTTCTTAATGAAATTCAGGAAGCATAATTACAAAAATAATCTTAATAATTCCCCATAAATAAAACTCATTATTATACCAAATAAGACACCCTTCATTTTATTTTGGCTATATAGCCAAAATTACAGTTTTGGGGGAAGTAAATAAATACATCTGAAGTTCACAATACAGTTTGGGGGGAAGAATCAGGTAAAGTATTTTCTCGACTCTAACAACTACAGTTTCTGTAGACAACTTCTATAGATGTCTTCTGTAGATATTTTCTATAGGAAGCTTTTATAGATGTCTTTCGTAGATAATTTTTGTAGATAACTTTTGTAGACGTCTTTTGTAAATTTTTCTCGTAGACATATTCTATAGATATTTTTTGTAGACAAATTTTGTAATAATATTCTATAGTAATATTTTGTAAACACCATCCATAGATAGTGTCCGTAACACACATCATGAAATATATGTAAGTGGTTACATGGCACAAACATGAAAGTGCAATAGGTCAAAAATAAATTTATCGATCGTTGTGGTACTCAAATGCATAAAAGGCATAAGAAAATATGTATACTATAATTGGCACCAAGGACTATCCTCACCATGCAAGGTGGTAGGAAGTCTCATGCCAAAAAGAATGATGAATACCTTGACACGATGATGGATTCCATGTGGCTTTATAGAGCCAATAACAACCGACACCAAGAGAAACATCGACCACTGCTAAAGAGTGACATATGGACCCATGAACCAATAGCAAGAAACATCGCAGATGAATGATATCCATCGTTGATTAAGTTTTGAATGAAAGGTTGTGATGAACAGGAGGAAAATTAGTGCTAAGTCTAGAAACTTCGCCATGCCAGTTGCAAATGAAGATGATCGCTGACACATAGTCCATACTAGTAAATCAAATGATAGTGAAACAGATCCAATCCCTAAGCCATCCATTGAAATAAAACTAAGGGTCGTGTAATACCAAATCATGGATAACACTCATAATCAACGATTAGGATTAAACGAATGGTCTAGATCCTTTGCATGGCTAAAAATCCATGCAAAGGAAAATAAAATCCTTGAATTCACTTTTTCTTCTATAGAAGGCCCTAAACACGTGACGAAAATGCTCTACAACTCGAAACAGAGATGAAAACCTGCAATATTTTTTAGCAAGATGAAATTAAATATTGGGAACAGATACAGAAGGGGAGATCACTACAAAAATATGGAGTTGTGAGTGGAAACGCGGGTGAAGAGTAATTCTGAAAATGATGTCATGGGGTAATAGAAAATTTGGCAGAATGAAAGCAACATGTAAAATTTTAATTATTTTGATTTTGTCTTTATGAAACACTTGCAGATACTTTACACATTAATCATTGTGCCACATATATAAAAAAATGTGTATGCCTTTTAGTAGTTTACATAAAAGGGTAGGATAAATTATAATTATTCCTACTGAAGAAAGAAAACATTGCAAAAATACAAAACTATTTTTTTTTTATGTTTTTGCAAATTCTTTTATGAAATGATAAATGTTTTTTCTACAAAATGTAAAATGGTCTTTGTAAAAGGAAAATTTGTGTACGTATTTTAGATGCTAAAAAAAAGTTTTGAAAACTATGCCACTAAAGTTTTTGTTTACCCTAAAACCATGCCCCATTCCATGTTCCAAAAGAGGAGTGAACCCCCATTTGTTGAAACACATAACCCCAACAATTCTGTAAAGAAAATGTTTCAAAATACTAGGTGGTGGGATGCCCTCATGAATTTCCAAGTGCATGACCATGGTGTTGCAAAGTAGTTTATCATGAACTGCAATCCCACAACCATGGTCACTCACATTGGAGATATTAAAATTTCTTTGAACCCTAGTGTTATTTCTGAAGTCCTGAGTTTACCGAAAGTAGGACTACCCTATTACAAAAAACTCTTCTAAAAGTGTCACTTAGTTGGCAGAAATATTTGGTGAAAAATGTACCATCATCTATGATAAGGAGGGATGAATAAAGGGCATTGCTACTTCTACACATTCTCTTAAGTGGTAAAAATTTGTTATCTTAATCATTGAGTTTTTCACACTCGAGGGATGGATGTCTAGTTGTGCAACATATCACCTTAGGATGTTGATAAATCTGAAGTTTCTAGGATAGAAAGAGTGCATCATAAATTTACCATATTTCTTGTTTCAATCCTTTAAATCTATAGTTGTTCACATTCAGCCTAAAAATCCTAGTGAAAAACCTAAGTTTCACTTGATCGCACATTATGGCCTCATTAAATTATTGGTTTTGCAAAAATAAAATGAAGTAAAAGCATCTTGGGAGATAATTGTTGAAGATTCTAACCTACCAGATCATTCTGAGTCCACCAACAATGAGTCCCAAGAAAAGAGTCCATCTAGGGAGGATATTGAATCAAAGAGTCATGAAGAGGAGCCTAAGATTACAAAATGAGAACACCGAACCCACACTAGGTCTGCTAAGACATTTCAACCTGCATGAAAAACTCAGTGTGAAAAACACACTCCTAAAACTCATGAAAAAGGATAAATGTCTAGACATGAGTCTAATCTACCCACTAATGAGCTAGCCGCTAAATATATATAAAAAATTTGAGCATAGAATGCTATTCTACAAATCAAAATTGATAAACTTCAAAATTATTTTGTAGAGCATTCAAAGCTAGTCCAACATGCCCTTGCCCTTCAGATAGACATGATCAAACAAATTTTAGTGGATAGGGTGACAAAACCTACTGAACCCATCAACCGACTGCCACCTGTCGATGCCTCTCATAATAAGATCTCCACAATCGATAGAAAATAAATAAGTCCATCAACTTCAAAAAAACCAACTATAGCAAGAACATTGAATTTTCCAATATTCTCGAATAATAAAGTTCACTACTACTTGCAAGTCTGATGCAATAGAATCAACCTCAAGAATCGAACCCCTCCATTAAAATTGGAACCATACCAAGAAAATTGAACCTAAACATCAGGATACCTCTAGACATTGACGTGGTGATTAACAATGTGGTTGCATTAGTTGAACAACCTTTGCATTTGAAGATGTAGGATACAATGCAGGGAGAGGGATCCATTGAGGTAGAGCATATCAAAACTATTATGGTTGAAACTCCAGTTGATGAGCAAAATGCTAAGGTGTAGGTGTAGAAAGTGAAACATGAATGTAAATTTCCACCAACACAACCTCTATCATCAAAAATTTCTACCCGACGATCACAAGTCGAATAAACTAAAAATCTGCTAAAATAATTTTATAATTTTCAGACTTAATATTTGATATTTATATATTATTATTTATGCAAAATGTTTGAATGTTTTATATCTATAGATATATTTTTTGTGACATATATATATATATATATATATATATATATATATATATATATATGAGGATAGTGTTTTACATTTAAAATTATTTGTGTGTGCAGTACTTAATGTTTATGATTACAATTTTAGCAGGTTGCTACAATGAAGTAATTCTGAGGACTTATTTTTCTGCCAGGAACTGTTATGTTATTTCACTCTTGCAGGAATTAGTTCTCTGAAAATTTGTAAACAATATATTTTTTTGTAGATGTTTTAATGATTAGATGTTTTGCATTTATTGATGAAATTATTTTTGTTACAAGCAATTGCAGAAGCCATTATTTTTAGATCTGTTTGGTAGTTTATGTAATAGTTGTATTGTCATAAAAATGATTTTTGGAGACCTGAGATATTTTATTTTCAATTGTAAAAATTTAATCGGAAATTGTGTTTTGTAATACATTGGTTTATATTTAGAGTTATTTATGAAAATATTCGTTTCTAGTGATTTCAGTATTACTACTAACGATTTTCAGAAATAATATCTAATAGACCTATTTGATTATTTCTAAAAAATAATTGTATTTTCTTGTTTCATGCAATTGTAAATTGTTGGAAAAATGTGTAAAGTTTTATGAATATTTCAATTTGCAGAAATTTGGAATACAATGTTTGAAACATGTGTAGTATTTGTGATAATTTTTTAAAGCCTCATTTTATCCACATGCATGAGGACATGCATATATTTCGATTTGGGGGAAAATGATGAGTAGTTATTTAGCATACATTTTTTGTGATAAATTGATTAATTTCTATCTTTAAATCATGATTACAATATATTTTAAATGATTATTTCTATTTAATTAAGTAATTTATCAGTTAAAATGATATATATGATTAAATGTGATTAATGCATGTGTTTCACGTAAAATGCACACGAGATGTGTATGATTGGATAGAAATGCTGAAGAATATTTCATAGGTATATGACGTAGTAGCACGAGCTTCAGATCAAACCCTGGACATGAAAGAATATGGACATGAGGACAATGTATCGAGAAGGCTGAAGACACAATTAAAAATGCAATGGCTAAAGACTGTCACTAAAGTATGTTATAGAAGGTAGTTACTGAAGACTGCTATCGAAGAAGACTTTTACCAAGAGTTACGGAATAAATTTGACCAAGTCAATTGATCGACGTTGAATGCCACATTAGTGATAGCATGGCACTCTTACATGGCAACAAAGAATTACAATCAACATAGTTGGTTGACTTGTCAAATATTATTCTTGAAGATATTGTGATTAATGAAGTTGTTGTAAATTTTCTTTATCAAGTCATGAACTTAAAGTATTGTTAGGTTCTCTAGATTCTTATGTAATATTGTTATGTCCTTCCAAACAATAAAGGGGTATATAGTTATGATGTTATATCTTATGAAATATTCAAATTAGTATTGTTTTGTTATGTTTGTTCATGAAATGCCACTTGGACCACTTAGGCTATTTACTGAGTCCAAGAAGGTTAGGAATTGTGTTAGTTTATATTATTTCTATTAAGTACATAGTTGTTGAATTATCAAGTCCATAATGCCACATAAAAAAATACGTGGAAGAGTTATATTCATAATTGTTCAAGTCATATTATATATTACATAGGGAGACCTTTGAAAAGGTCTAATGAAGAAATGTTTGAAGTCTAATGCTAATGTTGAAATATTCTATGTCAATTATATACAATTTTTGAAGAACCACAAGTTATGTACATCTGAATTTATAGTAATAAAGCAACACTTTTATGGTAACTGTGTCACTTGTGTTATTTAATGCATGATTTATTTTATGTAGTTGTAATTGTATTTTCTTGCATCCATAGAATAGAATAATGTTAGTAGTAGTTATGCATATTAGTTACTAAGATAAAATAGTTTAGGGGAGAAAGACTTACACTGTCCTCTAGGAGGCATGCCCCACTTCTACATTCAGTCCCTATTCTCTTACCCCTACAATAGATTAGGAATAGTTAGTACGTAGAATTAACCTTAGAATATAGAATAAATTAAATTACATCATCATAGATCAAAAAGTAAAAATAGATAATTAAAACTAACTACACGAGGATCCTCCCAAATAAATAAAATCATCATTAGATCAACTCATCAGTAGGTAAAAATCATATATACTGCATAAATCATAAATTGTATTTTATTTTCATTCCTACACGTTTTAATTTCTATTAACTACAATTATTATTTTTTGTAAACCTGAAACTAAAAGAGATCTAAATTAAGCTTAAGAATTAATCCTCATGATACAATATATACTAGATTTTTGCTCTTTAAATATAACCTTGATTACCCTGGATTGATAAAAATTAAATGTAAGTTATTACAGTCGATCAACAAAATTTGTACAAAATAAACTAGAATTCAACTATAAGTTTACAAAAAGCACTATATCATACTCTCATCACTAGGGAGACATAAGGAAGTCTACAAATATAAGTCTTGATAGTAGGAATATTTTAAATGGCATCTAAAAAATTCTTCCTAGCAGAATCCCAAATTCTCAAGTGTCCTAATTATTTTTATTAGAAAAATAGAGTGAAAGCAATCTTAGTATATGAAAAAATTTGGGATGTTGTCAAAAGGAAAACGTAAATACCTACCACAGGTGAAACATAATTCCTAAAGTTCAAATAAAATGATTCAAAGGCCTTAATGATAATAACTTTTCCTATCACTAATGAGATTGAACCATATATCAGTTCAACCAAAACATCTTTAGCTGCATGGATAAGCCTAGAAAAAACTATCAAATGAAAGAATAAGGTAACTATTATTCATCTCTAAACTCAACTTCACTCATTAAAAATGAATAGTGGAGAAAGCATAGAACTATTCCTAAGGAAGGTAGCAGATATTAAAGGGAAATTGTTGACCTAAGGAGAAACAATTAAATATGAAATTCTTACTCAAGTAACCATGAGAGCAATTATAGATAACTAAAAGCATTTGCTAAAATCTTTATAAGCATAAGTAAAGATACTTATTTTGATGATTTAGTCAATATATTTCAAGAATATGAAGTAGAAAATACTGTGAAATATGATATGACTAACATTGTATTGACATAAAAAGATAATCCACAAGAAAATATTGCTTCTTCAACAAGAGGGCGAAAAACATGGTATTGTCAGATCTGTAGAAAGAAAGGATACAATACTGGCTATTGCAGATTCAATCTCAGAAACCAAAACCAAGGAAATCAAATGAATCATGGAAATCAATTCTAGCCTCGTCAATACCAAAGGAACCCTCATCAACAACAATTTTAGCGACCTACCAATTATCCTCAACTTGAATATTAGAAGAGAAATAAAAAAGATCTCCTAGTTCAAAGGATAGAATAAATTGAAGAACTGGAAGAACCCACAAGGGAATTTCAAGTGTAATATCTATCAACAAATATAACATACTACAGAGACACTAACTATTTTCTTGAACAAGTTACAAAGAATGTAGAGAAAGACTACAAAGATCGAGCATAAGATGATGAAGAAGAGCCATGTTGAAGAATAAAGTTTTCAATACCCAAATATAATGTAATACAGGGTGTGTTAGAAATAGAGTCTATTCCACCATTTGGGTTATGTAAATGTATCCTTCAAGATACATACTTACATTACTTTATGTGTAAGTTATCTAGTTACTAAATGCAATGTGATAAATGCACAAGTGTCAATGTACAAGTTGTACATGTGCAAATTGTCCCTTGCACAACTAGATAGAGTGTTGGCCAAGTATCCTATTTTACCTATATAAGGATGGCCTCTTAGATAGATAGATATAGAGTCGAGGGACATAGTCAAATAGTGTAGCTTAATGGGTAGTACATTTATGTGTGCCTCACCATTCATTGGTGATGGATACAATGTAGATAAGTACCTTTATTAATGGAGTGTTCATTTCCTCCATAGCTACATTGTAATATTTTATATGATTTCTATTTATAACCTATTTCAGTCATCTAGCAAATTTACTTTCTTCTATATTATTCTGCATCTTGTTATTGTTATCTCCCAAGGCTCATTCATCAAAATCTAACAAAAAAATCTACCTAGAGCTATTAATACACATAAATTGTAATTCGATATTAGGATATTATAAATGTTTTACACATATTTTCAAATGACCTTTGAGTGATATTTCATGATACTTGTGTAAATGCCAAGGAAGACATTACCCCTTTAGATTATCTTCTATTATGTGATCCAAATATCATTTCATTTCAGTCATATTTCATTGCCATCTATTCTCATATTTATTACTAACCCTTAAATAATATCATGAAACTAAACCAAGGCCAATATGGTTATCATGAAAATACCCTATAATTGGTATCAATATGAAGGTGCTGAAAGCATGAGATTCCGGTCAAAAGAAACACCAAGTGCAATTGCATTCAAAATTAATCACGCCTAAGTCCTAGGAATGTACATTGCATGAAACGAAAAGAGACATGTTGTAAGAGACGCAATCAGATAAAGAAAACAGCCCTTTCATTAATTTCTTTCGATCTTTGTTACAATAATGCCTCCTCCCTTTTCGGGGGCTAGGAGCGCAAATAAGGTTTGATTACAATCGTTGAATGGTTCCTCCTTCCGCGTGCCCACGATTGCATTGGGCGGGCTAAGATGATGCCGCCGCCGATGTTGATGGGTTCTTCGCCTCTGCTGCTTCTCCTGCAAACAAAGAAATGATCAAGACGTTAGTAGCACCTGTTGCAAATGAAAATCATTCTCTCTCTAAAACTAACAAAATATGCATACGAATATTTGCCTGAAACCATGAAAACAGTGAATCCAAATTGCTTCAAAATCTGACAAAAGGTAAGAACAGTCACCAGAAGGCCACTGCCATTGAGGCAGCTGGCCAATTCACCTTAAACTGGAATTCGTCCGTGGGCAGGACGAATTCGACTGTAATTCGTCCCTGGGTGGGACGAATTCTTCGAGTAGGAGAAATCGACCTGCTGCTGCTCCAATGTCGGATCCCGGGACCTGCAAAACTCTTGCAAACAGGGGGGTTAGGTAATTGGGGCCATTTTGGGACGACCCAGATGGTCGGATTTTCCCAATTTGGCCTCCTCCCTCGGGAATTTGACCTTGACACCTATAAGTTAGCGAAACGATAAAGCAATACAAAACACCCTAAACTCTGACCAAAAGCTACAAAATTGCAATTATAGACTAATCAGACCTAGTAACACAGAATGCAATCTAAAAATTAATCTAAAGTGCTCAAAAACTAAAATTAGAACTTGGGGGTGCGGGGGTGCCCAAGTGGGCCTCCCACCGTTGGCCCTCGATTTTGGAGCCAATCCACCAAGGATGGGCCCAAAACCTTTTAGGATTGGGGGTCGGCGAATTGGTAGGTTCAGATGTCCATGCGTCGGATTTGAGTAAGGTTCGAGCTTCCAAAGGCCACCCAACAACCTCCCTTGCAAAAGAGATTGATGGATGTAGGAAGGTGAACAAAGGGGGATGCAAATGAGTCTTCGATTCGACAACACTTCGTTGCTTGAACACTCCTTCCACCTGCATATTTTGGGTGAGGAAATTCCCACCTTTTATAGACCCAAGGGGTCTCTTTTGGGAGGGAAGCACAAAAGCCAAGTGTTGACCATGGGCGCCATGTGGCGGTCTTGTCTTCCCATGAGGGAGGGGAGTCCTTCCCTGACTTGAACTTTGATAAATGCTTCTTGTAACAGTCCTCTAACGGCCCCTCTGTCCACTTACACATGCGTGCAAGGTAGGAGCCCTTAACTGACTGTTCTGGGCTGCCACTTGGCACCATTTGCCCTTTTTCCCGTTAAGCTTAGAATTCGTCCCACCCAGGGACGGATTCAGAATTCGTCCTGGGGTGGGACGGATTCTATTTTGAATTCGTCTCTGGGTGAGACGAATACTGGGCAAAGTGCCCAAGTGTGCCAAATTGCTCCTTGACCTTACAAAACTGCTATGAAAGTGGTTAAGACCACTGTTTGACCTCTGAGGGCTGCCCTGGGGGCTGTGTTTGTCAAAGCGATCAGTGTTTGCAGTCACATAATCGGATTGGTGCTGTTTTGGTGTCTACAGATGCCCCTTTTTGGGAAGCGCTTGCAGGTGACGCGATCTTGAGCAAAAATAGATAACCAAAGCACTAATGATTAGGGTTTCTTGGTAACCTAACCAACTTTTGATGCCCCAAGTATGGAAAGGGCATGCATTCTTGAATCCTTGCTTCTGACGAGCTAAGGAATTTGATTTCAAGTATTAACCTGTTTTGGTGAGGTGTGACTTGAACTTGGACATTGATCAGTCATGAACAAGTGAAGGGCATTTTTATCCTCAGGGGGAACCTTGTGTTCATGATTCACGAAATGCCAAGTGTTTGATTGATTTGATTGTTGCTTGTTTACTTCCCCAAGCAGGAGCGTGATTGTCTTTGTCAATGATTCTTTGAATGCATGTCGTTTTCCTTAATTGGGTGTGTGATTGTTGGTTGGTGACTAAGTGTGACTACCCCCTCAAGCGACGAATCGATGAGGGAATGACCTTCGTGAGAGAAGCGACGAGTCGCTTGACCCAAGATGACTTGTGCAAGGTTTGCCTTTAGAGGGTTTACCGTTAAGCGTGTGCAATTTTTCCAACATATGGACCTATTTTTGGTGGGTGTTAGCCCTTTTGGTGACGTCATAATGAGGTGAAATCGTCGAAAACCTATTTCCCGTGGAGCGGTCCGGCTATGATAGCCTTCTTGGGGAACTAGGAGAGCGATAATTTGGACCTCGACATCGATTTTCTTTGCCTAGAGGTTAAGTGCATGAGCACTTATGCCTGGCAATGCTTTTGTTGTGTTTTTGTTAAATTTTGTACTGTTTTGTTGTTTTTGTGACATTATTTTGGGGATTAAATTGTCGGCAATCCGTCCTCCCCTGGAGCGGTCCGGCTATGGTAGCCTTCTTAGGGAGTAGGATAGTGACAATTTGTGACCCCGACATCAATTTTGCTATGCCAAGAGGTTAAGTGCAAGAGCACTTGTGTCTGGCAATGTTTATGTTGTTTTTTTGTTGAATTTTTTTTTGTTTTTTTTTTTTTTGTGACACCATTTTGGGATTAAATTGTCAAAATCTGTCTTCCCTTGGAGCGGTCCGGCTATGGTAGCCTTCTTAGGGAGTAGGATAGTGATAATTTGTGACCCCGATGTCGATTTTGTTATGCCAAGAGGTTAAGTGCAAGAGCACTTGTGTCTGGCAATGTTTATTGCTATGTTTTTGTGTTGCTTTTTTTGTGATGTTTTTGTTGTTTTTTTTTTTTTGATACCATTTGGAGATTGAATTGTCGGCAATCCGTCCTCCCGTGGAGCGGTCCGGCTATGGTAGCCTTCTTCGGGAGTAGGATAGTGACAATGCAAACCCCGACATCAATTTTTCTATGCCAAGAGGTTAAGTGCAAGAGCACTTGTGTCTGGCAATGTTTATTGTTTTTTTTGTGTTGTTTTGATTTTCTTGTTGTTTTTGAGTGGGCTTTGACCCTTTTGTGACGTCGTTTGGGGGTGAAATTATCGAAAATCCGTCTTCCCGTGGAGCGGTCCGGCTATGGTAGCCTTCTTAGGGAATAGGATAACAACAATGTAGACCCCGACATTAGTTTTGTTATGCCAAGAGGTAAAGTGCAAGAGCACTTGTGTCTGGCAATGTTTATTGCTTGTTGTTTTTTTTTGTTGTTTTGATTTTCTTTGATCTTGTGCATGATGGTTGATGAATATGGATGTATGCATGTTGATTTTTTTTTTGATGGATGCATATGCTATGATGAATGCAAACGGTTTTGATTTATATGTGATATGCAGATATGAAATGTATGAATGGGGTTTGTGATGTTTGGCTATGGCACCATAGACTGTTTAGAGTTCTGTTATTTTGTTTTTAGGTGATTGCTGTGATGTATGCCTCTACATGTATACATGGTTTTTCTATTTTTGTATTTTTTGATGGTATTTGCAAAGATGAAAAGTAGCGCAGTTGGTTTAGAAATGTAGCTAAGGTTTTCTGAGACTCAGACGGTTTTAACTCACTAGCCAATATTGTACTTTATCTTACAAGACTTTTAAACAAGGTATGAATCAGAACTATTTTTGACCAAGCTATTTCACATCCCTGTGTGTGCAATTGAGTTCATTTAGTGGTATTTGTTAGGATACCGCCAATGCCAGGTGGGCTTTCAACCGAACTCGTCTTGAGGATCACCTAATTAGCTCCACGAATTCCTTTGTTGTATGTACTAAGATTAATCTGCGTTGTAATCCAGGTTTCCATAAGCTAGCTCATCCACATGCAAACATTGATCTGTACGCAAGTTAATGTGACAGATATATCGTCATGCGGGAGGTTTACTTCTGTTACCAATAGGCTATCAAACAAATTGGTACAAAAGCTTGCCTTATGACCTACAGAATGCTGAGAGTTCCAGGGATTCAAGGTCAACTCCCTTCTTTTTTTTTTCAATTGTATTGGGATACTTGCTCTTTTGTAGTGATAAGATCACTGTTTATTTTGATTTGTTTTCTTTTGAGCAAGGGATTGGAGTGATAAAAATCACTATTGCTTGTGCCTTTTGATGTGTGCACTGTAGTTTGTCAAATTTGGAGTTTTGACATTTTGCTTTTGTGTTTTGCAACTGTTGAGAACTTTAGGGATTCTTAGGGAATTGGGTAGGGAGGATGCTTGTCCTTTTGCCAACTCTCAGCATTCTAGGGGTCATTCGCACAGGGGGATGAGCAAGATAACCGTTTCGCTTGTGGTGACTTAGATTATTTTGCAGGTTTCGTCTTTCGTTCACACAATTTTGGAATTTTAGTGTTTTGATTTGTGTTGGGATGTTACGTAACAAGGTGTATTTCAAGTATGACTCTACCTTCGTAAAATCTGTTCGACTTGATACACTACATGGCTAAAGAGGAAAATGATGACTGAATCATTGAAACTCTTGGTACATTCCCAGACCACTGACTGTAGTGTGGTAAAAGTTATGCATGGTGTTTTTGTTGTTTTTGTGAAATGAAACAGTGTGGAACAAGATGGTCTATTAGAGCAATTACAGCCTATGGTGCCTTTGACCTATATGACCACAAATATGCAATGTATGGATGCAATGCTTAATGCAGCTATATATTTTTGTATTTTTGATGGATTGTTTTTGGTGAAGGTGAAGATGAGGTGCGAGAATATTAATTTTTTTTTTTTTGATGAATTTGAGTATGCCTAGAATTGAGATGCAAATGTTTGTTGTTTTTGATGATTTTTGTTGTTTTTTTGAATTTCTTGATTTTTTTTTTTTGGTTGACCAAGAGATTGCGATAATCCTTGGAGCTTTTTGGATTGACCAAGAGATTGCGATAATCCTTGGAGCTTTTTGGGTTGACCAAGAGATTGCGATAATCCTTGGAGCTTTTTGGGTTGACCAAGAGATTGCGATAATCCTTGGAGCTTTTGGAGTGACCAAGAGATTGCGATAATCCTTGGAGCTTTTTGGGTTGACCAAGAGATTGCGATAATCCTTGGAGCTTTTTGGGTGACCAAGAGATTGCGATAATCCTTGGAGCTTTTTGGGTGACCAAGAGATTGCGATAATCCTTGGAGCTTTTTGGATTGACCAAGAGATTGCGATAATCCTTGGAGCTTTTTGGTGACCAAGAGATTGCGATAATCCTTGGAGCTTTTTGGGTGACCAAGAGATTGCGATAATCCTTGGAGCTTTTTGGGTTGGATTATGGTTCTTCGAGGGATAGAGGTACCCCCAACTTGGTCTTTGCACTCTGGATCCGGCTCTAGAGGTATGGGCATGAATGGATCATCCCTATGCACGGGGATGAGGACAGGGTCCGCCCGCGGCATTGATGTTGCTATGATGTCTCTTGGTGGAAGTTGCTCTTTGTGTGCCCAAAGTTGTGGATGTAATGCTTGGTCCCACTGTGGTGGGTTAACACGCCACTCATGCCCTAGTATTATGTTTATCTGTTGACATGCTTCTTCAAATTTTATGGGATGTCGATGTTGTCGCATGTGATTGCTATGGGCTATGTCTGTTTCATCCTCACTTTCAACTAGTGAGTACAGCTCATCAGAATCTGGAGATTCTGAGACATGGAGGACTGCATCATCAGGTAGCCCTATGGTTAAAGGTTGATCCTCTTTGAAAGGAGCCTTATGTAAGTTGGGCCTTGGGAGCTCCAAAATCTTGGTCTCTACCAACTCTAAATGCTCTAGTGCTTTGCATGTATTGGGAGATTTGAACTCCTCCTCTTTGGTTGGTTCTTGTTGAGGAACTTGGGGCTTATGGAGGGGTGGCCAGATGGCACCCCCCATGCCTTGGTAGGGCAATTCATCCCGCTCTTCTTCGCGCTCTGATTCCTTAGAGGCTTCTTGATGAATTTCTAAGGGTGGCTCATAAGCCCTGGGTGGATGTCTGAGGAAGGCACCCGTCATTGGTTATAGGAGCGGCCTCCCATTCATGTCTAGGAGGCGTCGGGGGTGGTGCTTCAGGAATCGGGAGAGTAGCTTCCCGCTCCTGTCTAGGAGGTGTTGGGGGTAGCTTTTGATGAGGTCGCGATGACCTATCTTCCCCCCATGGGTTGTGCCACTCAAAATATTTTGTCTTATGCATGTGAGGGGTTGGAGTCCTTTCTTGCATAGTGTGTTGGAACAGCTCATCCTTCTGGCACTGAAGGTGCTCTTCATTAATATGGTACGGTTCCTCTAACGGTAGTCGTTCGAGCTCAAGTTGCGTGAGTTGCTTGAGATGTGTGATATATTCGACAGATTCTATGATAGTTAGTCCCACCGCCTCATGTCTAGAAGGCCTAGACGCCTCTCTTAGATAAAAATCTTGGTCGTAGTGATCCAAGATCTCTATAGGACACATCCCTCTGTTAGGGGTAGCAGCATTCTCTCTGGGCTTTGGCCTCAGTGAGTGGTCCTGATATATAGCAGGTGCGAAGGCGCATTGCTCCCGCACGATATATTGCTCTCGAGGAAGGTAGGGATCTTCCTCTTGCTCTCTTTCATAAGTGAAAAAGGGATGGACGGAGCTATCTCGCCCTGCCCAAAGAGCCTTGTGCTCTGGATTTGTCTTTGTAGTTCTGACAACTAGAGGGGGTGAAGGACGGGTAGTGTAATGATGTGGTTCCTCCCGTCGAACCCTATGTTGACCTAGCGCTTCATCGCGCAGTGACCGATCATAGCGATCATCTAAGGGATCTCTCCTATGATTGTACCCCTCATGGAAGGGTATGTGCTGAGTGCTTTGCTGAACAGGAGTGCCCTTAGAAGAGGTGCCCCTATAGTCCCTTTCCTTTAAGGTGTGGAGGGGACTGCCTTGTGTGTTAGGTCGCCAAGGTGGTATGACCAAATCCTTGGGATTGTAATGGAGATGACTTGTTCTTCCTTGGATATTCCCCATAGCCTCCGCCCGTGATTGGGCTTGGCTACGGGTGAGCACCATGACGATGTCTCTCTAAAAAGCCCTAAAAATTGAAATGAGTCAGATGGGGCCCAAAATTGGCGTGCGCATCCCTCTTATAGTAGATAAGACAAAAATGAAGTTTCAAGTCCTATCTCTAAATACATTAGGAGATATTGACATCCGAACAGCTCAAAAAGTGCATAGAATTGCGTGTCCAATTTTAAAACCTAATTTTGGGGCACTAGATGATGGAATTTGGCCCCGAAAACTGACTTTTCTAGGCAAATAGAATTCTAGGGAAGACTATAGGTACGTGAGGGGTGGTACGAGGCGGGAGGGGGATTGTCCCGTTAATGGCACCTACCATAGAAAACTTATCCTCGCACGCATGGGAATCACCCCGACTACGCTCGGTCTATCTTCGTCAGGATTTACGCCTAACAAGAGTTGACAATCGGGAAATGGATGCAAATCAAGCCAAGGTGGTGATTAAATCCACCAATGGTCTTGATCAAGGGCTGGGGTCTTACGACCAGCTCCTTGGTTTAAAATTGTTTCGTGATGTGTGTGGGATTCGTTTTATCCAACAAAATGAAACTAGCATACATGACTTTCCCTAATGCAATGCAGGATTAAATGAAAACAATTAACGAAGCAGAAACAGAAATAGAAACAGAAAATTATAACAGAGATCATGAAAATCCCTACCTCTTCTCTGCCTGCTCTTGTTGTCTCTGAATTTCTGCTCTGAAAATCCGCAGACAGGAATTCGTCCCTCTGGGAGACGAATTGCAGAACATAATTCGTCCTCCCCAGAGATGAATTTGAATTCGTCTCAGGGTCAGACGAATTTTAGAAAAGGATTCGTCCCTGTCAGAGACGAATAGCAGTATGCAACAAAAAAAGATGTACCTGTCAAGCACAAACACAAAACTTTGATCAGTTTCCGTGATTTCAAAAACCGGGAAACAGTGGTCCCACCGTGATCGCCACTGAAAGCACGAGATTCCGGTCAAAGGAAATCATTCAAGTGCAATTGCATTCAAAATTAATCACGCCTAAGTCCTAGGAATGTGAATTGCATGAAACGAAAAGAGACATGTTGTAAGAGACGCAATCAGATAAAGAAAAACAACCCTTTCATTAATTTCTTTCGATCTCTGTTACAATAATGCCTCCTCCCTTTTCAGGGGCTAGGAGCGCAAATAAGGTTTGATTACAATCGTTGAATGGTTCCTCCTTCCGCGTGCCCACGATTGCACCGGGCGGGCTAAGATGATGTCGCCGTCGATGTTGATGGGTTCTTCGCCTCTGCTGCTTCTCCCGCAAACAAAGAAATGATCAAGACGTTAGTAGCACCTGTTGCAAATGAAAATCATTCTCTCTCTAAAACTAACAAAATATGCATACGAATATTTGCCTGAAACCATGAAAACAGTGAATCCAAATTTCTTCAAAATCTGACAGAAGGTAAGAACAGTCACCAGAAGGCCATTGCCACTGAGGCAGCTGGACAATTCACCTTAAACTAGAATTCGTCCCTGGGCAGGACGAATTCTTACTGTAATTCGTCCCTGGGTGGGACGAATTCTTCTGAGTAGGAGAAATCGACCTGCTGCTGCTCCAATGTCGGATCCCGGGACCTGCAAAACTCCCGCAAATAGGGGGGTTAGGTAATTGGGGCCATTTTGGGATGACCCAGATGGTCGGATTTTCCCAATTTGGCCTCCTCCCTCGGGAATTTAACCTTGACACCTGCAAGTTAGCGAAACGATAAAGCAATACAAAACACCCTAAACTCTGACCAAAAGCTACAAAATTGCAATTATAGACTAATCAGACCTAGTAACACATAATGCAATCTAAAAATTAATCTAAAGTGCTCAAAAATTGAAATTAGAATTTGGGGGTGCGGGGGTGCCCAAGTGGGCCTCCCACCGTTGGCCCTCGATTTTGGAGCCAATCCACCAAGGATGGGCCCAAAACCTTTTAGGATTGGGGGTCGGCGAATTGGTAGGTTCAGATGTCCATGCGTCGGATTTGAGTAAGGTTCGAGCTTCCAAAGGCCACCCAACAACCTCCCTTGCAAAAGAGATTGATGGATGTAGGAAGGTGAACAAAGGGGGATGCAAATGAGTCTTCGATTCGGCAGCACTTCGTTGCTTGAACACTCCTTCCACCTGCATATTTTGGGTGAGGAAATTCCCACCTTTTATAGACCCAAGGGGTCTCTTTTGGGAGGGAAGCACAAAAGCCAAGTGTTGACCATGGGCGCCATGTGGCGGTCTTGTCTTCCCATGAGGGAGGGGAGTCCTTCCCTGACTTGAACTTTGATAAATGCTTCTTGTAATAGTCCTCTAACGGCCCCTCCGTCCACTTACACATGCGTGCAAGGTGGGAGCCCTTAACCGACCGTTCGGGCTGCCACTTGGCACCATTTGCCCTTTTGCCCGTTAGCTTAGAATTCGTCCCACCCAGGGACGGATTCAGAATTCGTCCTGGGGTGGGACGGATTGTATTTTGAATTCGTCTCCGGGTGAGACGAATACTGGGCAAAGTGCCCAAGTGTGCCAAATTGCTCCTTGACCTTACAAAACTTCTATGAAAGTGGTTAAGACCACTGTTTGACCTCTGAGGGCTGCCCTGGGGGCTGTGTTTGTCAAAGCCATCAGTGTTTGCAGTCACATAATCGGATTGGTGCTGTTTTGGTGTCTACAGGTGCTTGTCAAAAGTTAAAAATTCTCATAACAATTGATATTTATGCTTAACACATAAACCCATTTTATTGACATTATTGTTGGAGAATATTACATTATTTGGTACATGCTAATGTACCTCCTTGGTACAACCTTGTAAATATTAGATTAGGGTTGTGTCTTAGATTAGAGTGTGAGTAAATATTTTATGTAATGTAATAATGAGAAGAAAATAGAAAAGTGCCACGTAAATGAGTGTGAAAGTGTAATGAGTGTACATGTGCACAAGTGTCTCATACATAAGTATGCACATGTATTATTATATTAGGAAGTGTTATGTGAAGAGTCATGTCCAAGTGTGCATACAAGATAGAGTCATGTGTATGCAAGTGTCAAGTAGAGAAGCCAAGAGTCATGGGACTTGGCATAAGGAAAGGAAGAGTCAAGTAACCAAGGAGTCATCCTACAATGGCTATATATTACTCCATAGGAGACATAACCTATATCATCTATCATAACATACATTGTCTACTTTGTCTACATTGTCTACATTATGAACATTGTTATTGTAAGAGTTGATGATACATCTGTAAGAGAAGGAGGAGTAATAAAGTTTACATACATTTGAGCAACTAATATTGTAAGTTGTGCTACATGCTTTGTACATGTATGATTTAGGCTATTAAATTCATATTTTTGCTTATTAATGAATGCTAGTTGATATATTATAAGCCTTGATTTTACATATTAGTTGGATCATATTATTCTGGTTATATTATTATCTTGATCATATTATATTATGGCTATCATATATTTTATCCTGTGAATAATTATCTTGTGATTTTTTATTAATATTAAGGCTTAAAAAGCCATAAGTTATCGACTTTTCTTGCCACCTTTTATAAATTGGTATGCCATTTATTGACCCTCAAAATGCTAAACTCCATGATGCAAAGATTTCTTCCAATCATACGTCACTAACTAGACTCTAACTCTATAAAAATGACCTTGTTGATCCTTTCAAGTATATTTTCCCTTGCAAATGTCTATCTAACTAGGTGAACAATCTTCTCCTTTGTGGTAATCGTTAATTGGTAAAAAATAACATAACCATTTTTTTTTTCCAAGATTGATTGTAAGAAAAGTTGATGAAATTTGATTACAACAATAAGGATTAATGCATATGCAATTATGATATTATGAAGTTATAATTAGTTAGAAGTTGATATTTTAATTTATTCTTTTACATTATATGGTAGGATTGTTTTGTGCATCATTGATAAAATTTAAACATGGTTATTTTATTGAAGGTTGATGTATCTAACTAGTTGAGCTCATGCCATTTGATTGTTGATGCTTTGTTTATTTTGAATATTAGTGTTACTAACATGAAACATACACACACACACACACACGCATATGTCTATGCTTTATAATGAGTAATTATTAATATTATAAAGGTATAGTTGTTAACCCTTCTAGAATCATAATGTTAATAGGCCTTGACAAGTTCATTGATGTAATGATTTTACTTGCATGAATAAATTAAATCCACTAATGAAATCACAAAGAAACACAATTCTATAGAATGAACATAAATAAAAATAATTTATAATAACTTTAAAGATTTTACACTCTATCACAAGTTGTTTTAAATGGGAAACCTCCTTTGTGAGCCAATATAAATGTAATATAATTTATCAAGATACTTCAATCTCTCTTAAAATGTAATATATATATATATATATATATATATAATCATCCTACCTTATTTATCTTGGATTAGAAAAAAAATAAATTAAGCCAAAAATCTATTCGAGCTATCTAACCCTAACCCTAATGATCAGGGTCACCTTTACAATAAAAATAACTATTGAATAATTAATAACTACTATGATGTGGGTGTTAATAGTGATGTGGACAATGATTTTAATCAAGCCTTTAGAATTTAAACTGATAATGCTCCTTCTACTACTATTTTTGAGGTGGATGTTGAGAATTATAAAAAAGGTTCAATGGAAGTTCTTTTTTAAGTAATAACGATTATTATATTGATGAATATTTGTGAAATTACTTATGAAGATAACAATAATTTGTTTGCACATTACATTCTTAGAAATTATGAATTTGATATTTACAAAACTGGGCTGGATAAACATATAAAAATATATATCTATTATCATTACTATTGTTGTTTTAGAATGCACCTATCAAACTCAGGCCAGGGGGTCTAATAGTACAAATGCACATGCCTCACATAGAGAAAAATAGAAAGAAACACCATGAATGGGGAATCACTTGTGGGGAAACCTTTAGGGTTTTTAATCAAGGTCAAATCCTCATCGAAATCTAATCCTTTACTCACAATGGATCTCCATGAGCTGAAAACTAGAAAATATTTGTAATAAAAGTAAAAACAAGAAATTAAATACTTGTACAAAAAAAATAAAATCTTAAGTTACAGGGGTGATGTGCCAAAGAATTAGGACCCCCAATTTCCAACTACAAAAAGTTGCAATTAAACATGAAAATACCACCCATGGCTAGTGAACACATCCAATCAAACATACTGTCATGAATCAATATAAGCTAAGAGAATGAAGACAAAGAAAAATTAGTCACAAATTCCATTAGCATGCTTAAAATGATTACAAGACAATGAGGCATATAGGGTTTGATGTTCCTTAGGCACAAGAAAATGTTTGGGCTACCCTTGTTATAATAGGAAGGAAGGTTGAAAGGAAGAGCCTACAAGGTCGCGTCCTAAGCATGAGCAAACAACTTGTATTGCCTTTACAATAAAATTGGGCCTATTTATAAGCCAAGAGGAGGGTGTATTACCTTTGAAATTCTGCGCAGAAGGCATATAAATATATTATATTCCTACAATCAAGAATCCTTCTACAACTTGTGTGATAACATCTTTGAGATATCTATATTTAGGTCCATAAATACTAAAAGCTTTTGAGCCTTCAGATGATAAAATGTGGTTGACTCAAATTTCTACTATTTCATTGAGGTGGCTAGACCATTACTCTTTTTCCACATTAATTTATCTTGAATTGCATTGTCTTGTTGATGTGATAGGCATGGCATCCCTGATTGGTGCAGGTGGATGGGGTAGGCTCATACATATGGTGGGCGGTAGCCACGATTGACGTGTGATTGGATCTAAAAGGTTTGACTATGAAAGTCAAGATTTATGGCCATGGAAGATATCGTCTTTAATGCTCCTTTGCATATTTTCCTTCACTTACATGCAACAACCATACGTCCTTGGATGAGGTGAAACCTAATTTAGCCAATGTTAGAACTTTGTTAAGCACTAGTGCTTTCCTTTCTCAGGATCTCGACTAGCTAGTACATGTTCAACTTTAGGTTTTGTTAGAGATTTTATTTTGTTTATGTACTTTCATCCATAAAAAGGACTGCATAGACTGTTGGATTGAAAGTCAATAGCCTATGGGCCTTAATTCCTTTGATGTTTTTGGATTTAGGCAAAAGATAAGTATCGACCATAGATGAAAGATCTAATTTTTAGTGTGGGTTCTAAGCTTGTCCGCCCTTCTTTGGGGCTTCTTTATTTTGACTCAAGGTAGGAAGCATATTTCAACGATGTTTTCTTAGCCTATTCTATTTCTATTTGGTCTTACATGGAGTGAAGTGGGGTTGTAGGGAAAAGACCCCTACAATTACATCTAAAGATTTAAATATGTCAAATGAAACATGAATTATTCCTTTTCCTAGGCATTTAACAAAGATTGAAATTTTTAAAATTATTATGAACATAGACACATTGGTTGTCCTATATTGAGAGAGTCGATTCCTATGCTATTTTTCATTATCTTATTCCAGAACCCACTGTTGGCTTGTCCACTATTGAGGTTTGTCCAAAATAACTAATATTACCTCTTAATACGATGATCTTGGTCAAATATAATTTTCATGTTTTTTGTAGTCTTGTTCCTATTGGTTTAGACATTCGTGGTGAATACCATGTATGACTCATGTTTTGTCTCAAATGTCTAATATATTAGATAAAATTTCTATGCAGTTAAGATTGCTCATTTATATGGTGATCCTAGTCTTCTACTTTATGAAAAACAATGAATGTCTAGGCATTCATTACGATCTTGATAGCCTATTTATACATCTAGAATTGGTTTCTTTCTTAGAAAGGTTATTTGATAAGTGATTTTCTAATTTGGTTAATCCTACACCATCTTATTTGATGCGATATTTAATTGAAGTTTAGCTTCCTTCTGAGTTAAAAACCAAGGTTATTATTGATGATTTTATGAAAGTTTACAAGAAATTAGAACCATAAATTCGTCATTGATTGCTTATCATTCAATGGTATGTGGGATTTTGATTTATTATCCTTTGTCAAAAATCTTATAAAATTTCGTAGGTCGTTGTTCTAGAATTCGATGGTTTGCAAAATCCTGTTTCTCCAATTTTTCATTAGAACCTTTAAATAGATTTACCCATTGGAACTTTTCTTTCTCATCTTCCTTTAAAAATCTCTCAAAACTTTGTGGGTTGTTGATCTAAACTCAAACAGTCCACGGAACTTTTGCTTTGCCATCACCTATCAAAGATTCTTGGAATAGCGTGGGTCATCGATCTTTATGATTGGATGGTTCATGAAACTTTAGAGCATCAACCAACTTTTTGACTCTTAAAAGAAGCACCCGTCATTAATTTGGGAAGATCTGATGACAAGTAAAGGCCTTGAATTTCTTTGAATCTTTGTCTTGACTTCGGCGTCACCTTAAAACTTGACTAAGAAAAAGGATTTCTAAGTGTAATAAAAGTCACTACAATAACAAAATATTTAGTCTAAATGGTCACTTCTAAATAGGTTTCAAGGTTTTGCAACAATGAGTATTTCTCATATGTAGTTTTTTATAGGATATCATGGTCATCAATGGAGGGAGATAAAATCATGAACATCTAGATTCTAGTTATTTAAGAACTGCATGGGAGTTTTGGATGCTTGGTTGTAAAGTTGTAGAAGTTGAGTGGAGGATGCATTATCTAAAAGTTTCCAAAGTGTGATCATGGAAAAATTCCAAAAGCTTAACGGTAATTGAGTTATATGATAATTTTAAAAATGTGTTAATAAACACATTACAAAGAAATCAAAGGAACATGGTTTAAAAAAAATCATAACAACAATCTCAATAAAATTTTGATTTATAATATACATATACTTAAATTATTGTTTTTATGGTTTATTAATAAGAATATATGTATACTATAAAAGTATGTGTAAATTTCAATTCACAAAAGCTTATATGTTCATATAAAATCAAATTTTAAAATTTTAGGTGCAATAATTACATCTTATACTAAAGAGTGTATTAAAAAGGGTAATGTAGTTTTTCACATCTTACGTCATATATATATATATATATATATATATCAGATGTAACTACGATCCTTTTCTGCTATCAGGGTTCAAATCTTAGGGTAAAGGGTAATGTAGTTTTTCACATCTTACGTCATACATACATACATACATACATATATATATATATATTTATATATTTATATTTATATTTATATTTATATTTATCAAATGTAACTATGATCCTTTTTTGGTATCAAGGTTCAAATATTAGGGTAAAGGGTAATGTAGTTTTTCACATCTTACGTCATACATACATACATACATACATACATACATACATACATACATATATATATATATATATATATATATATATATATATATATATATATATATATATATATATATATATATATATGTTTATATTTATATTTATATTTATATTAATCAGATGTAATTACGATCCTTTTCTGCTATCAAGGTTCAAATATTAGGGTTGTTCTCTATAACCATCTATGCCACCTCTCATGAGGAGGACCACAATCTCGAGATTGGTATCGTTGTTGTCGGATTGACGCACTCACTCAATGAAATCAAGTCAGAATACTACCTTTACCCTCACATAACTTGCCTTCAAAGTTTAAACCTATATCTATTTTTGATAAATGCTAAGGACTTTCCGATCCACCCAACCCAAGGGACTCTTACACAAGCATACTTCTATCAGCACACCATAAACCATGTTACAAAAAAAAAAGCAAATAACATGCTAAAAAAAAAGTTAAGTCTATTTTTCACTAGGGGAGCAAATGTGCTCATACAACATATTCACCTCCCACCTAATATTTATTGATTGACAAACGTGCCCTAGATGCATAGGGTATGTCGTACTAAATGATACTAGCTAGCATGCATACTAAATGATACCAGCTAGCATGCACAGGCAGAAAAAAATACACAACCTAATTAAAATAGTTCAATGGTTGACTGTTGTAGTCCGCTCCCTCTTATGTTTTTTTTATTGGTTTTAGGAGATTTAAAAAGGTAATATGAAATTCATGTCGACATATTTAACAGAAATATGACAACATGCACTGACAAATTTTATTTGAGGGAGGTCGTATACACAAAATATCACATAATTGTGCGCTTAATTCAATTAAGCCCATTTGGCCAACAAAGACATGGAGCCCGCACCCAAGAGCATGAAGTTTTATTTTTAATTTGTGTAGTCGGGAGCACAGGGCAAAGGGGGGGCCCGAAATCGAGCTGCACAGCCGAAGTCGGGTTATGCTCTCAAAATTTGTGCAATCAGGCTACGCAAGTAAAAACTTATGCAGTTGGGTTGCACATGGAGTAATGTGCGCAGTCAGGTTGCGCACAAAAAATGTGCGTAATCGGGCTACGCACGGAAAAAAGTGCTAAGTCGGGGAGCGGCTGGTCAACGCCCGACTACGCTGGTCAAAGGCAGCGAAGTCCGACTTCACTGCACAGTCGGATGGACAACTCCAGACTTAGGCAAATTTTTGCCTTGTGAATATTTTGTTGTTCGAAGGATTGCACGACTGCCACGACGGTTTCCTCGGCTTGGGAAGAACTGTATGGGAGGAGAGAAAAATCGAATCTAAATGCAATGTTCAGGATCTGAGTTCAAAATTGTAGAAGACAAAAATAAAAATGCTCTAAGGCGATTGTACAAACAATAGCAAATTTTATGCAGATAAATATAACTGCAAACCCTACAGATGCCTTAAGCAATAGTAAATTTTATTCTTAAAGACGAGGGTTACAAAAGTCCTCAACTGAGGAAAAACTAACATCTGCAGACTAAAGTTGTAGGATAAATTGAGAGGGAAAACAAATGTCGAGTCTGCTGCTCGAACATTAAACATATGAGCTACACTGCTCACAGAAACGATCTCGTCTGCTGCTTTGTAAATGACTGTTTTTCTCTTGTCTGTTTCTCCAAATTTCCCCCACTCTCCTCTCTTTGTCTAAAGACCCGAACTGCCTTATATAGCTGTGGGGAGAGGATTATAGAGGTTATCCTCTAACAGGTTTTGAAAGACCCTGAACTAGGTTTTTTGACCAATCACCGAACTAAAATTAACTTCTGTGGTGATCGAATCTATCAGACGTCACATCTATCATAAGGCACATGCAATGTTAAGTCAAAAATTTTGCTGGGATGCCCAAATTTGCGATTGCAGTCTAACTTCGCCCAAGTTCGGAGTGCATTTGGGTAGAGGCATGAAATCTGGATTAATATTTCTAACACCCTCCTTTAAACCTAATTTCATGAGCACTTTGACTCCAAGCTGCTCACGCAATCTGCTAAAGTCTTCCTCCTTCAAAGGCTTCATGAAAATATCTACCAATTGCTCCTTGGATCTACAAAACTATAGTTGAATTTCTTCGGACTTCACCAACTCTTTGATGAAGTGATAACAAATATTGATGTGCTTCATCCAAAAATGGAACACGGGATCCTTTGATAGTGCAATGGCTGAATTGTTATCACAAAAAATTGTTGTCACGTCTTCTGGAGGATAGTTTAGTTCACTCAGAACTCTTCGCAGCAAAACTGCCTGGCATGCGACTGATGTGGCAACAACATTTTTTTCTTTAGTTGTGGACAACGCAATGATGGGTTGCTTCTTGGACACCCATGAGACTGCCCCTAATCCAAGATGGAAAGCATACCCAGAGGTGCTCTTTCGATCATCGGTGCTGCAATCCCAATCATTTTCTGTGAAGCCCACCAGTTCCAACTGGTCCTGTCTGGCGTAAAATAGGCCATTGTTCCGTGTCCCATTGACATAGTGCAATATTCTCTTGCCTGCTTGCCAGTGCATGTCCTTTGAAGTCTCCATGAAATGGTTGATCAGACTAACTTTGAACATCAGATCTGGTCGAGTTGCAGTCAAATATATTAGATTGCTAACTAGCGTCTTGAACATTGTTGGATCTACATTCCTCCCTGAAACTAGCTTGCTTAGCTTCAAACCTGTGGCTACAGGTGTGATGGCAGGTTTTCTGTCCTCCATATTGAACCACTTCAGGACATCCTTCGTATACTTAACCTAAGAAATGAAGATTCCATCAACCGATTGGTCAAATTTAATGCCGAGAAAATACTTCATCAGCCCTAACTTTTTCATCTCGAACTCCTTCTTCATGGTTGTTCTAAACTGGGAAAATAGTTTGTGCTATTGCTAGTGTAAATTAAATCATCCACATATAGACAAACAATTTTGTCTTCATGTACAGGATGTGCTCATATGGGCATTTTACAAAACCATTTTCTAAAAATAGCTATCAATCCGGTTGTACCAAGCTTGGGGTGCCTGCTTCAAACCATACAGGGCCTTCTTCAGCTTCAGGAATTTGCCCTCTTGTCCTTCAATTTCGTAATCGAGTGGCTGGTCTATGTAGACTTCTTCCTCCAACACTCCATTGAGGAAGGCTGAATTGACATCCATCAGGTACATCTTCCAACCCTGTTGGGCTACCAATGCCAGGATCATCCTAACTGTGTCAAGTCAAGCTACAAGTGCATAAACCTCATGGCAATCGATGCCTAACATTTGCTTGTAACCCTTCACCACCAATCTGGCCTTATTCTTGTCAACGTCTCCTTGGGCATTGAATTTTGTCTTATACACCCACTTGACCCCAATGGTCTTCTTCCTTACTGGAAGATCTGTCTATTGCCATGTATCATTCTTTTCAATGGATTTAATCTCCTCTTCCATCGCCTGCACCCACTTATAATTTTGACTTGCATCTTCGAACTCTATTGGATCAACTTTAGTAAAGAATGCAAAGTTATAGTACTCTTCATCTACATGGGTTTGGGTTGCCTCATAGATTTCTTGCAAGCTCCTTGTCTTCGCTGGTGTCACCAGGTTCTGGATTCTACTTGCACGTGGAGGTGACCAAGATGGAGTGGCTGTGCTACTATTGGCACTGTTGCTGTTGTTGGAGGTTGTAGGTGGCTGTACACTTCCTTATTCCAAGTCAACAGACTCTACTACCACTGGCTCTGATCGGACAGTCTCTGACTTCTAGTTCCAGGCTTCATCTTCAAGAAACTTCACATTACGACTGATGATGAGCTTCTTCGTCACAGGGTTGTATAGCCTATATGCCTTTGCCTTCTTATTGTACCCTATGAAAATGCACTTCTCAGCTCTATCATCCAACTTCTGTTGCTTCTCTTCTGGAACATGTGCATATGCAATGCACCCGAACACACGAAAGTGAGCCAAACTTGGATTCACACTGCTCTAGGGCTCCTGAGGGATTTTGTTCTTCATGCTTTTGGTGGGACATCTGTTCAACAAGTAGACTGCACATGTTATAGCCTCAGCCCAAAATTCATGTGGTAATCACTTCGTCTTCATCATGCTTCGTGCCATCTCCATGATGGTCCGGTTCTTCCTCTCAGCTACATCATTTTGCTGTGACGTGTATCTGGCAATGACCTGCCTTAAAATTTTGTGCTGCTTGCAGTAGTTATGAAATTCATTGGAGATGTATTCACCTCTGCCATCTGTCCTGAGAGTCTTGATCTGATATCCACTTTGTTTCTCCACTAGAGCCTTGAACTCTTTGAATCTGGAAAATGCTTCTAACTTCAGCTTGATGGCATAGATCCAAGTCTTTCGGCTGAAGTCATCTATGAATGTTAAGAAGTATTTGTTATCAACAAACGTGCTAGTCTACATCAGACCGCAAATTTCTGAGTGCACCAGCTCCAGTGGCTGTGATGCTCTCCAAGACTGACCAAAATGGAATGAATCCCTATGTTGTTTTCCGACTAAGTAGCCCTCACACACTTGATTTTGCTGCTCTATCAGGGGTAAACCCTTCACCATTTGCTTCTTGTGCAGTTGATTTAGGCCACTAAAGTTCAGGTGACCAAATTTGAGATGCCATAGCCAGGTAGCATATTTCACTACACTCAGAGACATCAATGATTCGTTCTGAATTTGTAGTGAAAACATTTTATTATTCATCATGGACATGATAACAATCTGCCCATGCAACTTGTCTCTGATGGTGCAAGCTTCGTCTTCGAAGTGGATCATATGTCCCTTTTGCACAAGTTGTCCAACTCTCAATAGGTTGTGCTTCAGTCCAGGAAAATAGTAGATGTCACAGATCTGATTTCGTTCATCGTGCCTGGTGTGGATGAGGATCTTTCATTTCCTCATTATCAAAACTTTGTTGTTGTTTCTCATATTCACCTCAGATAGGACTGTTTCATCCAGTTGGGAGAACATATCCTTGTTCCTTGTCATGTGGTTGCTGCACCCATTGTCTAAATACTAGATATTCTTCTAGAACTCCTCCTCAATGTTGCAAGTCAACAACATGTTTCCTCCTACCACATATCTAGTTTCATTCGTGTAATGGGCTTGCTGCTGGTTCTCCTTGGCCATGCATTTTATTCACTGTGAGATGTAATGGCCAAACTTCTTGTAGAAATAGCACTAGACCTTTGACATGTCCTTCTTCTGACCAGATCCAGCTTGCTGATTTTTTGAACTACCTCTTCCACCTTGCTGATGGAAATTACAGTTGGTCTCTCCTTTGCTAGGGTTTGACCGTCCTCCTTGTTGCCTTTCCCACGTCTGCCTCTACTTCTTGCTCCATGAGAACTAGAGGCACCATGGTGGGAATCTTGTCTGCTACTATCTCAAAATGAGACCTGAGCCTTGAATGTTTCTCATATTCACCTCAGATAGGATTGTTTCATCCAGTTGGGAGAACATATCCTTGTTCCTTGTCATGTGGTTGCTGCACCCATTGTCTAAATACTAGATATTCTTCTAGAACTCCTCCTCAATGTTGCAAGTCAACAACATGTTTCCTCCTACCGCATATCTAGTTTCATCCGTGTAATGGGCTTGCTGCTGGTTCTCCTTGGCCATCCATTTTCTTCACTGTGAGATGTAATGGCCAAACTTCTTGTAGAAATAGCACTGGACCTTTGACATGTCCTTCTTCTGACCAGATCCAGCTTGCTGATTTTTTGAACTGCCTCTTCCACCTTGCTGATGGAAATTACAGTTGGTCTCTCCTTCGCTAGGGTTTGACCGTCCTCCTTGTTTCCTTTCCCACGTCTGCCTCTGCTTCTTGCTCCATGAGAACTAGAGGCGCCATGGTGGGAATCTTGTCTGCCGCTATCTCAAAATGAGACCTGAGCCTTGAATGCTTGCTCCAGAGAGGTATGAGACGAACGACTCAACCTCTATTCATGTGTCTACAACAAACCCATGATCTCATCTATCAAGAGGGTTGTCAGATCCCTTGACTCTTCGATTGTTATCACAAACAAGTCAAACTTGGCAAGCAAACTTCTAAGAATTTTCTCCATGATTCTTTGGCTCTACACGATTTCTCTGTTTAACCACATCTGGTTGATAATGTCCGTTGTCTGGGTGAAGAAATCACTCATGGACTCGGACTCACTCATATGTAGATTTTCAAACTCCCTCCTAAGCATCTACAACTTCACCAACTTTACCTTATTGGTGCCCTGGTACGAGCTGGCAAGAATCTCCTAGGCCTGCTTCACCTTGGTGGCTGATGTGATCCGCAAGAATATGGACTCCTCGACCGCTTGCATGATGTAGAAGAGGGCCTTCTGGTCCTTCTTCATGTTCTCTTTCAATAGGTCCTTGTCTACTTGAGAGAGGGTGGCCAATGTTGATACATCTGCTGGTTTTGGGTAGCCGTGCTCGACTAACTCCCACAGCTCCTGAGATCCGAATAGGATCTTCATCTGGATGCTCTAGTAATAGTAATTCTTCTCGTTGAAGCACGAGATCTGCAACTGCAAGTTGTTGCTATTGGAAGCCATTCTGCTTTGGTCTCCGCATCAAGGGATCAGTGGCTCTGATACCAATTTGAAGTTTTATTTTTAATTTGCGCAGTCAGGAGCATAGGGCAAAAGGGGCGGTCTAAAATTGGGCTGCACACCCAAAGTCAGGCTGCACACCCAAAGTCGGGTTGCACTCCCGAAATTTGCGCAATCAGGCTGTGTAAGTAAAAACTTGCACAATCGGGTTGCGCATGGAGTAATGTGCATAGTTGGGTTGCACACAAAAAATGTGCGCAATCGGACTACGCATGAAAAAAAGTGCTAAGTCAGGGAGCGGCTGGTCAATGCCCGACTGTGCTGGTCAAAGGCAGTGAAGTCCGACTTCGCTGCGTAGTCGGGTGGACAACTCCAAACTTAGGCAAATTTTTGCCTTGCAAATATTTTGCTATCCGGAGGCTTGCGCGGCTGCCGCGATGGTTTCCTTGGCTTGGCAAGAACTGTATGGGAGGAGAGAAACACCGAATCTAAATGCAATGTTCGGGATCTGAGTTCAAAATTGTAGAACACGAAAATAAAAACGCTCTGAGGCGATTGTACAAACAATAGCAAATTTTATGCAGACAAAGATAACCGCAAACCCTATAGATGCCTTAAGCAACAACAAATTTTATTCTTATAAGACGAGGTTACAAAAGTCCTCAACTGAGGAAAAACTAACATCTGCAGACTAAAGCTGCAGGATAAACTGAGAAGGAAAACAAATGTCGAGTCTGCTACTCGGACATTAAACAGATGAGCTACACTTCTCACAGAAACAATCTCGTCTGCTGCTCTGCAAATGACTGCTTTTCTCTTGCTTGTTTCTCCAAATTTCTCCCACTCTCATCTCTTTGTCTGAACACCCGAACTGCCTTATATAGCCGCGGGGAGAGGAATATAGAGGTTATCCTCTAACAGGTTCTGACAGACCCTGAACTAGGGTTTCTGACCAATCGCTGAACTGGCATTAACTTCTGCGGTGATCGAATCTGTCAGACGTCACATCTGTCAGAAGGCACGTGGGACGTCAAGTCAAATATTTTGTCGGGATGCCCGACTTCACGAGCGCAGTCCGGCTTAGCCCAAGTTCGAAGCGCAGTTGGGAGGAGGCGTGAAATCTGGATTAATATTTCTAACAGAGCAGAGCGCTATATGCCCAAGCTTGCATTGCAGCTTTCCTCTGCATCTTTGAATTGAGAAAATCCGCTGCAAGAAAATCCACCAGCGACATATAAACCAGAATTCCAGCAGACGCGGCGTCGAACACACCCTCCACAACCATCGCCGCCGGACTGTTTTCGTTATACGCCGACGAGATCGCAATACCCACAGCGATTCCTAGCGGCGTCATCACCGAAAAGAAGAGTGCCTTTAACGCAGTAGATCTCTTCTTAAAACTCGCCTATTCATCATCGCAATCACTAGCTCAGATTTAAAAAATTGCTCCGTCCCCACAACAAATAAACGGTTCTACTCAAAATTTCAAAAATTCATTCAGCTGAACTATTGCAACCCCCAAGACCTATTCCTTCAAAAAACTGATGAAACGTGAGCGCTGCCACGAGAGGTCGGATTGTGCATGGACTTTCAGATGCACCCAACGATATTCCTATAATAACAGAGTGAGCCACTATTCCAAGCTCCAACACCTGCAACCACCGTCACAATTTAGGATTACATAAAATTGCAATGACGAACTATAATGTGAACATGATGCATAATTTTATCTTCTTACCTGAGATATCACGCGGTTGCGTAGCCGTGAAGACTCAGAATCCTCCGCCGCCGCATTATTGCCATGCCCGCAGCCAGGCGGCGGTGTATGGAGCCGATTATCTTATGCCTCCGCGTCAGTACCATCGCCGAGTTCTGTATCAGCTATTTCTGATGCGCCCACCTGGTGGCGCTGTTTCCTGAAGTGAGCGCGCTGATAATAGCCAGTAGCGGCGGCATCAATTACAAGACAGCAAATTGAGGCCATCATAGCTATACATCCAGCAAAGCGGAAATCTTGCCAAAGACGGTCTTTGAGGCATTTATTAGTGAGAGCTTCAAAGGCACCTGAAAGAATGTGAACAAAACCAGTTAAAAGAATAACTCCCGCAGCAAAAGCCTTAATGACAACGAATATATCTCTCTCCGGCCTCAGAGCGGCGAAGGTTCGACCTGCAATGGGTATGCATACGCCTACTGTGCTGGCCACCAGAATGAAAGCTATTGCAACCATCTTGAGATGGAGGGCGGCATTTTTGCTCCTGCAGCTTTTCTCCTTAGAGCAATCCAATTCCTCTGCGACCACCAAGGTAGCTGTGGAGAGCAAGGCTAAGAAAAAGAAAGTTGCCATGGCAGGCTGTGGAATTAAAAACCCAGACATCTCTCCTATTTATTTACGCCGAGTGATTAACATATGGCAGGAGACAATATTAGAAGTCTTTCGACCAAGCTGTTGCAACTCCCAACGGCATTATAATGTGCTCATCATATCGACATTATCCACCATTCAGTTCTATGTCATAAATTTTTCTTTAATAGTTCAGATTGACTTGCCTACTCTTTAATGCCGACGACAGGCTATGATTGCCAGCGAATTAAAACGGCCCCCCTGTCTCACCATTACCGCCCTTTGACTGAAAAGTATTAGATTACCATAGATACCATAGAAAGCATGCTTTGAGCCTGGAAATGCCGTCTGTCTTATCTAGGCAATGTAAGACTCTCCCAACATGAATGAAGTATACATTCTAGAGAACAAAATCTTATTGGGGAGATTTGTCTATCTTGATACCTTAGGAAGGATTTTCTACTAAGCTTTTAGAATTTTTATAATCAGAAGAAATTTTATAATCAGTATGTGAAGTAGTATTGGTATAATGTTGTTATATTTTTTAATTAAAATTTATTTATTTTAAAAAACTTAAAAAAAATATTAATCAAGCTCGTTTCAACAATTTTTTAATTGATTTTAAGATAAGTTTAAATGATTTTGATCCTTGCAACTATCCCTTTTCAATTATGGACAACTTATTAAGTGAAATTCCTTTTAGGGGGAAGATGCATACAAAATTGTTTTTACAATTCGAATAGCTGTTTGGAGACTTTTCAGGGTGAAGATGCATACAAAATTGTTTTTACAATTCGAATAGCTGTTTGGAGACTTTAGAACCCTCCATAAACCTTTAAAGTTAAGTGTGCATAAGGATAAAATTATATACCATGTTTTTTTTAATTTGAATATGATTAAAATATATATATATATATATTTTTGGTTACATAGTAGAATTGGTTACATTTATTATTTTTAGTAACTGACAAGCGCAGGTTCAAACCACATGGACTGCTCCCAACAAACCTATCCATCTTCTTCTTGTTGATTCGGCGTGAGATGGGGACCATCGGTTGCTCGAGGTTTTGTATCAGAGGATTCAAAGCAGACTACTACTTGATATGGGGACCACCTGTCACTCGGGGTTGATATTGTCGTTGATCTGACACGTAGTCAGAGGATTCAGAGCAAACTACTACATTTGCAAAGTATTGGCTTCATATGATTGAAATAACTAAATAAAATTGATCTTATATAATTTACAGCCTTGAGTTGCACACCATACTTTTATGATAAAAAATTATGACTATGGTCTCATATAATTTATAACCTTGAGTTGCACACCATAATTATATGATAAAAAAATATGACTATGGTCTCATGTAATTTATAGCCTTGAGTTGCAGACCATACTTTTATGATAAAAAAATATGATTATGGTCTTATATAATTTATAACCTTGAGTTGCACACCATACTTTTATGATAAAAAAAATATGGCTAATATAACCATAAATTAAACTCATATGAGCTATAACAACAATAAAAACTATTTTATTATTATTTAATAATTATGCTTTCAGGCTTCAGGTGTAAATCAATTTTTGGGATAAAACTTCATAAGATAGGAATGACAGGGTTCAAATCTCAGACCTTGCCAAACTAAACGCTTATCTCTTTTTTGATGCTTTGAACAACGTAAAAAGTTTTAAATGATTGAGTATGGTGGTTATAGGGGCGAACAATGTGAAGTATTGTGTCGCAGTTTCCATATGGATAGCACAAAATACTATGGTGTATGGTGGTTATAGGGGGCGAACAACGTGAAGTATTGTGTGGTGGTTTTCTGACTGACAAAGCAGAATACTATGGCGTATGGTGGTTATAAGGGGTGAACAACATGAAGTATTATGTGGTGGTTTCCGGACAGCCAGCACATAATACTATGGCAAACAAGCAGAATACTATAGTGACCATAAAATATGAACAATATATTTAATTTAATATTTATTTTTTATGTTTTTACGAATAATTGTTTTTATAAAATATATTATTTAATATATGATTTATAAATATTAAATTGTATTAATTCAACTAGTTCAATTTTTGTCTAAGCTCTTATAATACCATTGAGTAGTTGAACAGTTACGATGTAATATAGGTAGAAGCTTTTTAAATCCATATAATAATTTTAAATGATGTATATAGTTCATCAACAAAATAAATAGTTTAATTTATTTAAAACTCTTTTTTTTCACCATATTTTCCAAACCTTGTAGATAAGAATTTCGTTGCATTTATATATTTTATAAATTAAATGTTTAAGTTTACCCCAAAAATTAGAACTTAGAATAAATTTTAAGGTTGTTGTCCATGTCAAGATACCACAATAGTAAGGGAATTAGACTCTTCTAGTAGAGACCCAAGTTTGATTCATGGGGAGGGTGGCTTCCAATCTGATCCCAATTGTATGCTTTTGGTGTTATTGTATATTTTCAAAAAAGTAAAAATAATTAAGGTTTTTCCTCACCAAAGTCAATTTCTTCAACTTGAGAAAATCCTTTTACTACGAGGCGAACCTTGTACTTCTCAAAATTTTCTTAAACATTGTACTTCTTATCAAATACCCATTTACAACCAATTGGTTTTCTTCTAGGGGGTAGTTTCACCAAGTCCCAAGTCTTATTTTTATCTATGGATTCCATTTCTTCCTCCCTAGCCCTTTTTCAAGACTTATTCTCACTTGACTAAAGTGCCTCCTTTATAGTCTTGGATTCATCATCAATAATTGATATATTAAATGCAAAACAAATATTTGAAGGGCTATACCTTTTTGGGAGTCTTCTCACTCGATCTAATCTCCTCAAACTTGGAGTTCTAGATTATACATCTTTAGCTTCCTCCTCACCTTCTTCCTCTAAATTTTCCTCTTCAGAATCTCTCTATAGTTCATCTTCTTCTATAGCACCAAGTTATACCATAGGTTCTTCCTCCTATTTCAATTTTACTTGAACTATTTCAGGTTCTTTGCTTGGTTGCATTTCTTATTTCAGAACCCCTTTTGTTTCTCTAAAGATCATATTACAACTGTAAAAAATATTCTGTGTTTAGTTTCCACAACTTATATCCTTTAACACCAATACCATAACCCACAAATATGAAATTTTCATATTTATAGTCCAAATTAGTATTTTTCTCTTTTGGGATATACATATAAGCATTGCAACAAAAAACTCTTTTATTATTGAGAGTGGGTTTATTACCACTCCACTCTTCTTATGGAGACTTATCCACCAAAGCTAGGGTAGGAGATCTACTGATGAGGTAACAAGTAATTAACATGACTTCTACCCATAATTTTATTTCTAGCCTTGCATTACTTAGCATGCTTTTGGACTTATCCATCAATGTTTTGTTCATTCGTTCTACAACTCCATTCTGTTATGGAGTATAAAAAAGTTGTTTTCTTCCTTTCTATTCCACAATCCTTGCAAAACTACTCAAATTCATTAGAGCAATACTCACCACCATTGTCACTTCTCAAAACCTTTATATTTTTCTCTATCTGATTTTCTACAAGAGCCTTAAACTATTTAAATTTATTGAAAACATTAGATTTGTTTCATAAAAAATATACCTAGATCTTTCTTGAAAAGTCATCTATAAATGTAACAAAATAAATAGATTTACCTAACAATATTACTTTTGTAGGTCCAAACACATCATTGTGAACTAGATGCAAATTTCCTTTAGATCTTGTAGCACTACTAGGAAACTTGACTCGGGTTTCTTTCCAAAAACACAATGCTCACAAAAATCAAAATTTATTGGACAATCAAAAATTCCTTCAACCATACCTTTCATTTTTAATGTTCGAAGGCCTTTGTCATCAATATGTTGCATGTGTTGATGCCACAACATTGTATTCACTATATGAATACTCAGAGTTGATTCTACCATATTATTCTCCTCTACAAGTGAAGAGTTATTCCAATCAATACTTACAATGCTAGCCTCGAGTTTGAACAAAGTTACAGTACGAACTCCCCTTACCAACACCAAGGCTCCATGAACCATATTGCAACTATACTTATTGAATACCATAGTTACACTTGTGCCATTCATCTTACTCACGGATATCATATTCCTTGCCAAACCTAGAATATGCAACACACTAGGAAGAGATTTAATTCTTTTATGCTTTAACCTAAAATTGAATCTTCCTCGACCTATTATTTAATATATCGAGTTGTCTCCCAAGAAGACTTCACCTCCATTATCTTTTCATATTTACAGAACCCCTCCCTATGAGGATTCATATGAAATGAAGCACTTGAGTCAATCAACCATGAGTCATGACATTCACTTGAGCACGTTGTAGCTAAGAATAAGTCCCCTAAATCTTCATTTGTGGTCTTTGTTTATGCAAAAGTTCCTTCATTATATGATCAACTATTATAAAACTTTTTAGATCTATAGTATCTTTTATAATGCCATATTTTACCACACTTCCAATATTTCCTCTTTTCTAGAGCAACAACTTTATCCTTAGCTCTCGATTTCCTTTCTCTTGATTTATTTTTACTTCTTTCTTAAGAATGACCTCTCACAACCAAGGCATCCTTCTAATCATAATCCTTACAATATTTTTGTCTTATTTTATCAGATAACAATGTTCCTACTATATCCTCTACTTTCAATGTAGAAGTAGTATTGGTGATAATCATAATTAGGTTATCCCACGAATCAGATAATGATCAAAGTAAAGTAATACACTTTTCCTCTTCAACCATTTTTACTTCAACAAAGTTGAATTGACTTACCATATTGTTACAAGCATTTAAATGTTCAGCCACAAAGTCACCATCATTCATCCAAAGAAAATACTTCTTCCAAAGAAAGAGTTTATTTACTAGGGACTTTGTTTGATACAAAGTTCCTAAATTATCCCATAATGAATTTCTCATGGTCTTTTTCGATAAATTTAACAATACCGAATTAGATAAGTACAATTTTATAGAAATCCTTGCCTTCCTATCGATATTTAGCCAATCCTCATGTGTCGTTGATGTTGATTTTATTATTGATACCACAATACACTGATATTTATCAACCAAAATATCCTCCATCTAGAGTTTCCATAACTCAAAATTTTGTTCATTAAATTTTTCAATCTATACACATGTGCTTCCTATCATTTTTTTTACCAAATTCTTCCACGTATGAATCCCACTTAAGAATTAATTTATCATGTGGTTGAAACTCTTACTCCTTGAACAAAGCTAAAAAACCTAGCTTTGATACCAAATGAAGAGCAAAAGGTCCTGATAAACTAAATATAAAAAAATAGTAAATATAAAATCAAAGGAAAAAATAAGATACACACAACACATTATTTCACTTGGGAAACCCTTATAGGAAAAAAAATTCAATACAATAATATCTCCTTATTGTATAAACTTAACAGTCTCCAATACAATAGTGTTCTTATTTCATCTCTCTTCAAACCTTAATGTAAGTGTAATTAAATAACAACATCACACAAATGGATTTGACAATACCATCGGAGAAAAACCATGGGTTTAAATATTTAAACCTAAACAACCCATATGGGTCTAAAAATAGCTTAAGAAACCTTAAACCTTTTATCGGGGGTTGTTGCCCTTGAACCCCTTCTCGAGGCTTGGCCTAACCTCAAATCCTAGTGAGATTACATGGAGATTATCTAGTATATTTTAGAGTTAACCCCACCCAAATAACATGGAATAACTATAGAGTTATTGTTACACCAAAACCTCGAGGTGCTAGTATCTGATACAATCTTTGTATTTGAACACCTCATAGGGTAGTTAGTCTCAAGGGCTAAGGTGGTGATTAGTCCACTACGTCAAATCTCCAAGGTGTGGCGGTTAGTCCAATACCCTCTCTTTGATGTTGTAACAACCCAAGTTCTACCCACTTGGTTTTCCAATTACCCCAAGTCTTCCCACTTGGTTGTCCATCATTAAAGGATACAATCAAAGAAATTTTTTCTCTTAATTCAAACTATTTTTGTTTATTTTTATTTTTTCTATTATGAGCATGTGAAATTCATATTCATGAGTGTCATTCCATTACAGACGAAATACTCATGAGATCAATATTGGCCAAATCTCCTATATTTTCCCATTTTGAACTTCACTCTCCTTCTAAGATCCTAAGTTCAGGTAGGGGGTTTCTTTTCCTCTAGGGCCCATAACACCTATAGGTGTGGCACATACTTTCCTCATGTCTTGTCATGATCTTCAATAGTTATATCATGTAAGATGTATCACATACATGCTCGAGCTTGACGATCATCATTTTACCAAGAAGCACCATCTAGGGTCTTACCAATTCCCTGGTAACCACCCGATGTCTTGTGTTGATTAACCAACACAATGTCCCATACCATCGTGTTGTCGGATTAACCTAGTCAAGCATAATTCACCACTCATCACTAGTAGGGATAACCTAGAAAGTATGCCCATACAACCCCTCCTCACCTCTCGTTCTAATATTTTTCCATCAAAAGTATAATTAGTTCCCTAATAAATGATGGTTGCTTGCCTGCAAGCATCCTTAGCAATTATTATACAAGATTGTCCCATCCACAATATTGAAATAAAATCAAGTTTGTCCTACCCACAATCATTGGGTTTAAAACACAATATTGTCTCACCCACAATATTGAAATTATTTCAAATTTGTCCTACCCACAACCCTGGGTTGTGAAATAAGATTGACGCTTCCATCATATTATAATCCTTTCACTTTAAAGTTTGCCTAAGGTTGGTTTCAAAAGTTTACTGATGGTTTAGTTTCGATATTTTCTAAAAGTTTTGTTGTTTTTTTTATAAGATCACCATTTAATTTGAGAGTTGGTTGGATTTATAAGGTAAAATTGTTAGTGCATTAAAATAAATATTATTATACTCATTTGCACTATTCTATTGCTCTCAAAAGGATTGATGTTTGCATTCTCGAGAAGGGCACAAATTGTCAAAGTGTCTAAAGACACTATTAGTGCAAAAATATCTGTAACACATAGTGGCCAAGTGAAGCCACCAAAATAGGTTAGAATCCTCCAAAAACTTGGAGAAGAAGATGACTAACCAAAATCAGAAATAGAAGCTTCAAATATTGAAACTTGGTGAGTCTCAAATCCAAAGCATTATAGGGTTAGTTGCAAGGAGAAAAGTGCAGAAAATTGCATCATATAAGGAGATTCTATCTACTTCTATCCAAGTTTGTATTTGTCATCATAATATCCTATAAAAAAGGGGAAGGTGTCTAAGAAAAGAGATAACCTCAAAACCCCTACACTACATTAAAAATTTCTACCATATAAATCAGAATATTAGACTTGCAAAAATAAGTGCAAGAAAGGGTGTAAAATGTATCTTATTTACAAATATTGTTACATTGGGTTGTACTTCTCTAACTCATTCTATGCGGGAAAAAGGGTAGATTAGAAAGTACCTCAAAGGCACAATATAAGTAGGTTGAACTACCCAAAGGCAGTCAAACGCTATAATTTCCCCAAGCATGGCAAATATCCACACATATAGGGTTATATTCTACGTATCTTGGATGACTACACCTTAAAAATATACGGCACTAAGCCAAGGATAAATCAAGTAGTGTATAAGCAAAGGAAATTGAAGCAAACATTTGTCCAATCAAGGAGCATTCCTGCCATAAGGGGAGCATCATGAATTCTTCATCAAAGTGCTACTATATCTCCACCAAAGCTCTACCAAAGATCCTCCATATCTCCACCAAAGCTGCACCATAAGGATTGCTTTGCTGAAAAAATATCAACACCAACAAAGTACAACAAATAGCAAGGTGGAAGCATTGGTTGAAAGGCTTGCAAGAAGGTATTGATAAGACAAGGACATGCAAAGTAAATATGATGCCACTTGTCATTCTCTAAAATAACCCTATTAAATGCCCACGAAGGATATGTTACAACATTATCTTGGTGGTAGAGGAGTTACATACAACCAGAAGTGTTACAACAAGATATACATTGAAGTAGAAACATCTCTTGGACAATGCATGAAGAGAGAGTGAAGAAAAATATCTCAAGTGAAGGTGACACTTGTCACAAGTTATGAGATAATATTGATGTATCCACCAAAAACCCGAAGCAGATGAAATTACTAAGTTATAATGTTTAGGGGTATGAATGCCCCTAACAATCATAGGGTGGTTAAAGACATAATTAAGAACCACCAACTAGATATTTTGATCTTGCAATAATAAAACATAAGAAAAAAATTAGAGTTATATACAACAAGGAATATGGATATTGAGAATATTTATGCTAGATCGAAGGACTATTTTTGGTGTAGATAAGAGATAAATATTGAGCAAATTTGTGCTAGATTGAAGGACTGTGTTTGGTGCATATTAGAGATAGAGATTGAGCAAATTTGTGCTAGACCGAAGGACTGTGTTTACTATATATTTGAGATAGAGCTGAGAGTAATATTTTGAGGTGACAAAGTAGAGGATATTAGTATCCAATGGATAGATATCCATTAGCCAGGACAGTGAGGAAAGATGTCTTCTGAGTGAGGATAGGAGTATTCAGTGGAGAGAGATCCACAAGCTAGAGTAATGGAGGCAATAGTCTTTTATAGGATCACCATCTAGAGCAGAGGAGAAGGAGTTATCTTGTGGATAGAGATCCATGAACCAAAAAAGGATATTGGTGTCTCCTGTAGGTTGGTTCACACAAACAAGATTAGGGGATTGGTGTCTCCTTTGGACAAAGGTCCATAAACTTTGTAATAGGGAAAGGATTTCGAAGAGATTTGTTGAGAAAATATTAGTGAAATATTTTCTCCATGGAGTAGGCCACATTGGGTGAACCATGTTAAATTGGTGTCTCTATTGTGTGTGGCGATTTATGCATTGCTTTGATTATTTTTTTTGATATTGCCATTGATATATTGTATACTATTGTTTGGGAAATAAAATTAAAAAGTGGTCTTATATTGTTCACCCCTCCTCTTAGTATAAGCTTGTGTTCTTCAAAAAGAGAGAAGGTACATAAGAGTACACAAATAGTATGGAGGAGATAGGTAAGTTTATAGTTGAAGTAGACCTTTTGTATTTAGACCTAATTGGCAATAAGTTTACCTAGTTAAACAAAAGGAAAGGGGATATCTTGATTCAAGTTTTTTTAGATAAGGTTATTCTATCAGAGGATTGGTTTTAAGAAAATTATGAATACAAATTAATCTCCTTACCAAAAATAGGTTCAGACCATATCCCCATTTTTTTGTGCAACCTAGAAATTAATAGAAAAATATCCCATTTAAATTTGAATATATGTGGTTGCACTACCTAGTTATATTTAAGGAGAAGGAAAGTGGTGGGATATACCAGTATGAGAATCTAAATTACACATTGTGGTGAGTAAACTAAATACTATGAAGGAGGTAAAGAGGTGGAACAAAGAGGTATTTTGAAATATCTTTCAAAATAAAGAACTTATCATAAGACAATTAAGTAAGTTAAAAGAAGAGATCAACAAGAATAGAATGAATAAAGATCAATTATTCAAGGAAAAGGAGCTAAATTTGGAGCTACATACCATTCTAATAAGTGACAAGGCCTATTGGAGATAAAAATTAGGAAATCAATGGCTAGAAGAATTTGATCGAAATAAAAAGTTTTTCCATGTCTCAACTATAAAGCATATGAGTTCATCTAGGAAAATGGAGATACAGAAAGAAGATGTCCAAACCATAAGGGAATAAATATGAATTAGACAAGAGGCAACAAATATTTTACAAACACTGCTATAAAAATATATGGTAGAAGATCAATCACCGACTAAGGATATAATTCAACATATATAAAGGTTGATCACAAGGAAAATAAATAAATAATTGACTAAGGAGATCAATGAGGAAGAAGTGAGAAGCAATTTTATCCTCTGGTAAGGACAAAGCACCAAGACCTAATGGTTTTCAAGCAAGTTTATTATAAATATTCTAAGATATTATTAATAAGGATGATATTGAGATAGTCAATGGATCACATCATACATGACAAGTATTGGAGTACAATAATGCATTCTTAGCCTTAATCCCAAAGAATTTAGGGCAAAAAGTTTTTAAGGATTATAGGTCTATGATCCTTTGTAATGCAATCTAAAAAATATCAAAAGTGATAGCCTTGAGGTTTAAGTTTATACTCCTAACTATTATATCAGAACAATCACTACACCAAAAAAGGCTTTTAAGGGTTGCTAAAAGATGAAAATTTTTTATGGCGGTAAAAAACCACCCTAATAGACCCTAAGAGGGTGGTTTAAAACCATCCTCACCAAAAAAGTCTGTTACAATGCCTAAAATATGATGGTTGTTTATAGTGGTAAAAAACCATCCTAATAGACCCTAAGAGGGTGGTTTAAAGCCACCCTCACCAAAAAAGGCTTTTAAGGATGTCTAAAATATGGCATTATTTTTACGGAGGTAGAAAATCGCCCAAATAGACCCTAAGAGGGTGGTTTAAAACCACCCTCAAAAAAATATATTCATAGGATATTCATTATGTAGTATTGTTGGCAATTTTAGGTACTTTGGGTACATTGCCTTTGCTCAAGTATATAAGTTGTCATTGATGTCAAGAAGATTTTGAAGGAATTTGATTTGATGTAAAATAATTTGTTTTGATGAAGGTTATGGCTTGACAGGTTCGAAAGAAAGTAAGTTGAAAAATGTCGCGATATCGCAACATGTCACATTTTCACGACTTAAGCAGGAGAGAGAAAGCATTTTAGAAAAGTGTCGCGATATCGCGACATGTCGCATTTTCATGACCCAAAGAGGAGAGAGAATGTTCGAAGTCAAAAATGTCGTGATTTCATGACATATTGCAAGGAAGGTTGTACGAACGAAAAAGTGTCACGATTTCATGACATGTTGCAGGAGAGAGAGTCCGAAAGGAAAAGTGTCATGATTTCATGACATAATGCAAAAGAGAGAGTCCATAGTGTGAATTTTCATGATTTCGTGACAAGTTCAAAGAGAGAGAAAGTAACACGAAAAGTGTTACGATTTCGCGACATGCTGCAGATGAAAATATTCCAAGTGAGAATTGTCGTGATTTTGTGACATGCAACAAAGGAAAGGTTTCGAAGTAATAAATGTCACGATTTCATGACATGTTGAAGAAAAAGCTTATGGATGCAGAAAGTGTCACGATTTCATGACAGATTGAGATGGTAGCACATGGTTGGAGAAAGTGTTGCGATTTCATGACAGAAACAGGAAGTAGGTCTTCAACAGGAGAAGAGTCACGATTTGATGATAGAAGAAAAATGAAAGAGCATGGAAGAAGAAGCATCGTGATTTTGCAACAAATTCAAGAAGGAAGAGCTCAAAGGCGAAAGCATCATGATTTCATAACATGTTCTATTTTCACGGGCATAAGGCAGAGAAAATCATAAGCTAGCGAAAGTGTCACAATTTCATGACATGTTCCGTTTTCGCTAGTGCCTGCAGAGAAGAGTGTACGGAAGCGAAAGGTGTCACGATTTCATGACATGTCATGTTTTTTCTAGTGCAAGTAGAGAAGAGTGCAAGGAAGCGAAAGTGTCATGATTTCGTGACAAAAATTGAAAGCAGGTCTTCTATAGGAGAAGTGTCATGATTTTGCAACAAAAGCAGAAAGGAGGTCGACGAAGGGAGAAGTGTCGCGATATCGCGACAAAAGCAAAGTTGATGCTAACAAAGAAAAAAGTGTCACGATATCATGACAAGAGCTTAGTTGAAGTCGACAAAGGCTGAAGTGTCACAATATCGTGACAAAAGCCAAAAGAAAGTGTATGGTTGCAAAGGTGTTGCGATATCACGACATGTAGTTTCATGGCAAAAGCTACAGAAGAGTTACAGAGGCAGTTGAAGTTGACAAAGTTAAATGTGAGCCGACAAAGATTAGGGTTTGTAGCTAACGAAGTTTAGGGTTGTTACAGCTGACTAAGATCAAGGTTTTGATCTTAAAAATGTTATTATAAAAGGTAGGCTATTTTGAAGAGTTAAAGGGTGTGGGTGTGCGACGTTCGATGATAGAGTGCAGAGTGCAAAATTCGATCGAAGTGTGTAGAGTGAGCAAAGAGTCATGGTGAATTTTTCCAAGTACTGCTATGTTTGCGTAGATAGTACAAAGGTTGAAGTTTGACCAAAATACGGTTGTGATTGCACAGAGAGAGCAGAGGACTTGTGAGCTGAGTTTGATAATTCTATTAGAAAACTTGAGGACAAAGATGTATTGGTTCTATGAGAAGAACTCGAGGACATATTTGGTTTCTGAGCTACTGTGGACGTGATCATAGAAGGCAGAGGTCTCTTAGGGTAAGCATTGAGGACAGGAGGTTTTCGGTGGAAAGGAGTTCCATGTGTTGGCAAGAGGTAGGGGCAGTTGACCTTTTGAGGGATCATTTCCAGAGTAGAGGGGAAGGTATCTCCTTTGAGCAGAGGCTCATAAATTATGATTGGGAGAAGGTATCTCCTTTGAGCTGAGGCTCATAAATATTGTATTTGGGAAGGATTCCCAAAGAATCTTGAGATAACTTTTAAAGAAATTTTTTTGTGGATGTAGCCCAATCATTTTGGGTGAACCACGTTAAAAATGGGTCTTCAATGTGTGATGCTTTTTGTCTTGATTAATGTTGTGTTGATGCCACTGCTATCTAAATTTAAAATTATTAATTGGTTAAGTCTTATACTATTCACCCCCCCTCTCAATATAAGCTTGTGTTCTTCAATTGGTATCAGAGCGGGTCTCTCCAAAAAGAGCCTAACGGCTTTGAGAAGGATATATCAGAGGAACATACAGATTCAAAAAGAGATGAAGAGGTTGAGTTCAATCTCAAAGGTGAATTCTTCTTGGCTCTAAGGAAGCTTGAGAAATTCAAGGAAGAGAATTCTGTTCTCAAGTATCAATGTCAATAAGAAGAGGTAGCAAGATCAAAATTGTCTCAAAGTGTTATAGACTTCAAAATTTTAGTTGAAGAAGGGAAGAAGATTGAAAAGGTTCTGACAGAGGCTTTAAAAGGAAAGGAAGCTGATTGCGAGAAACTAGAAGAAGAGGTTATGTCTCTTAGAGTGAAGTTGGAACAGTTGACTCTCAGACAGAATACTCCATGTGAAAAGCAAAAGAAGGATGGTATCACCATTTATGAAACAGGGTCTTCAAGAAAGATCAATCTTCATCTTGAAGAGCGGTGGATTCCAGTTGGTCACAAGAAGAACAACCATCCAAGGCATCAAAACAGGTTACATAATACTTTCCATGGCTATTGTTTTTCCTGCAAGAAATTTGGTCATGAAGCTATGCATTGCAATAAGTCTTTGAATAGCCATAGTAAGGAAAATGTTAACTCTTTTGCACCTCTTATGAATAAAAATATCATGTGTTACAAGTGCAAGAATTTTGGGCATATAGCAAGGATGTGCAGTTTGGATAGATCTAGCCTTGAGTTCACTAAAAAGAGAAATGAGATCAAATCTAAGTCAATGATAGTTCAAACTATTTTTCATGCTCAAGACAAAGTAGAAAAATGGTATCTTGATAGTGGTTGTTCAAAACATATGACTGGTGAAAAGGAAAAGTTTTTGGTCTTAAAAAAAACAAACAGAGGAACAGTCAGTTTTGGAGATAACAGGTCAGCTAAAATTTGTGGTAAAGGGAGTCTTAGTTTGGATGGGAAATCCAAAATAGAAAATGTGCTTTATGTAGAAGGCCTAAGACATAATATTCTAAGTGTGAGTCAACTTTGTGATCAAGGACACATAGTATCTTTCTTTTTAGATAGATGTGAGATAAGTAAAGAAAAAAATGGAAAACTCATTGCTAGTGCTACAAGGACTCCAAACAATATTTACATGCTAAGTGAGATAAAAAGGGAAAAGTTTTTTCTAACTCAAGAAGATTAGAGTTGGCTATGGCATAAAATATTGGGGCATTTGAGCTTTGATAATCTTGTCAATATTAGAAACAAGGAAGTAGTTAGAGACTTGCCCAAAATAAAAAGGCCCCATAACATCATTTGCGGTCCGTGTCAACATGGAAAACAGACCAGAACCAGTTTCAAATCAAAAGGGTATACTTCTTCAAAACCATTGGATCTTATTCATACTAATTTATGTGGCCCTACCAGAACTTAGAGCATTTAGGGAGAAAGCTACTTCATGTTTTTTATAGATGATTATTCTAGAATGACTTGGGTTACTTTTCTCAAAGAAAAATCTGAAGCTTTTGAAAAATTTAAAGTTTTCAAAGAAATGATTGAAAATGAGACTGACAAGAGAATCAAATGCTTAAGATAAGATAGAGGAGGAGAGTTCACTTCAAATGAATTTGTGGAGTACTGTGAGCAACAAGGAATCAAAAGAAAATATTCAGCAGCAAGAACTCCTCAACAAAATTGAGTAGTTGAAAGGAAAAACAGAACTATTGAAAATATGGCTAGAGCTATGTTAAATGAATCAAAACTTTCGGATGGCTTTTGGAAAGAGGCAGTCAGTACTGCAGTCTACATTATCACCAAAGCCCAACTTAGAGTCAATCATCATAAAACTCCTTATGAGTTGTGGAAAGGAAGACCAGCTATAGTAAAATACTTCAAAGTGTTTGGGAGTAAGTGCTTCATCAGAAGGGAAGATCAAAATTTGGGTAATTTTTATCCTAGGTGTGATGAGGGAATCTTTCTTGGATATTCCAACAAAAGCAAGGCCTACAGATGCTTCAAAAAAAGAACTCATACAGTTGTAGAGAGTGTAAATGTAACAGTTGATGAAAATACAGGGATAAGAGAACCAGTCAAGGAACTCAGTGATGAAATTTGTCAAGAAGAATTCAGAGAGGTTTCAGATGAAGAAGAGGAAAGAAAACAACTACTTCCCAAAACTCCTTCATGATATTTTCAGAAACATCATCCCAAATATTTGATCATTGGTGATCCAAACATTAGGCAAACAAGAAGAAGAGTCATTCGTTCACATGATTCTACAAATGTTTCATTATTATCTCAGATTGAGCCAAAATATTTCAGTGAAGCATGTGCAGATAAGTTTTGGGTAAAAGAAATGGATGAAGAGCTAAATCAAATAGAGAAAAGTGAAACTTAGGATTTGGTTCTAAGACCTAAGGACAAGAATGTCATTGGCACAAAATGGATATTCAGAAATAAACTCAATGAGGATGGAAAAATTGTCAGAAACAAAGCTAGGTTAGTTTGTTGAGTTTAGGGTTTGATATATGGAAACTAATCTCATCCCCTAAATTTGTAATGTCTTCCCTTTTCTACATTGCATTAACCAAGTTTTTTAGATGGTGGAGAAAATTGTATGGCATGGCTAATTTCCGAATCAAATGCATCTACGTATTTTTTGATATTCATATATAACTTTTATAATTGAGAGGCTTTTCTTTTCCTTATGAACATGATATTTTTGGTAAAGGCACTATTATTAGGTACTTATTTTTATCCATTCGAGTATATATATGATGGGTTGCTTATGATTTCTTAGATTTTTGGATTCAATATTCACATTATCTTAGGTTTTTTCAAAGACCCATCAACCTTGCTTCATGTTTCTACGTATATTTTGTTTCTTTTCATTTTTATTGGAATTTCCAAATCCTACTATTTTTAATATTCAATCTACACAAACAAATTTATTAGGATATCACTAGAATATTGACTAAAATTATTAAGCATACATAGTTTTAGTAAAATATCATTAAAATATTGACTAAAATAGTAAAATGTGTAGAAAATCTTAATTTTACATAAAACAAAGCACAAATATGGATGCTCTTCAAAATTTTGACGTGTAGGTAAGTAGGTGAAACAACGATATGGCCAAATAGAAGAAATTTAGGATTTTTTTAAGCTATATATAAAATAAGACTCATAGATCTACAAAAATATTGCATTATACAACTCTATATGGGAAAAGTAATTTTTTAGAGAGAATTTTGAATTATTATGGAATATAACTCTTTTATCTATTCTTTATGAATTCAGTTTTGTAAAATATTTTTTATTGGGTTACTTTTATTAAAATATTACATTTTTTACAATGTTAATTAAACTATATCCTACTTTTTTAGCAAGGTAAGTCTTATATTTTCAGTTAGAATAAGTAATTATTCTCTTAAGTTCTACTAGGATAGACTTACTTGATTTTCCACTACTTCATGATTCGGGTAAACTCGCAGTTATAGTCTAGATCAGATTTGATGAGTTTTTGTAATCCAACGGATCTCAATGATCAAATTTGTTATTTATACAAAGTTGATCCAAGGAATAATCAATCAGTTCTATTTTGTTTCTTCAAATATTGTAATGCTTTGTAAGTCTATTCTTGTGAAATTCTAACATGGTACCATAGCAGGATAGATTTTTCTAGGCATTCTCTCTTGAAGGAAGTTACACGATCTGGTTCGTAATCTCTTATCTTTTGTTTTTAAAAAAAGGGAAAAGAGATATTTTACATATTTTGTAGATTGCTTATTTAAATCTGCAATTTTTTTTCAGATATTTGTTTATGGTAATATCTTCATAGTTTAACTAGCTTTTTATCACCATATTATGCAAATATTCTCCTAATTTTTTTTGCAACTATTTCTTTGCAAAATATATTTTTTAAATTTTTTTATTATCCACCTATTTTGCCTATTTTTAGGTTCAAAAATCCTCTATCAATCTGGACAAACACAAATTCATTTGGCTCAATAGCCATGCTGTGTATCATCCATAGATGAATACATATTTAAATTTTTTCTGAGGTAGATATAATAAAAATAACATTCTCTATAAGGCGGGATATAAAAATAAAATAATTTTTAAATATAGGGTTTTTAATTCTTTGCATGAAATCTTCTTCTAAAGGAAAGTCACCTCTTTTGTCATCGAATACATTAGACTTTTGGTCTATTAAAGAAAATACCAAGTCTATCTATTTTTTTTTTTTTGATGCACGCAGTAGGGTAACGTCTTCTAAATGACTATTTCCCTATTTCCTAATGTTTGAAGATCTTATTTGAGTTCCCTATTCATATATGAATTTTCTCCTTTAATTTTGTTATTCAGCACTCCAGGAGGAACTACGAAATCCCTTTAGATTCATCTAATATCTACTTGTAAATTAAAATCTCTGCGATATAATTTTGGTTGATGAATTTATGTTGCCTAACGAGTTTTGTATTTTATCTGAGGAATGTGAGTTTTTTTCTGACATCTAAGGAAGGTAACTTTGTTCGAAGACAACCCTATGTGTGGTGCCATCACATAACACTATTTCATCATCTTTTGAGAACAAAAAATCTCTCCTTTAGGTGAATTATATTTGGAATATTCTTTGTGTGTCTTATTCAAGGATCGTGCCTTCTCTGCCCTCTATAGAGCCTTCCCTTTGTATCATAGAAAGGAGGTATATTTTTATCTTTTGAATTTTTTAATATTGGCTCACTTTTATCTAACTTCCAACAGTGATTCAGAGCCAACCATTCTAGCATCGTGTGATGAACCCATCAGGTAAAAAAAAAATTGATAGGGATATTTTTAAATTAACATCTCATCTATGCAGATTGTCCAAGACTCTAGTCACCTTCTAACTTTCTTCCTCGCTTCCAACATCGACGCAGCTCGAGGGGACCTCCATTGATGTCCTCTATTCATTACGGGAGAGGCCTTTTGGTGACCTCTGTGGGAATCATCACATTCATTGTTATGATTTCAAAAAACAGAGCTCATATAATCTTTTTAAATTTAAAAATTTAATTTTTTTATAAGGTCTCCTAAGTTGCTTTATATTGTACCTTTTGTTTTAATTGCATATATCCTTTCTTTAGAGCCCTTTCGAGGCCCAAGAAAAGGAAGAGAATTGTAATATCGTAAATAAAAATTAAATTATTTTGGGGGTTTTGTATAGGTGCTAATTTTTGCACCTATATTAGCATTAAAGGGGGGTTCTCATTGTCTCATATTTTTTCTTCCTTTTATTTTTTATCTTTCCCTTGTTTAAATACTTCCTTTATTTCATTACTCTAAATTATAACATAAAGTAATTTTTTATATAAAGGAAATTTCTTTTCTCTAAGTTAAATCCTTCTAATCATTAATATTTTTCATTTTGCATGTCTACTCTTTTAAGATGATATTCATTACTTTTTAAACACCCACTTTTTATCAAACAAATAATATTTTTTTATTTATAATATTATACTAATTAAATCTATTCTTAAAAGAATCTTAATGAAAGTGAGAATATCTCTTTAAAACAACCCTTGTTATCTGTTATATTATCCTTTTTTTCATTTCTAAATACAAATATTCTAATCAGCAATATATTAATCACCTATACACCTATATTGGACATTCTAAATAACTTATAGTTTCCCTCACATAAGGACGGGTTATTGGATAACCAATATAGGAGTCTGGCTGATTAGCCTATGTTCCAAGTATCACAACTACTCAATACTTATAGTTTCCCTCTCGTTAGGGCGGGTTTTTGAGATACAAGATATATAGGCCTGGATTTTGCTCTCATTAACCTAAAATTAATATCAAATATTATCATATATACTTATATTTTCCCTCTCTTAGGGCAGGTATTTTGAGATATTTGGTGTCTATTAAAGAATTTCATTCCCTAATATACATTGAATTATCCAAATTAAATTTAAAGAGAGAAAATTTTGGTTCACTTCAATTTTCTTTGGTAAAACGAATTCAATGAATACAATTGATCCTCTCACTCCTCATAATTTCCATACATGGAAACCCAAAATATTAAATCTCATTTCTCAAAAAGGGCTCACACACCTATTAGAAAAAGAGCAACCATAGTTTGATAAAGAATATTAAAAATTTGTTCATAAAGGAAAGTTGTATGAAACAATGGGTATTATAAGCACTAATGTAAATGAAATCTTATGGTTTCACATTATGGATTTTAAAACTCCTTATGAAAGTTGGGAGAAACTAGAGAACTTATTTGGCAAAGTAGATCAAATGAGGTCAATGCATCTTGAGGCAGAATTAACAACTTTATATCCTAATGAATTTAGCAATATTTTTGACTTTCTCACAAAAATCAAATAAGTTCTTACTCAATTTAAACGTAGTGGTAAGGATAAAAAATATGAAGAATGCATCTATCTAATTCTATCTAAACAAAATGGTGTATTTTAGATATTTGCAACCACCTTTCTATCTACAAAATATGCTCTTGGTGCAAGTTTCCAAATGCCCTCCTTAGAAGAATTCTGTGAGAGAATAACTAGAGAAGAAACAAAACTTGAAAAGTATGAGATCTCTTCCTCTTCCTCTAAAGCCTTAGTAGTATCCACCTCCACAAAAGAAAATTTAAAAACAAAGAAAGAGATCCCATAACTTGTACTCATTACAAAAATAATGGTCATTTTGCAAACAAATGCTGGAAAATATTACAACAACTAGAGGTAGCTATGAAGGATCAAAATATAGACAATAAACAAAAAATAGGAAAATACTTAAATTTTTAAGGGAAAACCTCCAATTCTTCTTCTAATTACTAGGTCCTAGATTTTGGAGCAACTCATCACATGATTGCTTTAGATAAGTTATTCTCTTCTATCTCCTCAAGTTCTACATGTAGCATAGAAGTGGGTGACTCTTCCTTTATCCCTGTCAAAGAAAAGGATGACATAACCATTGATGGTGGATCTATCAAAAATGTTCTCTATTTTCTAAATATTACCACAAATATCCTCTCCATCTATCATATTTGTACTTCTGGAAAGGGGAAAATAGTTCTCTTCTCTCCAAAAGGAGTTGAGATAAGAGACTTTCAAGATCCCCATTCTCTCATAGCCAAAGGAGATATTGATCACAACACTCACCTATTTTACTTCAGAGGATTCAAAAAACTAGAAGGGACCTCCTGCTTTGTGGCTCATGGAGATCATGAAAGAAATATTTGGCATTAAAATTTTGGTCATCTCAGTTACACCTACCTAAAGGAATTGAACACCCATTAAATGGTAATAGGTTTACATCAAGTTTCTTCTATTGATGGAGTTTGTCCTGGATGTGCTCTTGGAAAGCAACATCAAGATCCTTTTCATCCAAGTAGTTCTCTAAAAGACTCATCCCCTATAGAATTAATCCATAGTGACTTGATGTCCTTTCCATAACCTTCTTTCAAAGGAGAAAAATATGATCTAATCGTTATTGATGAATTTTCTAGAAGAATTTGGGTCTACTTCCTGAAATATAAAAGTGACAACTTCAAAGTCTTCAAAGCCTTAGTAGAAAATCAGGCCTCCTGCAACATCATGCAAATTTGCACAGATAATGGGGGAATACTGTAGTAATGAGTTCTCCATATTTCTATCAAGTCATGGCATCATTCATAAACATTATATCTCCAATAATTCATAACAAAATGGCATTGCAAAAAGGAAAAACTGAACCTTGAAGGAAATGGAAAATTGTATGCTCCATTCAAGAGATCTTCCAAAATTTTTTTGGGCAGAAGCTATTAATTGTGCCAATTATATTTAAAATTGCACACCTCGTAAGCTCTTGACCATTTAACTCCTGAAGAAGCATGGAATGGCTTAAAACTATATGTTTTCTTCTTCAATATCTTTGGGTGTACTTCTTGGGCACACATCTCAAAGAAGAAAATGAAGGCTCTAGATAAGAAAAGAAAAAAGCTCATATTTGTTGGTTATTGTGAGGAAATGAAAGCATACAGGCTCCTTGATCCCTCAACTCATGAGGTATTTTTTCATAGGAATTTACAATTTGATGAAAAATTCCCTTAGAAATATCATCAACCCTCCTCTTCCTCTATTGAGCCTTCGCCTATAGTATAACCTCAATATTATGAAGAACCAACTCTAGAGATTAACTTAGAGATTAATAATCAAGATGAGGAACCTGTAACTCCAACTCAAAGTCTTTCCACTCCCTCTACTCCTTCCACTATGCCAAAATTGGCCCTCACCATTGTTAAAGAAACTACTCCTTACATCCAAAATATTCCTTCATCCAAATCTACCAACCCCATAGGCACTAGTCTTGTCTGTCAATCTATTTTCTTTGATCCTTAGTCCTTCAAAGAAGCAACTAGTATTAAATAATGGGATGATGCCATGGAAGACAAATTCTCTTCCTTAATAATGGGATGATGCCATGGAAGGCAAATCTATACCGTCAACTTATAGGGAGTCTATTATACCTTACCCATACTCATCCAAATATCTCATATGATGTTGGCTTAATATCCAGATTCTCACAACAACCTCATTTCATTCACTGGAAAGTAGCAAAAAGGATCCTCCACTACTTGCAAGGAAATTCTCACTTTGGGCTCTTATATGAGGAAAAATCCATGGATATCATTGGCTACACGTATTCATATTGGGCAGGTTTACTAGAAGACAAATGTTCAACTTTTGGCTATGTATTTTATCTTGGTTCTTTGAAAATTTCTTGGTTATTCAAAAAAAAACAAGCAGTGGCCTTATCATCTACATAGGCGGAATACATAGCAACAGTTTTAGCAAGTCAGGAATCTCTTTGGCTTGGTTTTTTAGATTCTAAAAGAATTTGGATTTTCCAATGACAAACCTATTACTATTTGGTGTGACAATCAGAGCACAATTTATATTGCATGCAACCTAGTTCAACATCAATGCACCAAGCACATTGAGATACATATGCACTTCATTCGATAGTATATTCAGAATGGGGACATATTGTTGCAATATATTCCAACTGAAAATCAAGTTGCAAACATATTCACCAAGTCATTTCCTTCTCTGTGTTACACACAGTTGCGATAAAAACTTGGAGTAATACAGCTACATTAAAACAGAGGTCTTCCACCTCTCCTGTTATTATTGCATTCTTTGGAGGATGGTTTTTTCCCTTGTTTTTTCTTTATCATCACTCCAACAACATATATATTGTTTATGAGTACCTAATCAGGCCATTTTTCTAGGACTCATTATTTGTATGAGGATAATATTCGCCATCAGAAGACATACCTCTATCTTGGATATTTTCTTGTGATAGATGGTTTTTCCCAAAGGGTTTTTTTCACCATCTATATATTGTAAATGAGTACCTAATCAGGCCATGTTACCAGGACTCATTATTTGTATGAGGACAATCTTCACCATTCGAAGACATGCCTCTATCTTGGATATTTTCTTGTGCAGATGGTTTTTACCTAAGGGGTTTTTTCACCATCTATATATTGTAAATGAGTACCTCATTAGGCCATGTTGCCGGGACTCATCCATTTTTTTTTGCATTAAGAGGATAATCTTTGCCATCCTAAGACAAGCCTCTTCCCTATTCCTTTTTTATTTATGGTTTTTCCCATGGGGTTTTTACCATCTCTCCAAAAAATAAAATATTGTACATGAGTACATCATCAGGCCATGTTTTCGGGACTCATTTGTACAATACACCCCTAGTATCACTTAAGGGGGAATGTTAGAATAAGTAATTATTCTCTTAAATTCTACTAGAATAGACTTACTTGAGTTTCCACTTCTTCATGAGTTAAGTAAACTCTCAGTTATAGTCTAGATCAGATTTTATGAGTTGTTGTAATCCAACAACTCTCAATGATCAACTTTTTTATTTATACAAAGTGGATCTAAGGAATAATCAATCAGTTCTATGTTGTTTATTCAAATATTATAATGCTTTGTAAGTCTATTCTTGGGAAATTCTAACATTTTATTCTATAATATATATATGTGTGTGTGTGTGTGTGTGTGTGTGTGTGTGTGTGTGTGTGTGTGTGTGTGTGTGTTAAGCAAACAAAAAATATTATGGTTTTCATACATAAAGTCTGAATTGCTTCATTTTGTGCATATAGTATCCTTAATTGTTAAGCTTTAATTGAGATGATTCTACTTTACAACTTATCTCTTGTAATCATGACATTGTTGACAGGATGAGAATAAAACCCTTCTCAATTCTATAACAAATTGCTAAATAGTATCAAAAAATCCTTTCAATTGTTGAAAGACATTAAAGAGATTGTAGCTCTTCCTTTTCATCTATGATTAATCTTAACTACTTGTAAAGAGTGCTGATAAATTTTAATAGATGAACCTATCTCTAGACTTACAAATGAAAGCCTATGTGCTTAACCCATTCACTGTATTTAAGAATATCAATAGGTAATCATGCATAGGTTATCCTAAGAGAAAGGAAATATAATCCATTCACCGTGGATATTAGTTGTAGCACCTTTGAGATTAAGGTAAATAGGACTTTTTAAAGAAAAATGCTCCTTTAAAACTGAAATAGGAATGGAATAGTTGCATTTCTTGTCCAAAACACTAATGCATCTCTATCCCAGACAAATAGAATATTTTAAAGGAAAATACCCCTTTCAAACTAAAACAATGATAGAACAATTGCATTTCTAGTCCAAAACACTATTGCATATCCATATCACTTCTTCATGAGACCATTTACTTAATGATTTATCCATCAAGCAAGATTCCTGAAAATAGAGAGGTCTGCTATTGTACACAATATTTGTAGAGGGTCTTAGTCCTAAAAAAAGGTAAGTAAAACCAAACTATCAGAGTGACTACTATAACATTTTGTTAAATGCTTCAATAGTTGGCAATAAGATCAATTGAACACAAGAAATACATTAAATAGACTATATAAGACTACCAAAAAATATTTAAACTAACTACATTAGATTACCAAAAAATAATTTTTAAACTGGGAAGCCCTAGAACAGAGCATCCTTTTAGCATGGTTGCTTTTAGCTTATATGCTTTAAAAACACGTAAGCAAACTAGCATCCTTTAAATGTCCATAAGCTGGAGACGTGTTGCACTTGTCCATTGCTCTATCTTGGTGCCAATTCAAATAAATCTTGCCAAAGAACATATTCTTGTCCACTCAATTCTCAATTTGAATAGTCAACATTCCTAACATTAGCCTAGCCACATTCTGATGTACAACATAGATATTGATCCCAAAATAAATAATTAAAAACATAGGAAAACATATCTACTAATTTTTTGTGTGTCTCGAGTCCATTGATAGAAGAGTGACTTACACCTAAATTGGGTATGCAAAAAGCTTTTAAATTTTTCCTTGGAAAAACACCTATTCATCATGAGATTAATGTTATATTCAATTTTTTTATCTCCCATATTATCTAGGTCACTACCAATTTGAATTGATTCCCTCATTCATTTCCAAAAGTGTGGGTGTTGGACTATCTGATGAATCATTGCACTAATGTCTTGTATTTTATCAGCATTCAACTTGGCTTCCAAAGACTTGTCTTTGCCCTTCCTTTGAGAGCTATCAAAGGGTTCTAAAATCTATCTTATCCTCCACATAGTCATGATAGTGATGCATTTTTCTACCATATGACACAAATGACCTCCTGAATAAGTTCTAACTTTGCAAGGAATAGTCTTGCGTAAAAAAATATAACTTTCTTTCCATTTATTATCAAATATTGGATATTCTATCACCTCCCACAAAATTTAAAATATTGATAAAATTACTAATTTTTAATATGGATGATGTGGCAATATTGAATTTATTTAATTATTTAAATTGTAAATATCCATTTTAATTATTATTGATTATACTGCTATAATACTTGCAATTGTTTTGTTATAAGTATTTATAGGGCACCCACCAAGGAAAGTAGAAATGTTTCATCTTGGAGAGGGCCATAGATATCCAAGAAGAAAATGATTTAGAGGGACCTGCACACCACATATGTACAACATTGAATGAAAGAGAATTTCATTTTTACATGATGGCTTGTGTAGTTTGGACATATATTTGTTGAAACTTTTCTGATTGAAGAGTCTATGATCAATTTGTAGGTGGTAAATTAAAAGTATTTTCTAGAGAGAGAGAGAGAGAGAGAGAGAGAGAGAGAGAGAGAGAGAGAGAGAGAGAGAGAAGCTTTTAGAACACTCAAAGAAAAATTAAATTATTCCTAACTACCATTTACTATATGTACTAATGCTTCCATAGTGGGATAAGGAGGAGTTCTAATGCAAGAGGAAGGTGTTATAGACTATGAGTCTCTAAATATTAATAAACATGAGCTAAACTATGCCACACACGATCTAGAGTTAGCGATAATGGTACACAATCTTAAAATATGGCATCATTACCTACTTTGTAAACCTTTTGAGCTTAGGACTGATCATCAGAGCTTAAGATATATCTTCACTCAACCAATGATCAATGCTAGGCACAGGCATTGGATGGAATTTTTGGAAAAATATGATTTCAGCATTGAGTACATTAAGGGAATGGAAAAAAAATTAGCAGATGCTTTGATTTGAAGAAGGTATATCACTGCTATAACACAATGTCAATTTGATGTGATTGAACAAATAAGAAAACTTAAATTACAAGATGAATTTTCTTAGAAATGTCAAGGATTGGTAAGGCAAGGTTGTGAAAAAGCAAAAGAATTTGAAATCCGGGAGGATACATTATTTTTTAGAAATAGAATGGTAGTACCAAATGATCAAAATCTAAGAAACATACTACTTCAGGAGGCACATTTTGCTCCTTATTTCACTCATCCGAGCTACGTAAATATGCATGAAAATATGATGAAAGAATATTATTGGCCAGATATGAAGAAATATATCGCTGAATTTGTGGTAAGAATATTTTGGTTTCAATATTGTAACATTTTGATATTTATGGATGTATGATCAAGATTCTTTTCACGATGTGTTATTACTGATATTATGACTACAATTGATTGTGATGGCATATTTAATTATGTAATATTCCAATGTGCACTATAAACACAAGGATTGTGTTTAATCTTAAAGGGGGAGTATGTAGCATCCCTCCAAAAAATAAAAGTTTTTATTTCATATATGCATTTTTTGCAAGAATGAGATATTGCTAAATCATATGTGGATGCAAATACATGTGTCTTTGTTGGAATAAATAGTTCAAAGGAAATATGTATTCTCCAGTTTTTTTTTTTTTTAAATATAGACTGGTGGGAGGTAAGTCAAAATAAATGATGAGTGGAGGAGTATTTGCTTAAAATAGGAATCATAGAATTCCTACTAGCAATGCATCTGCCAATGACACATATAGATGCATTTCATGTTGTAGCATTTTTAGTTTATTGTGTATGTCTTGCTCTGGAACTTTTTAGAAATATATATAATAATATAAAAAATATATATACAATAATAATAAAGTGAAATCAGAAAAAATAATATCTACATAAATAATAATAAACAAATGAGTAAATAATGATATAAATAATATTTTTATGGTAATATAATTAATAATAATAATGTTAATAAAATCATGACACTGCATATTGGTTAAATTAAAGAATAAATAAATAGTGATGATTTGGCACACCACATGGCGAATGGTGGAATGGAAGATTCATACAAGTTCAACAGATGTTAAACATGGAGTAGTCTTCTCTTCTATAAAATTTAAATGGAAAAAAAAGAAGGGGACATCTTCACCCTGTGAGCGGTCCCACCACCATAATAATAAACCCCTATCATTATTTGAGAAGAATGGTAGGGGTTTATTCTTATGGAGGTTGTGCATTGACAGAGAGAGAGAGGTAAAGAAAAATATACTATAAATTTTAAACTCTAACCTTGCATGCTTTTGAATATCCAAATATTTTAGGGATTAAGAAAAATATGACATATCAAATAATCTTAAATACCAGATATTGGTGAAATAACCTTTGCAAATGATTGTAAGCTTTGAGGCATCCATGTATTACAAATGGGTGAAATCATATTCTTACAATATGAAAGATATTACATCCTTAAAATAACATCATTGTCCTTCTCAACAGGCTTCTGATCATCCCCAAGAGATGTGTTAGAAATTACATATGTATTTCAATATTTATAATTTAGGCTAGCTTCATATTCAAGCTAAGGCAAACATGTAAAATCCATAATATTTTGCTTGTCATCATTCTTTGCGTTATCTAAAATGGACAAAATGCAATTGCACTTACGTGTTGGTAGATGATTTAACAATTATTCGAATTGCTTTCTTTTAGTTCCTAGGATTCAAGCTTTCAATATATAATTCTACTTGTCATCATTCTTTGTTTTATCTAAAAATGATAACATGTAATTGCACTTGCATTTTGGTAGATAATTTAACTGTTATTCCAGTTGATTTCTTTTATTTCCTAAGTTTCAAGCTTTTAATCTACAATTCTACCACATTAGTTTTAGGATTCCCTTTTACCTTGTGAATTTCCAATAGAGTGTTCCCCATGAAGATGAAATGCATAATTCACTCTGACACACAAGAATGATTCATTGAAGTTATTCATACGTTTACATAGGCTCCCTTTCATCAATTTTAGAAATATAAAGTCGAATGAGACCATCTTTAAATATTTTATGCCTTTTGATGACTAAAATCCAACGTCTACCAGTCTATCTGCCACTTTATTTAGAATAATTGAGTCATGATGGATTTTGATATCTTCCTTAGTCTTTGTGATTGCAATGCTTCAATTTTCGTTATATATATTTAAATATTTATGCTATAACATGTGTGCCCTCACAATGTAGCATATTAATTAGCAACTTAGAATCTTCAATGAGTAGATAAAGTCTTGTTGAATTTGATGTCCAAGCCTAGAGAGCATGTGCTTCTACTACTTTCTTTGATGAAATATCTCAAACATAAAGCACTACCTTATTGGGTGAAATCTCTCAAACATAAAGCACTACCTTAGTGGTTGAAATATCTCAAAAAGAAATAAACTACTATGATCTTATTATCCATTTATTTTATGGAAAACAATTTATGGTTGCTATTTATTAAAATATTACCAAATATATTATCTAATACATTCTAGTTTGACATCATGTAAGCAAATTGTTATTGATAACATTGTTGTTGTTAACTAGAGAAACAATGAAAGTGCACCACAAGAAAATCAAGTACAACTTTGCATGTTGTATTTAGAAATTTCAATGGCTACTATTTAGAATTGGATTACCTATTTGATATTTGAACTCTCTTCTATAAGTGAAATGAAACAGATAGTTACTAAAAGTATATATCTACAATGAATTACATTCATATGAGTGGCTCATGTTCATAATCCCCAACATATAACTCAAATACTCATTGAGGTTTTAGTGTAATAAACATGGCTTATATTTGTAAAATTTATCCATATTTAAATTTGTCATCACAATCAATCAGCCTTAACATAAAGGACATGTTGATACTATGGAATAATGAGAACAGGTATAGTCATAAAAATTGCCTCAACACAAAGGTAGCCTATAACTTAAAGTATGTCTATTGTGTAACAAAATGGTTATATTCATACTAGTGGTCCATGTTCAAATCCTCTCATATTAAAACACATGCTAGAGAAGTGCAATGTAATGAAAACATGTACATTCATTATAGTGGCTTATGTTCAAATCCCCTAAAAGAATAATATAACCCATAGCATAAGTCATGATAGCATTTGCATAGTGAAAAAGGATTATATTTGTGAGAGTAGTCCAAGTTTGAATACAATTTCTACAATAAGGCATCCCATAATTTGAAACATATACCACAAATTCAAATGTAAGAAAAAATGATTAAAATTAGGAAAGGGTGTGTTTTGGATCCAATCCTTGCACACCCAGTAATGGTGCATCTTAGGTGTGAGCCAAAAATGGTTGATAAAATCTTACAAATGTGACATGTTTTAGTCACACCACACCATATTTCACATGTGCTTTGGATTGTAGGATGCCTTACTATGTTGGAGATATGTTTTGGTGCATCTTTGGTAAGATGTCTTACTTTTTGAGTTTTGGTTTTTCCTTTATTTTTAAATTGATAAAACCCTTTTATGCATCACCTAGAGAGGGTACTGAATTCTGGTTTACAATTTGCACCAAAAATCTTATCACATGAACATAAGCATGACACATTTTGAACCTTAGCCTTTGAAGTGTTAAGCATAATGACTACAGTTGAGCAAACCCTATTACCTGCAATGTTACCAAAAGTGTCCTAGGGAAGAAATTCACAAATAACCCAAAAACATTATTAGGGAAAGTTTGGGACAAACTCATCAAATTCATAAAGATGAAAAATAAACTTTGTAGTCTTTCTTATGCTATTTTTGTGGTTATTGTGGAGAATTTGTGATTTTTATTTTTCACAAGAAGATCACCTTTTTGTTTTTTTAATAATATCCATATGTATTTTAGTATTAATCAACTTATGTGGCCAATAAAAGTATTTTTGGATAACTTTGCAATTAATTTTAGAATTTGGTAAAGAGACAAGATTTAGCACATTTGAAAAGTTTATTTTCTTAACTCAAAGTGGAATACGTCCTATTGATTTACAAAGTTGATGTATATATCCATGTATATCTCTTAGGATAAAAAGAGCTTCTGTTCTAGATAACATCTAGTAGACTTTTGAGTTCATTGCTAAAAGGAGATGAGCAACACTATAGTAATGCAAAAGGAATAATGCACAATATTCACTATTGTTATAGTTCATAGTTATTGGGAAGTAATAAGAACCTTTGTAAAAGTTCCCAGTGATCTTAGTATCACCTTGTAGATGCCCAAAACTACCTCTACCATAAATATATTTACATTCTATCATACTAAATAGAAAGAGAAATTGGAAATCTATCTCAGTTTTGTTCCTTTAACTTTTAGTTCCTACTATACCAATCTGTATCTAGAGAGCCTTCTTGTAGAGAAGATATTGGGTGATTCTATATATGCAAATTTATTTTATGTCCATTGGATTCCTTTAAACATATTTATAGAGGACAAATGGATGAAACCATAGGCTTACAATATAAAAGATCTTAGATCCTTCAACTAGCATCATTGTACTTCTCAAAGGGTTTCTCATCATCCCTAGGAGATGTGTTAGAACTTACATATGTATTTCAATCTTTGTAATTTAGGCCAACTTCATTTTCAAGATAAATAACTCTAACATTCAAATACTTAATATGCTACTTGTCATCACTCTTTGTGTTAGCTAATAAGAATAACATGAAATTGATCCTTATTCCAATTGGTTTCTTTTATTTCCTAAGATTCAATATTTCAATCTACAATCCTACCACCTTAGTTTTTGGATTCCCTTTTACTTTGTGAATTTTCAATAGTGTGTTGCCCATGGAGATGAACTACATAATGCACTTTGACATGCATGCATGCTTAATTAAAGTTAGTCAAAATTTATGTAGGCTACCTTTCATAAATTTTGGAAATGTCAAGTAGAATGAGGCCATCTTTAAATATTTTATGTCTTTTGACGATCAAACTCTAGAGTTTGCTAGTCTATCTTCTACTTTATTTAGAATAATGGAGTCATGGTGGATTTTGATATCTTCATGAGTCTTTGTCATTGCAATGCTTGAATTTTAGTTATATATATTTTAAATATTTATGCTTACATGTGTGCCCTCACAATTTAGCATATTAACTAGCAATATATAATCTCCAATGTGTAGATAAAGTCTTGTTGAATCTGATGGCCAAGTCTAGAGAGCATGTGCTTCTGCTACATTGTTGGGTGAAATCTCTCAAATAGAAAGAATCTATTATGATCTTATTCTCCATTTATTTATGGAAAACAATTTTTGGTTGTTTTTTATTAAAATGTTACCAAATATATTATCTAATACATTCTAGTTTGACATATTATAAGAAAATTATTATTTATAATATTGTTGTTGTTAACTATAGAAAAAATGAAAGTGCACTACAAGAAAATCAAGTACAACTTTGCATGTTTGTATTTGGAAATTTCAATGGCTACTATTTAAAATTGGACTGCCTATTTGATATTTGAACTCTCTTCTAGAAGTGAAATCAAACAGATAATTGCTGATAATATATCTCAACAATGAATTGGTGAATCCTAGATTTTGTACTATAGATCTAGAGTTGGAAATAAAACAACAGCCTTATAATTTTTCTTATCACTTTTGTGTTGGATTGCCTATATTTTACTATAAAAGTTGTAAAAACTCTACACAAATTATTGTTATCAAGGCAACCAACTCCACTAATAGGGAATGCCAAGTAGATTAGGGCATGCTGCTTAATTTGGATAATATAGTTTGTAACTTTATGTTCTTCAAACATTATCATGGTATGAGGAGTTTGTTTCCTACTTGCTTTGAACCATTATTGGTTTTTCCAAAATGAGCTATGAAGCTAGTGAATTTGATATGAATCTAGACTTAACTTTGTTAGATTTATTTTTGAGACATCTACTTGTTTTTTGGAGTCCTCTTTGTTTGGATAATTGAAATAATTTGATATTAAATTTCAAGACCACCAGACAATCTATTGATAGGATTCCATGATTTTATTTTTAATAGGTAGATCACCATGATTAAGAGAATACATATTCCTTCATTTTGAAACCTTATGGTAAGTAGACTATGGGAATAATTCCCTTCTAGTTTCTCCACTGGAAGATCTTAGAAAGGAGAAGCCTCTGCTTACACCTGACGTCACCATAATGTTAGTATAAATAGAGATAACATATGGAGATAAGGTGATACCTAGTAAAATTTGGAAGGAATGGCTAAATCAAGGGTGGGATAGAGGCATTGTGGTCGAAGAGACCTCTAAGATCCCTTATCTTAAGTTTTAGGTAAAGTATCTATCCCACAAAGTAGTCAGGAAAATGATATTGTTAAGTGGAATGAGAAGCATTTACAATATTTTAGCAAATTTCATTCTATAAAAAAATAATTTTACATAGTTTAATGGCAATGTAGATGGACTAAATGCATTCTTAATTGCAGTAGCATTGTTCATGATAATAAATGCTTAATTGAGTTTGATAATATGGTAGGTAGAAACAAAGCAATGACCTCACAAAGTAAGCTTTTAGTTTTATATGGATAAGGAACATGCTCCATAAGTGATCAACATGCTTTCAAAATGACTAGAAGAATGATAGACATGATATGAAGAGCTAAATGCATATGCAAAAATTTTAATATTTTTTTTTCACAACTAGGATTAATGTTGATTCAACATCTTTTAACATCACCTGGGGTGGTAAATAAAACAAAATTGCAAGCATATTTGTGTAGATATTTTATTTCATTGAGAATTTGATAAACAATTGATCTCCATGTGTGGAAGTTTAGGGAAATAGTTCTTTTTTCATGCTAATCAAGTAGTCTAACATAAAACCATGATGTAAATAACTTTAGAGCTGTATTATTTGTAAATTTACATATCAATAGTTGGATGTCAAAATCATATATAGTGGTGGCATCGATCTGGACATACTTCCACAAGGTTGGCAAAGGATAGGCTTTAGACTATTTGCTTAAAAAATTCAACTCAGAAGATAGAACACCTCTGAATACTCTTATCTATGGGGATTCTAGCAATGATGTTGAATTATTCAATGTTACATATGTTATTGTGGAGTCATGGTATGCTTATTCTTACAATCATGACCTACATTTTATTTTATCCAAATTTCAAGATTTTGGTAATCATTTTGCTCTTGTTTGTGTTTAAGACCATAGCATTCAGTGTGGGTATTATTGTTTAAAAATTCCATGATTTGGTTTTGGATGCAAGTTAGTAATGCACAAGAAGAATTATTGTAGTGGCATGCTAAAAACACAAAGAACAATCCCAAAGTCATCCATGCAAATGAAATATGTGTTGGAGGAATCTTCCAAGTCATGCAATACTTTGGTTTAGATCCCAGTGTTTCTCCTCGAGATATTATAGGTCAATATTGAACTGGACCTAATTTGTTTTCACTTGGTCATGATGTTATGGAGTTCCATCTGTTGTGTGAGAAATGGCATCATGGAGAAGTTGAAGAATTAGATGAGGTTTTTCAGTGACTAAAAAGTGTGCTTGTAAGTTATAAGAGAATTACTTTTCTAATTGGTAAAATAGTAAGCACTCACATCCACCTTATTCTAAGCTATCAAGCTTAGAATATTGTTTGCTCAAGAACCATTTCTATAACAATTACTAGTAGATCTTGGCAGTCTAGACCCATGTTTTAATGTAACTTTAGTGTTTTTTCATTTAATTAGAAAATTTGGGTTCTTTTTGCTGCCAAACCTCTAAAGCTAGTTCCCTATGATATAAAAAATAAATACAAAATATCGTAACAAGTTAAATAAAAATCTTGGGAAATGATACTAACCATAATATATATATTTTTTAATTCTTTATTAGGTGGAGACATGCAAGGAAATACTTTTCTAGTAGAAATTCAATTCATGTACATATGGTGAACTGCCTGGCATCATGTATTTTCATTAAATTGAAAAGTTTTATTTATGTTCCCTTTCATATGTTTAATGAAAACTCCCTCAAGCCAAGTTGAGTGAATACAAACACAACACTCAAATAAAGAAAGACAGTTCAAAAATGCAATCCTAGGAAATTCTAGATATTATTTATGTTTTGGGAGGAAACTTAAGGAATCATTTTATCTTGAGAGATGTAATATATGCACAACACATACCGTGCAGGTACATACCTCATAGTTGAGAACTGCATTGTAGGATGATAATTGTAGCTTGGTGCATCAATGGGGTGTTTGAAAAAATTATTTTCACTGGCATTGATGTTCTAAGACAATGTTATGGAGACCAAAAAGGGAAGAGATTCCAAATTTGGATTGATAGGATTCACCCGATGAAAATTGCCTCAGATTTTTGGCTTGTAAAGTTTGATAAGTGGAAGTTGATTGGTAAGATTATACCAAATATGTTTTGAAAAATGCAAAGTTTCATTTCCATCATCTATCAAAGCTGAAATTCAACCTTTTTTGGATGATATAGTTATTGCAAATAGTTTTCTCTATTTTTACCTTTTATATAAATCAATGATGATAAGGGCAAATAAACTGCAGCAAATGTTCCATGAGTGTCTAATTTATTGCTATTCTCCCTTTTGATTATCTCATTTTCACTAAAACTAGAGAAAAAGTATGACATTGTTGTCTAACAACTGCTTTGCTGAAAGAAAAGGTAATTCTTAAATGTATTTGTGGAAAGGTTTAGAAGTTTTGATGTTATCTTCAAATTTCTAAATATTAAACTTTTGATTTGCAGTCTGATGCTTCAAATGAATTGGTGTGGCTTCACATTCATGAAATATTGCTTCATGGATGTGGAAGCAGTGCCAATTTGTGTTGTTCAATTTTAAGTACATGTTCTAACACATTTGCTTGGAGTTACAACCTTAATATTTTGAGGGCTATCTTATATGTCTCCTGTTGTAGTTGTTTGGGAACTATGTCCATAATAAATAAAATATTTTTTTCGGGTTTAGTAAGATACGAAACCAGAATAAATATCAATTAATAAAAAATATTTGCTTTCTATCTCCGTAAACATAATTTTTGTAATTTTACTATGGTACTAAGATAAATTACTGAGATTTTATTATATATATTAAAATTAATAATAAGAGGGTGGTTTAAAACCACCCTCTTATAAAACACCCTCTTAGGTTCTAAAAGGGTGGTTTTAAACTGCCCTCTTAGGGTCTACTAGGATGGCTTAGAACCACCCTCTTAGGGTCCAACAATGTTAGGCCCTAGAAGGATGGTTTTAAACCACCCTAACAGACCCTAAAGGGCAATTTAAAACCACCCTCATAGTGATAAACTAAGACAGTTTTGAAGGCGGTTTTTAACCGCCCTAATAGACCCTAAGAGGGCAATTTTTTAAGGTGGTTTTTAATCATTGTTGTATGATGCAGACTCTTTATGATGTCCTAATAGATAGTGGTTGAATAATTATCCTTAAAGACCCTTTTTGGTGTAGTAAATAAGGGGATTTTGTAAAAGGGAGAAATATTTTAAATGGAGTAATAACTCTCCATGAAACATTACATTTTATAAAGGCAAGTGATAGGAAAGGAATGATAGTTAAAATTGATATGAACAAGGCCTATGATAGAGTGTCCTAGAGTTTCCTAGATAGGGTATTTTTAAATTTTTAGTTCAAAAAGCAATGAATAATATGAGTAGAAAACTATTACAAAGGAACTAAATTCTTAGTACTTGTAAACAATTCTTCAAATTATTTGTTTGATAGTACTAGAGGATTAACGAAAGGGGATCCCATATGACTATATCTATTCATAATAATGGTTGAGGCTTTGGGGAGATGTATAGGATAAAAAAAGGCTTCAAGAGAACTTAATGGATTGAATCCAACATAGAACCTAGGAGGTATAACTCACCAATAATTCATGTATGATAAAATACTACTAGGGAAAACAATGGCAGAAGCTAGAGAGTTTAGAAGGATACTAAATTTGTATGAATGGGCATCCCATTGGAAAGTTAATATAGAAAAGAGTAAGATTTTCTTCATAAACACCATGATAGACAAATAAAGAAGAGTGGCTAGAGAGATTGGTTACTTAAATTCAACCATACCATATACATATTTGTGGATGTCGATGTTTATAGGAGACTATAAATAGCTATTATGGAATGGATTGATAGATAAATTTCAAAAGAAGATGACATACTAGAAAGGAATTTTACTTATCCAAACTAGAAAAATACAATTGTTGAAGTGTACATTACAAGCCATCCTAGTATATCAATTATTTTTTAAAATACCTTTCAAAGTGGTTAATACTATGGAAGGAATCCAAAAATAATTTTTATAGACTGGTTTAGAAGAAAGGAGTAGATTACCTCTAATTTTATGGGAGAAGGTATGCCATCCCAAAACACAAGGATAATTAGGCCTTCAAAGAATTAGAAACATCAACCTACCACTATATACAAGGGTAGGGTGTAGCAGGGTTATGCATAGTGGCTAATCATCGTTAATTAACGAATATTTTTATTTTTGAAATTTAGAATTGGCTAATATTAGGGACCCTTGACCAAGGCCCATTTGCCTAAAAATTTTGGGTGTATTATTTTTTGGGTAGATTCACCCCAATTTTATAATAATTATGGACCATTTTAAGTTTAAATATCCAATATTACCCCTAATAATAGGGCACTTATTCATCTTGAAATTATAAAAAAAAATGGATTTCAAAACTGATTCACCAAGTTTTTATAAATACATATTAGGGCCAACCCTTTACGCATAACCCTAGGGTGGAGAGTGATGAAGATTAGACCTTAGGCTTTACTATTATTCACAGGTGCATATATACAGCAGAAAATAGAAAAGAACATGTCGGCACTAATAGAAGGTGTGCCAGATCATGTCGGCACTCACAGAAGGTGCCTAGTCATGTCGGTAAACAGTGTCGACAAACAATGTCGACAACTATTGTTGGCAAGTTCGTAAGCCTAATAAACGTAGGAAAATTAAACCTAAGCCTAAGGTCTAATCCTCATAATTTGTACCAACAAAAAAAGCATTGGACTCTAATGCTTTTAACAAAGAGGGAAAATCCCAGGATAGAAGATGAGCAGAAATCCAGCAAGCCTAATGCAGAAGCTGGCCACGATGGACCACCAGATAAGAAGTAGAAGTACCCTAGTGAGTCTCTCAAGTCCTCGTATGAAAGAGCATATCAGTGTGGAGTGGAAGCTATGCATTTGGAACCACATCAATAGGATGACTGATAGCTAGAGAAGATTCTAAGGTAGAATCATAGTATGGCTTTCGGAGATCAACATTGATGACGTCATGAATTCCAAGATGAGCCGAAAGATCAAGACGAAAGGTATTCTTAGAAATCAGCTAAAAAATATAGTATGGACCATAACAAAGAGGTTTAATATTTCTATGATTCTTATCCGCAAAACATCATTTATCCAGATAAAACCAAACTTTGTCACCAACCTGAAAGTTATGAGGAGTGCGGTTTCGGTCCATTTGTTGTCTCTATTTTTGCTGAGTCTTCTGTAGAATATAAACCACCTTGGACTGGAGACTCTGCAAATGTTGTATAAAATATTTGGCCTTATTGTGCTCCTTTTGACTATGCAATGTGGTAGGAGAGGGCAAAGACAGAGGCAACTCGTATGGAGCCAATGGCTGAAATTCAAAATATGTCTCAAAAGGAGAGTGTCCTATAGAACTATGAACTGCTCTATTGTAGGTATGCTCAATGTGAGTGAGGCTCAAATACCATCAGAATGTGGGTGATAAGTAGTAGAGAATTTAAGGGATACTCCTAAGATCTTCCAAAGAGATCTCCAAAAGTGACCCACAAAACGTGAGTCACGATAAAAAAAAATGCTAGTTGGAAGACCAAATGAGTGCCAAACTGTCTCAAAGAAGAGTTGGGCCAAATCCTGTGCAAAACACGTCTTGCGACAAGGAATGAATTTGGCCATCTTACTGAATCTGTCCACAACCACAAAAACATAATCGTTCTATCTAATGGTCATCGAAAAACCGCTCAAAAGGTCCATGGAAATGCTTTACCAATGATGAGAAGGAATGGGTAAAGGCATTCTCATTCCCAATTTCCTATTAGAAGACTTATAACGGTTACAAACAACACATTGTTGCAGGAACTGAAGAACATATCGCTGCATGTGAGGCCATAAAAAGAATGTGATGAAGAGTTTTCTGCTTACCAAAATGACCTCCGTAGAGAGTAGAATGAGCTTCTTTCAAAAGAGACTCCTCATCCTCATGAGGTACATATGGTTTATCTAGTTTATACAACATGCCATCCTTAAGATGAAAGTCTTGAAAAGCTCTCAAATTGGAAGTAGAAGGATGTGAAAGCTGCTAAAATACGAAACCAAAATTACGATCTAAAGAATACTATGTGGGCCAAGTTTGAAAGCCAATGTGGGAGGTAGTCACAATAGTAAAAGCAAGGGTTGAAGGTGGATGACTCAAACAATCTGCCACTGCATTAGTCTGTCCCTTCTTGTACTAGATTACCAAATGAAACTATTGTAAGTATGATTCCCACTTCATGTGTCGAGCCTCCTCAATTTTTGTTTATGATTGAAGAAACTTGAGTGGCATATGATCTGTGTGAACTACTATTTCCTTTCCCAAAAGATAGTGCCTCCAATACTTGATGTATTGAACCAAAGCATACAACTCTTTATCATATGTAGAATAATTCTTATTTTCCTCTGAAAATGTTTCGGAATGATAGGCCACTATATGGCCTTTCTGTTTGAGCACGGCTCCAAGTGCAAATTGTGATGCATCCATTTCAATATCAAAGGGATGAATAAGATATGGTAGAACAAGAACAAGTGCAGTACACAATTTATGTTTCAAAGTTTCAAAGGCCTTTTTTTGATCCTTTATCCACTAAAACTCAATTTTTATCTTGGTTAGATGATGTAAGGGAGCGACTATGGTGGAATATCCTATAATGAATTTGCGATAGAAATTAGCAAGCCCAAGAAAACTTCTCAACTATATCACAGAAGTAGGAGTTGGCCATTTGATCATAACTTCAACTTTAGTAGGATCCATTTGAACCTCTTTATCACTAATCACTAATTACAAAACCAATATAGACAATAGAAATTTGCCCAAAAGAACACTTAGGAAGATTGACATACAATTGGTTCTTATGAAGAGTTTGAAGAACATATTCTACGTGCTCTAAAAAACTTCTCCATGTAGGAGATAATACAAGGATGTCATCAAGATAGATGATTACAAATTGATCTAAACAATCTCTGTAGACTTCATTCATCAGTCGTATGAATGTGGAAGCGGTATTTGTGGTACCAAAGGGCATGACAAGCCATTCAAAAAGTCCCATTTTGGTCTTAAATGTTGTTTTCCAAGTGTCCTCAACCTGAATCTTGACCTGATGATAACCACTTTTGAGATCAATCCTAGAGAAAAACTTTGCTCCTTAGATCTGATCCAAGAGATCGTCAATTTGTGGAAGTGTGTATCTATTTTTTATTGTTATTTTGTTAAGTGCCCTGAAATCAATGCATAGCCTTCATGTACCACATTTCTTTAATATAAGCAAAATAGGTGAAGCACAAGGAGAAGTGCTAGATTTTATGAAACATTTAGCTAACAGATCATGAATTTGTCTCTTAATTTCATCCATCTGCACTATTGACTATCTATACATTGAAACATTTGGAAGTGGGGCAGCAGGAACAATCTCAATACTATGATTAATTTGTCTTTCAGGTGGAAGTCTGGAAGGTTCCTTTAAAATATCAGAATAAGATTGAAGCAATGAATTTAATGAAGAGTGGCTGTCAAGTGACTGCTTAGGTGCATGCGTTCCTTCATTAAGTGGCATGATGAAGATGAGTGCTAGTTCCTTTGCTTGATTAACAACTTTCCTTGCTTACCTACAACTTAACATCAAATTGTGTGGTGTTTTTTGTGTGCTTCTAATTATGTAAGCCTTATCATTCTTGTGTAAAGTAAAAATATTTTTGTACCCATCATGAATAGACCTTCTATCATAATGATAAGGTCACCCAAGCAATAAACCACAATAGTCCATTGGAGTTACATCACACACCATAATATCCACAAAAGTAGGACTAAAAGCAAAATTCACAGTGTAGGTGTGTGTGATGTTAGATGAGATCGCATTATCCTTCCATCCTAATGGATATGGATGAGGATGGGGATTAATTGGTAGCTTTAGTTTTTCAACAACGGACCTGGCAATCAAATTCTTCTCCGAGCCGCTATCGATGATACAATCAATCACAAAAGAGTCATTAAAGTGTACCGTGGTCACAAACAAGTTTTCATGGTCACTTTGAGAAGTATTCATAAGGGTTAATTTGTTTAACCCTACTAACTCCTTGTATGTCTTATTTTCCCCTATAGCCTCAATGGGACCCTCTTGGGTTTCCTCATTAGAAGGCTTTACAACTAGGGATTTCTTCTTCATATTTTATAATTTGAAACATTGATGCTTTTGATGACCCTTCTTTTTACAATAACTACATTCTATAGTAGTTTTAGAAGAACCTTTGTGAGAAGAAGGTGAAGAGGAATATGGGGAAGGGGAAGAAGAAGAAGACGAATAAGAAGACTTAGATGGCTTTGGATAATTATTGGAAGTCTTTCAATTTCCTCCCAATCCTACAGAGCAAGTCCCTCATGATGTGTCACGCAATTATTCCTCGACAAGAAGGGATTGATTGAAATCCATATCGATGTTGACAATTGTCTTGTACTTTAATTTGTAGTAGAGCAGCTCCTGCAATCCAATTTTTTTCACCAACTTGATGGCATTGTCCTCTACTACATTCAAAATGCGCAATTTGTTAAAAAAGAGAACATAATCACTAACACTCACATTAGAATTATGTCGAATATGAAGCCAATGCATCTCCAAATCGTTGGCATAGTTAGAAGGGTAAAAAGTACTCTTAAAAATGCATTGCATTTCATCCCATGAGTCAATGTGATTTTGGATCGTTGACGATCACTCACAAGGATCTTCACAGTGCCAGATAATTTTAGTTTGGCAAACGCCACTTGTTGATCCTTTGCCAATTTGGTGTAATTGAACCAACTGCTCATGTCCAGGATCCAACTGTTGAGCACCTCTGGATCTCTGGAGCCATTATAGATGGGAACATCATATTAGGGCTGAAAATCTTGGGAAGTGACTTTGTCAGCCAAAACACTCACAAGCTGTGTGAGTTGAGCCATTTTATCGGCCAATTCTGAGGTCATTTGTGCTCAAGTAGTTGCCATGAGGTTTACAATGGAATTTAACAGGGTTAAAAATGCTCTTTAAAAATAGTTGCAAATGAATTGCAATTTTACAATAAAAAGAGCAATTTATGATAAAGGTCAAAAATATTTTGAAAATGACCTTTAAGAAATAAAATACCCTCTTACAACAATATGCCCTTAACTTTCAAATTGAAAATTATCAATATTTTTTTTTTTGAAAAGTAAATAAATACTTTTAAGAAGGAATGGGAAAAAATGTTTTAATAAAACAAAGTCCCCTTTTTAAGAGTTCAGAAATATCATAGAGTTGCTCTTACACGATATAAAATAAACCTCGATGGCATGAAATAAAATGCTGAATAAAATGTCAACAACGAGCAATAATGAAGGCCTTTTGCTTACCCATTCCTGCCAAGGTGAAACGCTTGTCAACAACCAGTGTAGATGGTAGACACAGGATAGATGGCACACTTGTTAAGGCTATCAATAGTGCATAGGGAGGCACATCAAAATGCTATCTGTATATTGGTAGTTAGACTTGGAACCTATGACAGCAATGGAGTGGTCAACCTTCAATAGCGAGCCGTTGGATTAGAACCTAGAATATGGAATTGTAATGCGAAATGGTGATGACACAAAGAATCTCCCAATAGACGCACATATCGAGTCTATTGTGGGCTTGTGAATTTTCAAACAGTCCTTCGATTTGGTGAACTGGTTTGGTAGATGTCAAATCACAATTTTGCGTGTGTTTAATCAACAAATATCAAACAGCTTAGGATCTGCAACAATGCTTCGATCACAACAAGGAAGAAAATGACTGATTTCATTTGGCTTCAGATGTTGGAAATGTATAGCAACAAAATAATGGAATTGATGTTCTGGTATGCAGCATTCAAGAAAGTCTGTTGCACAGTCAACGTGGGTACAACAAGGCTCCATATAGTGCAAATCGTCAGCAGGCAATGCAACTTGACAGGAAACTATAGAAGTCTTTTGTTGGAATGAAGTCTACAGATCTACGTAACATGCCTTCCAAGTAGTAGAGACTTATGCCAATGTTAACAGAGCTTTTATCTATCAATAACTACAAAAATTGTTGATTGTAACAACAATTACACAGGACTTACGAGCTTTAAAGCACAAATATGAGGTCGGATTACCCAAAACCACCATCAATTTTTTAAAGCTCTGATACTAGATGATATGGTATAATGACAAAAAATGGTTTATTCTTATTCGTAGGTGCATATATATAGAAAAAAATAGAAAAGAACATGTTGGCACTAACATAAGGTGTGCCAGATCATGTCGACACTAACAGAAGGTGCCTAGTCGTGTCGATAAGCAGTGTCGAAAAACAATGTTGGCAACTACTGTCGGAAAGTAGGCAAGCCTAATACACATAGGAAAATTAAACCTAAGCCTAAGGTCTAATCCTCATCAGAGAGTTATTAAGGAGGGAAATTCAATATGTGCTAAAATATTGAAGGAAAATTATTTAGATAATATGGAAGATGTTAGACTACTTACTACACAAGATCCATGTTGGGGGTCTTCATTGTGGAATCACAATGTGAAGATGAGGGATTTATTATGGAAGGAATTATAATGGAAAGTAAGGGATGGTAGATCTATTAGCTTCTAGGAGGATGCATGGTTAGATATTAAACTACAAACCATGGATGAGGAGATGCATAGAATCTCAAGGGATCTAGAAGTAATATATGGTAGGTTAGTAAGTGACTATATGATGATGATAGAAAATCAACTAATATAGATAGAGTTGAATACAAACCAAGAGAATATTGAAGCATTAAGTTGAAGGTAAAACTTAGATAATATTATATAAGTTTAGATATGCAACAAGATTCATTGACATGGAGATCTACCCAAGATGGTAGATTTAATGTCAACTCATGACTTTATTAACCCAACTATAGAATATGTTTTTCCATAGAAGAGAATATGAGGGAACAAATAAATTACTAAAGAAGACATATTACTATGGTTGGATGCATAAAATAAGATACTGACTATAGATAATTAACAAAAGAGAGGAATTCACTACCCAGATAGATGCTTTCTCTATGAACATTTGGTTCAACATATCTTCTTAGAATGTCTACTCACTAAAGACACTTTAGGCACTAATAAATAATGTTGGGGTAATGTGGGCTTTCCCAAATACCATGTTAGCTTGGTTAGAGTAATGGGAGAAGCCTTTCACTAGTCCTAGAATCAATGGAAGCTGGAATCTAATTCCTTTCCACTATTCTTGGGAAATATGGATGGAAAGGAATAGGAGAATCATTTAGGAGAGTAGAACAATGGGGAAAAATGTGCAAATTATTATATGAGCAATTATGAAAAATGTGAAAATAATTTTTTGACCAAACTTGAAATAGGAAATGAGGCTAGACTAAGTAGAACCTAAAACTTAGACCTAGTTGGTAGCTTAGATGGTACTCAGAATCAATTAAGGGCTAAGACTAAATGGTTATCACCTCAAGAAGGATGGATGAGTATTAAATATTTTAAATGGAGTAATAACTCTCCATGAAACATTACATTTTATAAAGGCAAGTGATAGGACATGAATGATAGTTAAAATTGATATGAACAAGGCCTATGATAGAGTGTCCTAGAGTTTCCTAGATAGGGTATTTTTAAATTTTTAGTTCAAAAAGCAATGAAGAATATGAGTAGAAAACTATTACAAAGGAAATAAATTCTTAGTACATGTAAACAATTTTTCAAATTATTTGTTTGATAGTAGTAGAGGATTAACGAAAGGGGATCCCAGATGACTATATCTATTCATAATAATGGTTGAGGCTTTGGGGAGATGTATAGGATAAAAAAAGGCTTCAAGAGCACTTAATGGATTGAATCCAACATAGAACCTAGGAGGTATAACTCACCAATAATTCATGTATGATAAAATACTACTAGGGAAAACAACAATGGTAGAAGCTAGAGAGTTTAGAAGGATACTAAATTTGTATGAATGGGCATCCCATTGGAAAGTTAATATAGAAAAGAGTAAGATTTTCTTCATAAACACCATGATAGACAAATAAAGAAGAGTGGCTAGAGAGATTGGTTACTTAAATTCAACCATACCATATACATATTTGTGGATGTAAATGTTTATAGGAGACTATAAATAGCTATTATGGAATGGATTGATAGATAAATTTCAAAAGAAGATGACATACTAGAAAGGAATTTTACTTATCCAAGCTAAAAAAATACAATTGTTGAAGTGTACATTACAAGCCATCCTAGTATATTAGTTAGTTTTTAAAATACCTTTCAAAGTGGTTAATACTATGGAAGGAATCCAAAAATAATTTTTATAGACTGGTTTAGAAGAAAGGAGTAGATTACCTCTAATTTTATGGGAGAAGGTATGCCATCCCAAAACACAAGGATAATTAGGCCTTCAAAGAATTAGAAACATCAACCTACCACTATATACAAGGATAGGGTGTAGCAGGGTTATGCATAGTGGCTAATCATCGTTAATTAACAAATATTTTTATTTTTGAAATTTAGAATTGGCTAATATTAGGGACCCTTGACCAAGGCCCATTTGCCTAAAAATTTTGGGTGTATTATTTTTTGGGTAGATTCACCCTAATTTTATAATAATTATGGACCATTTTAAGTTTAAATATCCAATATTACCCATAATAATAGGGGACTTATTCACATTGAAATTATAAAAAAAAAGGATTTCAAAACTGATTCACCAAGTTTTTATAAATACATATTAGGGCCAACCCTTTATGCATAACCCTGGGGTGGAGAGTGATGAAGATTAGACCTTAGGATTTACTATTATTCATAGGTGCATATATACAAAAAAAAATAGAAAATAACATGTCAGCACTAATAGAAGGTGTGCCAGATCATGTCGGCACTCACAGAAGGTGCCTAGTCGTGTTGGTAAACAGTGTCAACAAACAATGTCGGCAACTATTGTTGGAAAGTATGCAAGCCTAATACACATATGAAAATTAAACCTAAGCCTAAGGTCTAATCCTCATAATTCGTACCAACAAAAAAAGCATTAGACTCTAATGCTTTTAACAAAGAGGGAAAATCCCAGGATAGAAGACGAGAAAAAATCCAGCAAGCCTAATGCAGAAGCTGGCCATTGTGGACCACCAGATAAGAAGTAGAAGTACCCTAGCGAGTCTCCCAAGTCCTCGTATCAAAGAGCATATCAATATGGAGTGGAAGCTATGCATTTGGAACCACATCAATAGGATGACTGATAGATGGAGAAGATTCTAAGGTAGAATCATAGTATGGCTTCCGGAGATCAACATTGATGACGTCATGAATGCCAAGATGAGCCGAAAGATCAAGATGAAATGTATTCTTAGAAATCTGCTAAAAAATATAGTATAGCCCATAACAAAGAGGTTTAATCTTGCTATGAGTCTTATCCGCAAAACATCATTTATCCAGATAAAACCAAACTTTGTCACCAACCTGAAAATTATGAGTGCGATTTCGGTCCATCTGTTGTCTTTTTTTTTGCTGAGTCTTATGTAGAATCTGAACACCCTTGGACTGGAGACTATGCAAATGTTGTATAAAATATTTGGCCTTATTGTACTCCTTTTGACTATGCAATGTGGCAGGAGAGGGCAAAGACAGAGGCAACTCATATGGAGCCAATGGCTGAAATTCAAAATATGTCTCAAAAGAAGAGTGTCCTGTAGAACTGTGAACTGCTCTGTTGTAGGTATGCTCAATGTGAGTGAGGCTCAAATACCATCTGGCAGGAGTGGAATGATGTTAAATCCTCAAACTCTGAACAAGAGTACAATTAACTACCTCTGTCTGCCCATCAGACTATGGGTGATAAGTAGTAGAGAAGTTAAGGGATACTCCTAAGATCTTCCAAAGAGATCTCCAAAAGTGACCCACAAAACATGAGTCATGATAAAAAAATGCTAGTTGGAAGACCAAATGAGTGCCAAACTGTCTCAAAGAAGAGCTAGGCCAAATCCTGTGCAAAACATGTCTTGCGACAAGGAATGAATTTGGCCATCTTACTGAATCTGTCCACAACCACAAAAACACAATCGTTCTATCTAACGGTCATCAAAAAACCGCTCAAAAGGTCCATGGAAATGCTTTACCAAGGATGATAAGGAATGGGTAAAGGCATTCTCATTCCCAATTTCCTATTAGAATACTTATAACGGTTACAAACAACACATTGTTGCAGGAATTGAAGAACATATCGCTGCATGTGAGGCCAGAAAAAGAATGTGATGAAGAGTTTTTTGCTTACCAAAATGACCTCCATAGAGATTAGAATGAGATTCTTTCAAAAGAGACTCCCCATGCTCATGAGGTACACATAGTTTATCTAGTTTATACAACATGCCATCCTTAAGACGAAAGTCTTGAAAAGCTCTCAAATTGGAAGTAGAAGAATGCAAAAGCTGCTAAAATAATGAACCAAAATCAGGATCTAAAGAATACTATGTGGGCCAAGTTTGAAATCCAATGTGGGAGGTAGTCACAATAGTCAAAGCAAGGGTTGAAGGTGGATGAATCAAACAATCTGCCACTGCATTAGTCTGTCCCTTCTTGTACTGGATTACCAAATGAAACTATTGTAAGTATGATTCCCACTTCATGTGTCGAGCCTCCTCAATTTTTGTTTATGATTGAAGAAACTTGAGTGGCATATGATCTGTGTGAAATAATGTTTCCTTTCCCAAAAGATAGTGCCTCCAATACTTGATGTATTGAACCAAATCATACAACTCTTTATCATATGTAGAATAATTCTTATTTTCATCTGAAAATGTTTCGGAATGATAGGCCACTAGATGGCCATTCTTGTTGAGCACGACTCCAAGTGCAAATTGTGATGCATCCATTTCAATATCAAAGGGATGAATAATATATGGTAGAACAAGAACAAGTGCAGTACACAATTTATGTTTCAAAGTGTCAAAGACCTTTTTTTGATCCTTTATCCACTAAAACTCAATTTTCATCTTGGTTAGATGATGTAAGGGAGCGACTATGGTGGAATATCCTATAATGAACTTGTGATAGAAATTAGCAAGCCCAAGAAAACTTCTCAACTCTATCACAGAAGTAGGAGTTGGCCATTTGATCATAACTTCAACTTTAGTAGGATCCACTTGAACCCATTTATCACTAATCACTAATTACAAAACCAATATAGACAATAGAAATTTTCCCAAAAGAACACTTAGGAAGATTGACATACAATTGGTTCTTATGAAGAGTTTGAAGAACATATTCTAAGTGCTCTAAAAGAATTCTCCATGTAGGAGATAATACAAGGATGTCATCAAGATAGATGATTACAAATTTATCTAAACAATCTCTGTAGACTTCATTCATCAGCCGTATGAATGTGGAAGGGGCATTTGTGAGACCAAAGGGCATGACAAGCCATTCAAAAAGTCCCATTTTGGTCTTAAATGTTGTTTTCCAAGTGTCCTCAACCTGAATCCTGACCTGATGATAACCACTTTTGAGATCAATCTTGGAGAAAAACTTTGCTCCTTGGAGCTGATCCAAGAGATCGTCAATTCATGGAAGTGGGTATCTATTTTTTATTGTTATTTTGTCAAGTGCCCTGAAATCAATGCATAGCCTTGATGTACCACATTTCTTTAATATAAGGAAAATAGGATAAGCACAAGGAGAAGTGCTAGATTTTATGAAATATTTAGCTAACAGATCATGAATTTGTCTCTTACTTTCATCCATTTGCACTATTGACTATCTATACATTGAAACATTTAGAAGTGGGGCAGCAGGAACAATCTCAATACTATGATTAATATGTCTTTCAGGTGGAAGGCTGGAAGGTTCCTTTAAAATATCAGAATAAGATTGAAGCAATGAATTTAATGAAGAGTGGTTGTCAAGTGACTACTTAGGTGCATGCGTTCCTTCATTAAGTGGCATGATGAAGATGAGTGCTAGTTCCTTTGCTTAATTAACAACTTTCCTTGCTTACCTACAACTTAACATCAAATTGTGTGGTGTTTGTTGTGTGCTTCTAATTATGTAAGCCTTATAATTCTTGTGCAAAGTAAAAATATTTTTGTACCCATCATGAATAGACCTTCTATCATAATGATAAGGTTGCCCAAGCAATAAACCACAATAGTCCATTGGAGTTACATCACACACCACAATATCCACAAAAGTAGGACTAAAAGCAAAATTCACAATGTAGGTGTGTGTGATGTTAGATGAGATCCCATTATCCTTCCATCCTAATGGATATGGATGAGGATGGGGATTCATTGGTAGCTTTAGTTTTTCAACAACGGACCTCGCAATAAAATTCTTCTGCAAGCCGCTGTCGATGATACAATCAATCATAAAAGAGTCATTCAAGTGTACCGTGGTCACAAACAAGTTTTCACGGTCATTTTGAGAAGTATTCATAAGGGTTAATTTGTTTAACCCTGCTAACTCCTTGTATTTCTTATTTTCCCCTATAGCCTCAATGGGACCCTCTTGGGTTTCCTCATTAGAAGGCTTTACAACTAGGGATTTCTTCTTCATATTTTATAATTTGAAACATTGATTCTTTTGATGACCCTTCTTTTTACAATAACTACATTCTATAGTAGTTTTAGAAGAACCTTTGTGAGAAGAAGGAGAATAGGAAGATGGGGAAAGGGAAGAAGAAGAATAAGAATAAGAAGACTTAGATGGCTTTGGATAATTATTGGAAGTCTTTCGATTTCCTCCCAATCCTATAGAGCGAGTCCCTCATGATGTGTCATGCAATTATTCCTCGACAAGAAGGGATTGATTGAAATCCATATCGATGTTGACAATTGTCTTGTACTTTAGTTTGCGGTAGAGTAGCTCCTACAATCCACTCTTAAATTTTTTCACCAACTTGATGGCATTGTCCTCTACTGCATTCAAAATGTGCAATTTGTTAAAAAAGAGAACATAATCACTAACACTCACATTAGAATTATGTCGAATATGAAGCCAGCACATCTCCAAATCTTTGGAGTAGTTGGAAGAGTAAAAAGTACTCTTCAACATGCATTGCATTTCATCCCATGAGTCAATGTGATTTTGGATCATTGACGATCACTCACAAGGATATTCATAGTGCCAGATAATTTTAGTTTGGAAAACGCCACTTGTTGATCCTTCGCCAATTTGGTGTAATTGAACCAACTGCTCATGTCCAGGATCCAACTGTTGAGCACCTCTGGATCTCTAGAGCCACTGTAGATGGGAACATCATATTGGGGCTGAACATCTTGGGAAGTGACTTTGTCAGCCAAAACACTCACAAGCTATGTGAGTTGAGCCATTTTATCGGCCAATTCTGATGTCATTTGTGCTCGAGTAGTTGCCATGAGGTTTACAAGGGAATTTAACAGGGTTAAAAATGCTCTTTAAAAATAGTTGCAAATGAATTGCAATTTTACAATAAAAAGAGCAATTTATGATAAAGGTCAAAAATATTTTGAAAATGACATTTAAGAAATAAAATACCCTCTTACAACAATATGCCCTTAACTTTCAAATTGAAAATTAACAATATTTTTTTTTTTTGAAAAGTAAATAAATACTTTTAAGAAGGAATGGGTAAAAATGTTTTAATAAAACAAAGTCCCCTTTTTAAGAGTTCAGAAATATCATAGAGTTGCTCTTACACGATATAAAATAAACCTCCACGACATGAAATAAAAGGCTGAATAAAATGTCAACAACGAGCAATAATGAAGGCCTTTTGCTTACCCATTCCTGCCAAGGTGAAACACTTGTCAACAACGAGTGTAGATGGCAGACATAGGATAGATGGCGCACTTGTTAAGGCTATCAATAGTGCGTAGGAAGGCACGTCAAAATGCTATCTGTATATCGGCAGTTAGACTTGGCACCTATGACAGCAATGGAGTGGTCAACCTTCAACAACGAGCCATTGGATTAGAACCTATAATATGGAATTGTAATGCGAAATGGTGATGACACAAAGAATATCCCAATAGACGTACATATCGAGTCTATTATGGGCTTGTGAATGGTCAAATGGTCCTTTGATTTGGTGAACTAGTTTGGCATATGTCAAATCACAATTTTGCATGTGTTTAATCAACAAATATCAAACAGCTCAGGATCTGCAACAATGCTTCGGTCACAATAGGGAAGAAAATGACTGCTTTCGTTTGGCTTCAGATGTTGGAAATGTATAGCAAAAAAATAATGGAATTGATGTTCTGGTATGCAGCATCTGAGAACATCTGTTGCACAGTCAACGTGGGTACAAAAAGGCTCCACATAGCACAAATCGTCAGCAGACAATGCAATTTGACAGGAAACTATAGAAGTCTTTTGTTGGAATGAAGTCTACGGATCTACGTAACATGCCTTCCAAGTAGTAAAGACTTATGCCAATGTTAACAGAGCTTTTATCTATCAATAAATACAAAAATTATTGATTGAAACAACAATTACGCAGCACTTACGAGCTTTAAAGCACAAATATGAGGTCTTATTACCCAAAACCACCATCAATTTTTTAAAGCTCTAATACCAGATGATATGGTATAATGACAAAAACTGGTTTATTCTTATTCACAGGTGCATATATACAACAAAAAATAGAAAAGAACATGTCGACACTAATAGAAGGTGTGCCAGATCATGTCGGCACTAACAGAAGGTGCCTAGTCGTGTCAGTAAGCGGTGTCAAAAAACAATGTTGGCAACTACTGTCGGCAAGTTTGCAAGCCCAATACACGTAGGAAAATTAAACCTAAGCCTAAGGTCTAATCCTCATCATAGAGTTATGAAGGAGGGACATTCAATATGTGCTAAAATATTGAAGGAAAAATATTTAGATAATATGGAAGATGTTAGACTACTTACTACACAAGATCCATGTTGGGGGTCTTCATTGTGGAATCACAATGTGAAGATGAGGGATTTATTATGGAAGGAATTATAATGGAAAGTAAGGGATGGTAGATATATTATCTTCTAGGAGGATGCATGGTTAGATATTAAACTACAAACCATGGATGAGGAAATGCATAGAATCTCAAGGGATCTAGAAGTAAGATATGGTAGGTTAGTAAGTGACTATATGATGATGATAGAAAATCAACTAATATAGACAGATTTGAATACAAACCGAGAGAATATTGAAGCATTAATTTGAAGGTAAAACTTAGATAATATTATATAAGTTTAGATATGCAACAAGATTCATTGACATGGGGATCTACCCAAGATGGTAGATTTAATGTCAACTCATGACTTTATTAACCCAACTATAGATTTTTTAAGGTGGTTTTTAATCATTGTTGTATGATGCAGACTCTTTATGATGTCCTAATAGATAGTGGTTGAATAATTATCCTTAAAGACCCTTTTTGGTGTAGTAAATAAGAGGATTTTGTAAAAGGGAGAAATATTTTAAATGGTGTAATAACTCTCCATGAAACCTTACATTTTATAAAGGCAAGTGATAGGAAAGGAATGATAGTTAAAATTGATATGAACAAGGCCGATGATAGAGTGTCCTAGAGTTTCCTAGATAGGGTATTTTTAAATTTTTAGTTCAAAAAGCAATGAAGAATATGAGTAGAAAACTATTACAAAGGAACTAAATTCTTAGTACTTGTAAACAATTCTTCAAATTATTTGTTTGATAGTAGTAGAGGATTAACGAAATGGGATCCCAGATGACTATATCTATTCATAATAATGGTTGAGGCTTTGGGGAGATGTATAGGATAAAAAAAGGCTTCAAGAGCACTTAATGGATTGAATCCAACATAGAACCTAGGAGGTATAACTCACCAATAATTTATGTATGATAAAATACTACTAGGGAAAACAACAATGGCAAGAAGCTAGAGAGTTTAGAAGGATACTAAATTTGTATGAATGGGCATCCCATTGGAAAGTTAATATAGAAAAGAGTAAGATTTTCTTCATAAACACCATGATAGACAAATAAAGAAGAGTGGCTAGAGAGATTGGTTACTTAAATTCAACCATACCATATACATATTTGTGGATTTCGATGTTTATAGGAGACTATAAATAGCTATTATGGAATGGATTGATAGATAAATTTCAAAAGAAGATGACATACTAGAAAGGAATTTTACTTATCCAAGCTAGAAAAATACAATTGTTGAAGTGTACATTACAAGCCATCCTAGTATATCAGTTAGTTTTTAAAATACCTTTCAAAGTGGTTAATACTATGGAAGGAATCCAAAAATAATTTTTATAGACTGGTTTAGAAGAAAGGAGTAGATTACCTCTAATTTTATGGGAGAAGGTATGCCATCCCAAAACACAAGGATAATTAGGCCTTCAAATAATTAGAAACATCAACCTACCACTATATACAAGGGTAGGGTGTAGCAGGGGGTTATGCATAGTGGCTAATCATCGTTAATTAACGAATATTTTTATTTTTGAAATTTAGAATTGGCTAATATTAGGGACCCTTGACCAAGGCCCATTTGCCTAAAAATTTTGGGTGTATTATTTTTTGGGTAGATTCACCCAAATTTTATAATAATTATGGACCATTTTAAGTTTAAATATCCAATATTACCCCTAATAATAGGGGACTTATTCACCTTGAAATTATAAAAAAAATGGATTTCAAAACTGATTCACCAAGTTTTTATAAATACATATTAGGGCCAACCCTTTATGCATAACCCTGGGGTGGAGAGTGATGAAGATTAGACCTTAGGCTTTGCTATTATTCACAGGTGCATATATACAACAGAAAATAGAAAATAACATGTCGGCACTAATAGAAGGTCTGCTAGATCATGTCGGCACTCACAGAAGGTGCCTAGTCATGTCGGTAAACAGTGTCGACAAACAATGTCGGCAACTATTGTCAGCAAGTACGCAAGCCTAATACACGTAGGAAAATTAAAACTAAGCCTAAGGTCTAACTACCTCATCATTCATCCCAACAAAAGAAGCATTGGACTCCAATGCTTTTAACAAAGAGGGAAAATCCCGAGACAGAAGATGAGTAGAAATCCAGCAAGCCTGATGCAGAAGTTGGCCATGACGGACCACCAGATAAGAAGTAGAAGTACCCTGGCGAGTCTACCGAGTCTTCGTATCAAAGAGTGTATCAGTGTGGAGCGGAAGCTATGCATCTGGAACCACATCAACAGGATGACTGATAGCTGGAGAAGATTCTAAGGTAGAATCATAGTATGGCTTCAGGAGATCAACATTGACGACGTCATGAATGCCAAGATGTGCCGAAAGATCAAGGCGAAAGGCATTCTCAGAAATTTGCTGAACAATGGTGTATGGCCCATAACGAAGAGGTTTGATCTTGCTATGAGTCTTATTCGCAAAACATCGTTTATCCAGATAAAACCAAACTTTGTCACCAACCTAAAAGTGATGAGGAGTGTGGTGTCGGTCCATCTGTTGTCTCTGTTTTTGTTGAGTCTTCTGTAGAATCTGAACCACCTTGGATTGAAGACTCTGCAAATGTTGTATAAAAGAGTTGGCCTTATCTTGCTCCTTCTGACTGTGCAATGTAGCAGGAGAGGGCAAAGACAAAGGCAACTCGTATGGAGCCAATGGCTGAAATCCAAAATATGTCTCAAAAGGAGAGTGTCCTGTAGAACTGTGAACTGCTCTGTTGTAGGCATGCTCAATGTGAGTGAGGCTCAAATCCCATATGGTAGGAGTGGAATGATGGTAAATCCTCAAACTCTGAACAAGAGTACGATTAACTACCTCTGTCTGCCCATCGGACTGTGGGTGATAAGTAGTAGAGAAGTTAAGGGATACTCCTAAGATCTTCCAAAGAGATCTCCAAAAGTGACCCACAAAATGCGAGTCATGATAGAAACAATGCTAGTTGGAAGATCAAATGAGCGCCAAACTGTCTCAAAGAAGAGTTGGGCCAAATCCTGTGCAGAACTTGTCTTACGACATGGAATGAATTTGGCCATCTTACTGAATCTGTCCACAACCACAAAAACACAATCGTGCTATCTAACTGTCATCGAAAAACCGCTCAAAAGGTCCATGGAAATGCTTTCCCAAGGATGAGAAGGAATGGGTAAAGGCATGCTCATTCCCAATTTTCTATTAGAAGACTTAGAACGGTTACATACAACACATTATCGTAGGAACTGAAGAACATCTCGCTGCATGTGAGGCCAAAAGAAGAATCTCTGAAGGTGATGAAGAGTTTTCTGCTTGCCAAAATGACCTCCATAGAGAGTAGAATGAGCCTCTTTCAAAAGAGACTCCCTGTGCTCATGAGGTACACATAGTTTTTCCAGTTTATACAACATGCCATCCTTAAGATGAAAGTCTTGAAGAGCTCTCAAATTGGAAGTAGAAGGATGTGAAAGCTGCTGAAAAACTGAACCAAAATCAGGATCCAAAGAATACTGTGTGGGCCAAGTTTGAAAGCCAATGTGGGAGGTAGTCACAACAGTCAAAGCAAGGGCTGAAGGTGGACGACTCAAACAATCTGCCACTGCATTAGTCTATCCCTTCTTGTACTTGATTACCAAATGGAATTGTTGCAAGTATGATGCCCACTTCATGTGTCGAGCCTCTTCAATTTTTGTTTGTGATTGAAGAAACTTGAGTGGCATATGATCTGTGTGAACTATTGTTTCCTTTCCCAAAAGATAGTGCCTCCAATACTTGATGGATTGAACCAAAGCATACAACTCTTTATCATATGTAGAATAATTCTTCTTTGCCTCTGAAAATGTTTCGGAATGATAGGCCACTAGATGGCCATTCTGTTTGAGCACGGCTCCAAGTGCAAATTGTGATGCATCTATTTCAATCTCAAAGGGATGAACAAGATCTGGTAGAACAAGAACAGGTGCAGTACACAATTTATGTTTCAAAGTGTCAAAGGCCTTTTGTTGATCCTTTGTCCACTGAAACTCAATTTTGATCTTGGTTAGATGATGTAAGGGAGCGGCTATGGTGGAATATCCTATAATGAACTTGCGATAGAAATTAGCAAGCCCAAGAAAACTTCTCAACTCTATGACAAAAGTAGGAGTTGGCCATTTGATCATGACTTCAACTTTAGTAGGATCCACTTGAACCCCTTTATCACTGATTACAAAACCAAGATAGGCAATGGAAGTTTTCCCAAAAGAACACTTAGGAAGATTGACATACAATTGGTTCTTCTGAAGAGTTTGAAGAACAGATTCTAAGTGCTCTAAATGACTTCTCCATGTAGGAGAGAATACAAGGATGTCATCAAGATAGATGATTACAAATTGATCTAAACAATCTCTGAATACTTCATTCATTAGCCGCATGAATGTGGCAGGTGCATTTGTGAGACCAAAGGGCATGACAAGCCATTCAAAAAGTCCCATTTTGGTCTTAAATGTTGTTTTCCAAGTGTCCTCAGCCTGAATCCTGACCTGATGATAACCACTTTTGAGATCAATCTTGGAGAAAAACTTTGCTCCTTGGAGCTGATCCAAGAGATCGTCAATTCGTGGAAGTGGGTATCTATTTTTTATTGTTATTTTGTTAAGTGCCCTGAAATCAATGCATAGCCTCCATGTACCATATTTCTTCAATACAAGCAAAATAGGTGAAGCACAAGGAGAAGTGCTAGGTTTTATGAAACCTTTAGCTAACAAATCATGAATTTACCTCTTAATTTCATCCATTTGCACTATTGACTGTCTATACATTGAAACATTAGGAAGTGGGGCAGCAGGAACAATCTCAATACTATGATTAATCTGTCTTTCAGGTGGAAGGCTGGAAGGTTCCTTGAAAATACCAGAATATGATTGAAGCAATGAATTTACTGAAGAGTGCCTATCAAGTGACTGCTTAGGTGCATGAGTTCCTTCATTAAGTGGCCTGATGAAGATGAGTGCTAGTTCCTTTGCTTGATTAACAACTTTCCTTGCTTACCTACAACTTAACATCAAATTGTGTGGTGTTTGTTGTGTGCTTCTAATTATGTAAGCCTTATCATCTTTGTGCAAAGTGAATGTGTTTTTGTACCCATCATGAATAGACCTTCTATCATACTGATAAGGTCTCCCAAGCAATAAACCACAACAGTCCATTGGAGTTACATCACACACCACAGTATCCACAAAAGTAGGACTGAAAGCAAAATTCACAGTGCATGTGTGTGTGATGTTAGATGAGATCCCATTATCCTTCCATCCTAATGGATACGGATGAGGATGGGGATTCATTGGCAACTTTAGTTTGTCGACAATGGACCTCGCAATCAAATTCTTCTACGAGCCACTGTCGATGATACAATCAATCACAAAGGTGTCATTCAAGTGTACCGTGGTCACAAACAAGTTCTCACGATCACTTTGAGAAGTATTCATAAGGGTTAATTTGTTTAACCCTGCTAACTCCTTGTATGTCTTATTTTCCCCTGTAGCCTCAATGGGACCCTCTTGGGTTTCCTCATTAGAAGGCTTTACAACTAGGGATTTCTTCTTCATATTTTGCAATTTGAAACATTGATGCTTTTGATGACCCTTCTTTTTACAATAACTACATTCCACAGTAGTTTTAGAAGAACCTTTGTGAGAAGAAGGAGAAGAGGAAGATGGGGAAGGGGAAGAAGAAGAAGAAGAAGACTTAGATGCCTTTGGAGAATTATTGGAAGTCTTCTGATTTCCTCCCGATCCTATAGAGCGAGTCCCTCGTGATGCGTCACGCAATTCTTCCTCGACAAGAAGGGCTTGATTGAAAGCCATATCGATGCTGACAATTGTCTTGTACTTCAATTTGTGGTAGAGCGGCTCCTGCAATCCACTCTTAAATTTGTTCACCAACTTGATGACATTGTCCTCTACTGCATTCAAAATGCACAATTTGTTAAACAAGAGAACATAATCACTAACACTCATGTTAGAATTTTGTCGAAGATGAAGCCAACGCATCTCCAAATCTTTGGCGTAGTTGGAAGGGTAAAAATTACTCTTCAACATGCATTGCATTTCATCCCATGAGTCAATGGGATTTTGGGTTCATTGGCGATCACTCACGAGGATCTTCACAATGCCAGATAATTTTAGTTTGGCAAACGCCACTTGTTGATCCTTTGCCAATTTGGTGTAATCGAACCAACTGCTCATGTCCAGGATCCAACTGTTGAGCACCTCCGGATCTCTGGAGCCACTGTAGATGGGAACATCACATTGGGGTTGAACGTCTTGGGAAGTGACTTTGTCAGCCAAAACACTCACAAGTTGTGTGAGTTGAGCCATTTTATCGGCCAATTCTGAGGCCATTTGTGCTCGAGTAGTTGCCACGAGGTTTACAAGGGAATTTAACAGGGTTAAAAATGCTCTTTAAAAATAGTTGCAAATGAATTGCAATTTTACAATAAAAAGAGCAATTTATGATAAAGGTCAAAAATATTTTGAAAATGACCTTTAAGAAATAAAATACCCTCTTACAACAATATGCCCTTAACTTTCAAATTGAAAATTAACAATTTTTTTTTTTTGAAAAGTAAATAAATACTTTTAAGAAGGAATGGGCAAAAATGTTTTAATAAAACAAAGTCCCCTTTTTAAGAGTTCAACAATATCATATAGTTGCTCTTATGCAATATAAAATAAACCTCCACGACATGAAATAGAAGGCTGAATAAAATGTCAACAACGAGCAATAATGAAGGCCTTTTGCTTACCCATTCCGGCCAAGGTGAAACGCTTGTCAACAACGAGCGTAGATGGTAGACACAGGATAGATGGCGCACTTGTTAAGGCTATCAACAGTGCGTAAGGAGGCACGTCAAAATGCTATCTGTATATCGGTAGTTAGACATGGCGCCTATGACAATAATGGAGTGGTCAACCTTCAACAACGAGCAGTTGGATTAGAAGCTGGAATATGGAATTGTAACGCAAAAGGGTGATGACGTGAAGAATCTCCCAACAGACGTAGATATCAAGTCTATTGTGGGCTTGTGAATGGCCAAACGGTCCTTTGATTTGGTGAACTGGTCTTGCAGACGTCAAATCGCAATGTCGTGTGTGTTTAATCAATAGAGATCAAACAACTCAGGATCTGCAATAATGCTTTGGTCACAGTAGGGAAGAAAATGACTGCTTTCATTTGGCTTCAGATGTTGGAAATGAACAGCAACAAAATAATGGAATTGATGTTCTGGTATGCAGCGTTCGAGAACGTCTGTTGCACAGTCAACGTGGGTACAACAAGGCTCCACATAGTGCAAATCGTCAACAGGCAATGCAACTTGATAGGAAACTATAGAAGTCTTTTGTTGGAATGAAGTCTACAGATCTACGTAACATGCCTTCCAAGTAGTAGAGACTTATGCCAATGTTAACAGAGCTTTTATCTATCAATAACTACAAAAATTGTTGATTGAAACAACAATTACACAGCACTTACGAGCTTTAAAGGACAAAGATGAGGTCGGATTACCCAAAATCACCATCAATTTTTTAAAGATTTGATACCAGATGATATGGTATAATGACAAAAAATGGTTTATTATTATTCATAGGTGCATATATATAGTAAAAAAGAGAAAAGAACATGTCCGTACTAACAGAAGGTGTTCCAGATCATGTCGGCACTAACAGAGGGTGCCTAGTCATGTCGGTAAGCGGTGTCGAAAAACAATGTTGGCAACTACTGTCGGCAAGTCGACAAGCCTAATACACGTAGGAAAATTAAACCTAAGCCTAAGGTCTAATCCTCATCAGAGAGTTATGAAGGAGGGACATTCAATATGTGCTAAAATATTGAAGGAAAAATATTTAGATAATATGGAAGATGTTAGACTACTTACTACACAAGATCCATGTTGGGGGTCTTCATTGTGGAATCACAATGTGAAGATGAGGGATTTATTATGGAAGGAATTATAATGGAAAGTAAGGGATGGTAGATCTATTAGCTTCTAGGAGGATGCATGGTTAGATATTAAACTACAAACCATGGATGAGGAGATGCATAGAATCTCAAGGGATCTAGAAGTAAGATATGGTAGGTCAGTAAGTGACTATATGATGATGATAGAAAATCAACTAATATAGATAGAGTTGAATACAAACCGAGAGAATATTGAAGCATTAAGTTGAAGGTAAAACTTAGATAATATTATATAAGTTTAGATATGCAACAAGATTCATTGACATGGGGATCTACCCAAGATGGTAGATTTAATGTCAACTCATGACTTTATTAACCCAACTATAGAATATGTTTTTCCATAGAAGAGAATATGAGGGAACAAATAAATTACTAAAGAAGACATATTACTATGGTTGGATGCATAAAATAAGATACTAACTATAGATAATTAACAAAAGAGAGGAATTCACTACCCAGATAGATGCTTTCTCTATGAACATTTGGTTCAACATATCTTCCTAGAATGTCTACTCACTAAAGACACTTTAGGCACTAATAAATAAGGTGGGGGTAATGTGGGCTTTCCCAAATACCATGTTGGCTTGGTTAGAGCAATGGGAGAAGCCTTTCACTAGTCCTAGACTCAATGGAAGCTGGAATCTAATTCCTTTCCACTATTCTTTGGAAATATGGATGGAAAGGAATAGGAGAATCATTTAGGAGAGTAGAAAAATGGGGAAAAATGTGCAAATTATTATATGAGCAATTATGAAAAATGTGAAAATAATTTTTTGACCAAACTTGAAATAGGAAATGAGGCTAGACTAAGTAGAACCTAAAACTTAGACCTAGTTGGTAGCTTAGATGGCACTCAGAATCAATTAAGGGCTAAGACTAAATGGTTATCACCTCAAGAAGGATGGATGAGTATTAACTTTGATGGACCATCATAGAGGAATCAAAGGAAGGTGGAGGCAGGTGCTATTATTTAGGGTAAATAAGGGAGGATAAAGGGTGCAACCTATGAATATTTGGTAATAATTGCAAGCAACCAAGTAGAAGATCAAGCTCTATTGATAGGGGTATAACTAACAAGAAACTTGGGTGTTAGAAAATTAATAGTCGAAGGAGATTCTTTGAAAAGCATTAATTATCTTAAGTAAGAAGCAAAGACAAATTCTCAAATAAGTAATATTTTTCATGATATTACAAATTCTCTCCAAGCCTTTGTTGATGTGGAAATAGTTCATATATATAGGGAAGGCAATATGGTAGTTAACATGTTAACCAATAAGGAAGTACTATCAGAGGATTATAAAAGGTGGATACCTCCAAGGGAGATCGACCTAGACATTTTAAGATTAGTTCAAAAAAATTAACATTTGGACAATACATAGTCCTTGTGTCAGGATGGAGAGTGAAGGGACATTGCACTAGGATATATGGTAAATGGACACCAAGTTGAGATTCTAAGAAACCTAGAATTTGTAGGAGGTTTTTTTTTCCATAGGGACTAGAGTAAAGGGATGAAAATTTATAAAATGTGATTGTATGGATTTGTTGGTGGTCATCCATGGGTGACATTTTTATTACATCTACAGATCTGGGTACTTCCTTCACTATTTTAGAGTATTTTACCTTCATAGATATCTCTCTTGGTTGTATGATTTTTTGGGTTTCCTTCTCCACAAGGATTGGAGTTAGGGCTTTTCTAGGTTTACTTCATATAAATTGGAGCCATAGTTTTTTGCATTTGTTTCTCCATAGGATTCAAAACCTAGGTTTTCCTATGTCTACTTATCCATAGGAATCCAAGCTAGGGTTTTATAGGTTTGTTTATCTATAGGGATCAAAGCAAAGGGATGAAACTTTATAGAATGTGATCCTATGGATTTTTTTATGGTCAGTCACAAGTGAAGATTTCATTTTATCCATAGAGCTAGGTACTTCCTTCACAAAATTAGAGTATTTTACTTTCATAGATAATTCTTATTATTGTAGGATTTTTCTCGGTTTGGTTTCCCATAGGGATCAAAGCTAGGATTTTTTGGACTTTTTTCTCCATAGGAATTACAGTCAAGAATTTTTAGGGTTTGCTTCTTCATAGGATTTAAACCAAAGGTTTTTCTAGGTTTGCTTCTCCATAAGAATTGGAGTCAGGGTTTTTTGGGTTTGTTTCTCCACAAGAATATAATCTAGTATTTTTTTGGGTGTGCTTCTCCATAGGAATTAGAGAAAATGTTTCTAGGTTTACTCCTTCATAGGGATAAAAATGAAAGGATTATAGTTTATAGAAGGTGATCCTATGGAACACTGGTGGAATTCAATGCTAGATATGCTTGATGAGTGTATGAAAACTCATGAAAAAGAGAAAGTTCTAGCCCAATGGATGCATGATCTAGATAAAATAATATATGGGTTGATCAAAGAAATGAGTATGAATGTTAGTTTTAAGAAGTTCACATAGAATATATTTGAAAGTGAAAGGAGCATAAGTAACGACTAAAGTGCATGGTTTTTGTTATACTGTGGAACTAAGTTCTAGATTAGTTGATCCACAAGGAAGGGATACTTAGAAGACTATAAAATGTTGGTTTAAATTTTGTCTTTCAGTGTTTGTAAAGTTGAGGGTGAACCAAAAACTCTATTTTTAGGCTTGATTTAGATATTTATGGTTTAAGTAGAATTAGTTGTAAGATTTTGTTTTTAAGGTTCTAGGTGATCTAAAATTCCCTGGGCATGTGGTCTAGGAGATATCACTAGACCTATGTTACCTTTAGTCATAAGGAGTTTTGTATATAAATTTGTAATTTTTTAAAAGGGTTTGGGCCCTTTAAAAATCCTATTTTTACCCTAATAAAAGAAAATACTGTTATTTTGGGTTATCCCTTAGTCAATAAGGCCATGGAGTTCAAATAATTACTATCATACTCTAAGAAGACTATTGGATAATTGGTCAATACTACAAAATATAGGATTTGTTTCATTAACATGGTCCTAGATTTAAAATATATAATTCTAGATATTTTAGGATTTAAGGTTTGAAAATTACCATTAATATATTTGGGTATTCCTTGGTCCATTAAAGGAAATAGTAAGTTATGCTACTCGATTATTTTGGATAGAATAAAATCTTATTTGTTAGGTTGGAAAGGTATGTTCTTAACCATGGATGGAAGGCTACAAATCACAAAGTTTACATTGTAATTTATCTTTATTAATATGATGTCATTTAAATATTTCCAATAGGTATAGCATCCAAATTTAATAAAACTCAAAGAATTTTTCTTTGCAAAATATGTGAGAAAAAAAATTAGATTTCCTCTTTGTAAGTAGCACAAGGTTTATAAAGGAAAGAATATTGAAAGGGAAAGCTTGTAAAATTTTAGATTTATGAACTTTACATTAGGATAAAAAATTGGTTGGATATTATATGGAAATTAAGGAAAAACTAGGAAAATATATTACTTCAAAAATATATAGATTTTGTCATGCAATAAAATTGTTCAAGAAAAGAACCCTACCTAGGGGCTTGACAATATGAAACTTCATAATAGAGAATTTGCAATTGATCAAGAAACATTTGGGGTGGTCATTCAATGAGAGGATTCAACATATTTTTAGCTTGGTGTTTGGTTGAAGCATTTGATCTAAAAATGCAATTGTTGGCTTAAGAACGTTTAGTGTGTAGAGGTTTAAAGGTCAAAATTTATAATAATGTGAGATATAATTCTAGATCATGGATTTATATTAGCAACCTAGTTGATGGAGATGATCTGAATAAAATAGTGAAAAGCTTCAAATTATGCTTCAAGAGTTCTATTTCTCGCTTTTATGTGGAGGATGAGCTAGTGTAAAATATTTGAAAAGATGGTGGATACTCGACTAAGTTGGAATATAAGGCCTTAGAATGGTCAAAAGTTCCTTTCCCTATATATTTTCATTTAAATAATGTTTGGACACTTGAATCCCTCCGTAAAGACTCCAAATTCATTTAGTTAGTAGTCTAAAATAGAATTCTTACAAGTGAGAGTATGTAAATAAGATGACATTGTGGATATTTTAGATGTGCATTCCATAAAAAGGATCTAAAAGAATCAAATCATTTATTTTATCAATTTATGTTTGCTTACACCATTTGGGGTTATGTGTGAGTGTGAGTGTGTGTGTGTGTGTGTGTGTGTGTGAGTGAGTATGAGAGAGAGAAAGAAAGATAAACATTGAATGAGTTGATGATATATTGAACTATTTACAAGGCTAGATCATTATGTATTATATGGAGGATTAGTCATGCTATTACTTGTTTAAATATTTGGATTAAAAAAATTAATGTAAAATTTAAAATAAAAACTCAATATAAATCCCATGTTTGTAATCATACTATTTTCTATCCTATCAAATGTTTGTGGACATGAAGTTTTAAGTGAGAAAAAGAGGTGTCACTCTCTTAGTTATAGGGTTTGAGTATACATGTATGATTCATATATGAATATAGAGTTAATACAATGGATGTGTATCAATATATGGTACAATTGGATTCACCAATATTTGTTTTCACAATGCATCCAAAGAAAATCTAGGAAAAATTGATGGAGGTCGCATTTTTTATAATAATAAAGTCAAAATTCTCTTTATTTAATCACAATCATATAGAAATTCAATTAATAACTATGCAAATGCTAGGGAACTTCTTGTTAGGATCAAAACTACCATAAAGAAAGTATAAAAAGGTAAAGGTAAAGGTAGTTTTTAATGTCTATGAGGCAATAGGCCATGTGAGATGACCCTCATGGAGGATGTTGTTTACCCAATACATGGTTATCCAACCATACTTTGGTTACTAAAGCATGGTGTAAACCCCTACTCCCTTAAAGGATGTGAACCTTGGTTATTTCTTTAGAGTTCTAAGGTCTCAATCATTATGCCCACTTAGAGAGGACAAAAATGTAATTCAATTGAGGTTGGTTCAAAAATTATTACTAATATTATTTAAAATGATATATGGATTGAATAAAAAAATACCTTTATTTATGATGTCCATATACTATAGTTGGATGAAGTATCTTGGAAATGTTAAAACACACACATATAAGGAAGTAGGGTAGTATATAATTTAGTCAATCATCATATTAATCTTTGTCTTGGTAAAATTTGAAATTCAGAAGCAATTGGCTAAGGGTCATTTTACATTTTAATGAAAATGATAATAAGGATTAGATTGTGGAAATATAGGAGTTTCAGAATGATGAAAAATATCTTTGATAGAAATACAAAATAGATATGGTCTAATTGATCTAACTACAAATATAATTTTACGTTATTTTTATGTGATCAAATCTTAATAAAATCCACATATTGTTTGTTAAAAAACAACTTATCACTCATTTAAAGTTTTAATAAAATTTTAAAATCATCATAAATTTTAATTCCAATTTGTTAAAATATATTTATTAATACAAATCCAATAAATCCCATAAAATATTTTTATATTGTAATAATTAAATAAATACAAAAACTTCACTTATAAAAGTTATTAAACAAGAACAGTCTTGTCTCGTATAAATATTTTAAACAAAATAATAATTATTGATTAATTTAAATTAGACACTATTTGTATTTCTATACAGGAGGATAAGTTGGATTGAAATATATCATGATATGGTGGATACTTTGTTAAGTAGAATATAAGGATTTAGAGTAATCAAACTTTCCTATTCTCAAGTATCTCCCTTGGAAGAATGTTTGATCCATTGAGACACTCCCTAAGTCCTTAACATTCCTTTGGTTAGAAATTCAAAGTAAAATGCTTACAAATGAGAATGTACAAAGAAAATAATATCATGGACCTTTTTAGAGTGCCTTGTGTAAGAAGGATCTAGAAACATAACATCATTTGCTTTTTAATTTTTCCTTTAATTTCTAAATTTGGGATCATATTTTCTAAGTGAGAATATATTGGGTAGCTCCATTAACATTGAAAAAGTTGATGAAATGTCCAATTATTTCCTTCAAATTTTAAGCATTATGCATTCTATATGATAATTATTGTTGTCATTGTTTGTTGGAATCTATGGCTTGAAAGAAGTAATGGAATTTTTAAAAATATATCTCAGTCATGTTCAAGTTTACTACTACCTTCCCTAAAAGTTTTTTAGAGGCATGGTGCTAGCCTCTTTGTTATAGGATTTTAATATAAGTGAAATGGTCATCTATGATAATGGAGTTAGCACAAAGGATATTTGTCTATATATGGTAAAATGGAATTGTAGAAGTATTAGTCTTTAAAATTAAATTTGATGGTGCTTCCAAAGAAAAAATTGTAATAATGAAGGAAAAAAATTTCTCACTTGCTCAAAATCATATGGAACTTCAACTAACAACTATACATAGGCTAAGGCACTTTTAATAGGGATCAATATTATTATTGAAAACTGATTCAAATATTTTTTAATTAAGGGGATTCAAAAATTATTGCTAATGCTATACGGATCATAAAAAAAAAAAGGTCTATCTTTTTTGGAAGCACTATATTTGAAATGACAACATAACTATAGAGAAGGAAATATGCAAACAAATAGTTTATCCATGTTGACCTTTGTGTTACAAAATTCAAGTTATAAAATACAATTAATTAAGAAAGATTCTATCTTTGAATAAATGTAAATTTCTTTTTAATAAAATTTAAATTTTATAAAACAATTGACCGAGGAAGATTCTATCTCTTAATAAAACAAATATCAAAGAATTTATTGTGGAAAGATAATAATTTGAAAAAGAAAGCAATTGACTAAGAAAGATTCTATAGCTTAGTAAAAATGATATGAAGGAGACAATAAAGAAAACATAACAATTAAAAAAAATAACAAATATCTTTAATTTAAAAACAAACTAATATAATCTAATTAACCTAACAACTAATGCTTAAATAAGACATTCATTGGCTTAAATTTCAAAAAGGGAGGAGGGGGTACATATTTTATATTACAAACCTTTTGCCTTATGCAATGTCATATACAAAATAATCATGAAGGTGATGGTTGAGCAACTAAAGTCTCTTCTAGGAAACATTATATCCTTAGAACAATGGGGTTTTGTAGAGGGAAGATAGATATTATATGGGGTGGTTCTATCTCAAGAGACAATCCACTTAATGTAAAAATCTGACAATAGAGGAATGTTCATAAAATTGGATTGTCAAAGGCTTATGATATGGTGGAGTGGACATTCTTGTCAAAGATGATGACAACCTTTGGCTTCTCTTAGGATTGGATAGAGTGGATCATAAGCTACATATCTACTTCAACATACTCAGTGTTAATCATAGGTCTTTCCTTAAACCATTTGGATCCACTAGAATCCTTCATAAGGGATATCCTTGTTTCCCTTATCTTTTCTCATATTGTATGAAGGATTAGGCAAAATTATCTTGAGGCGAAGGCTACAGGGTTTGACCATAGGTATAAATATAGGTGAGGAGGGTTTGAGTCACCTATAGTTTGTGGATGACACATGATTGATAGGAGTGGTTAACCTCAAGGAAACAAGAAAAAATAGAGATATTATTAATGTTTATCTGAGGGCCACAAACCAAGTCATTAATGATAATAAATCCAATGCACTCTTCTTCAATCTTAACTAAAGGCTTTAGGATAAAATTTTAGAGATCTTGGAATTCATGAGGACTTCTCTCCCAATGGTCTATTTGGGGTACCTCTACACTTTAAAAAATTTAAGATAATTTTTTTGAGAAATATTTTAGACCATATCAAAGAACAAATTAACCACTGGTATCACAAATGGTTAACCTTTAGGTGTAGACTAACTTTTTTATAGTTATTCATTCGTGCTATGCCAATCTACAAATTTTCTATCATTTTTGTCCCAAATACCATATGGAAAGAGTTATAAAAAATGGCCAAAACAAATTTATAAGGAGGAGAAAAAGGCAAGAGGAAATATGCATTAATAGGCAAGGACAATGTAAGCTAACCCAAGGAAAAGGGAGGTTTGGTCTTAAGGATATCAAAGCTAAATAATAAAGGTTTGGATGGAAATATTCATTGGAGGTGGATCTCCCAATCAATTTATTTATTCAGTAGACTTTTAACTAGTAAATATTTGGGATAGATGAACCCAAATGAGGTGTGTTGTTTCTATTTGGATGTTGATGGGTCACTAGTGTGGTAGGCTCTAAAGCTAGGATTTCAAGTAGTGAAATATGGATTACTTTGGAAAGTGGGAGAGGCGAGAAGATACTATTTTGGATATATTCATTTGATCATTACCCACCTATCATTATTGAATTTCTAGAACTACAACCATTACAAAAAACCATGGAAAGCGAGGGTTGGATTAAGATTCAAAGTTATTTTAACACTGGTCACCTAGAAAATTATATGCTTAAGCAGTTTAAAAAGTTGGAAGAGTGGCCAATTAAAATCCCTATGGAATTGGTACCCATCATGACTAAAATATTGATAGGAATATTTTTTTGTGATTAGGAGGATGAATTATCTTGGGGATATGGGATCCATGGAGACTACATAGTGAAGGATAGATATAAAAACATCCTTCCAAAACCTCCTCCTCATGCATAATAGATTGAGGATTGCAGAAATATTTGGTAGTCCAAGGGCTGGTTGAAAGCAAACTTCTTTGCATGGTAGTTCATGCACAACGAAATTCTTACTTTTGATAATTTGAGGCATAGGGGAGGAGTCCGTCCATCATATTGTTTTTTATGCTACAAAAGTGAGGAAACATCTAACCACCTGATGTTAGTGCCTGTTCACATGCCATATATGGGAGATGTTTTTTAGCTTATAAAATCCAAGGTAATGATGATCTAGATTAGATTAATATTTGGTAAAGATGGAAGAGGGACATACTTAAATTTGAAACACTTTGTATCAGGTGGAAGCTTGGATTTAACTTTATTTGGTGAAAATTATGGTTGGGAAAAAATGACATAATTTTTAGAGAAACCTTTTCATCCTTGGATGGCATCTGACAAGTCATTTGGAGCAAAGTCACGAAAACTGTGGTAATGTATGCTAAAGAGGAAACTTAGGCTAATATAGGGATGATGGAGAAGGAATTTGAAGTGCAAGAGGGGCAACACAAAGCTAGTTGAGAAAAATACCCTAGAAGGCTATATTAAAATTAATACTAATGGAGCTACAAAAGGTAATCTGGGTAGAGCTGGAATTATAAGAATCATGTTGGGACAATGCTCTATTGGGAATTGTAGGAACTAGGCAAGCCTAAGAACATTGAAGTATAAACCTTAACTATCAAATTTGCTTCTATTTGGGCAATAATACAAGGTTATAGTAGGATAATCATAGAATTAGATTCTCAAATCTTGGTAGGAGATCTCAATTGAATGAGGAACTTTACTTTGGAGACGTAGAGGTTGAGGATTATTGTCATCCAAATTAAGGAGTTGTGGAGATAATTGGATGATGTGATCCCTATTTATGTGGGTAGAGCTCTCAATACAATGACAACCTTGTTAGCTAAGGCAAGTACCAAAGAGGTAGGGGTTTAGTGGTGCAATGGTATAACTATTGAGGATAAAAAGATTAAGTAAGTTGGTGAGCAAATCCAATGTTTGACTAATTTGAACAACCATTACAAATAACTGGTTTAGGAGATTTGGTTCCAATGAAAATCTCCTTTTAGCTCTTAGGATCTTGAGCTTTAGAGTTATAAAATTTTGAACAACGAATACTCTTGCTAACGAAGGTTGAAGAAGTTTCATTTCAACTTGTAAATAATATTGTTTTAATACATTTTTTTTTCAAATTCTTAGAAAAACCTAACAACTAGAATAATAATGTCCATGGGGCTAGGTGGATTGGTAAGCTTGGGCACTTACCAAGAGGAGACCTAGGTTCAAAACTCGTGGGCGCACCCAACTTAGCATAGGCAGTAGTCTGATCCGACTCCTCTGAGTGATGCGCCAGACCGACGATGATGGTATGAACCTTGTGTAACCGACGGTCCCCATCTCACGTCGGGTTAACGTTAACGAGACAATGGGTTTGTTGGAAGCAGTCATTGATGGTTTGAACCCTGCGCTGGCAGTTACTAAAAATTGTGATTGTAACCAATTCACCTATGTAACAAAAAAAAACTAAAATAATAATTAAATAAACATGCTTTAAACAACTTAACGGAATAAGCTCTAGTGGACATGTGTATTGTCCAAACATATTTAAATGCTGCAAGCGCAGCATGGACGACGGCGATGCCATTGCAAAATTAAAGAAGATATTGGTGATTATATAATCGAACCCATCTCCACCGGAAAGTTAGCCGAGCGTTGACCGGAAAAACACTACCACTTGCATTCAACCCTCAAATAATTTTGGTTTTTTCCAAGTCAAGAGGCCTTATCGTGAGCCAAATTACATTATCGTCGTACACAAGACAGTCCACATGTGGACGTTTTTAATTCTCAGGTTTGCAAGTGCATGTGTAGTGATCGATCCATATCTAATAGAAGTCGAAAGTTCCAATTAAAATATGGTTGTATAATCATATCGTATGCAAAAATCAAGTTTTCTATAATTTATGATCTCACCCACATTAAAAATTATTTTATTTTATACCTGAAGCGGGCTCTGTTCAGGCTCTGTTCAACTCTTTTAAGGTTATAAATAGAGAGCTGCGCTTAATTGTTCTTCCCACAACATACATAATGGCCACTTATTGTGCAATTGTGATATTGGCGACGTTGTTGTCGACAGCCAGTTTGGTGGTTGCAGAAAATTCTGCTTGTTCGAACGAAGAAAGTTGCAGAAATAAGACTGTTGCCCTCCGTCTCAAGATCGGAGCACTCGCATCTATACTTGTGGCCAGCGCCATAGGTGTATGCTTGCCGATTGTGGGGCGATCGATCAGCTATCTAAGGCCAGATGGGGGTATATTTTTTGTGATCAAGGCTTTTGCAGCAGGCGTTATTCTTGCAACTGGTTTTGTCCATATTCTTCCAGATGCCGTTAACTCTCTTACAAGTGCATGTTTGAACGAGAATCGTTGGCAAAAATTCCCATTTGCCGGATTTATAACAATGATGGCGGCCGTTGGCAGCCTTATGGTGGATTCTGCGGCTACTGGCTATTATCAACGTGCTCACCTGAGGGAACACCAGCCTGTTGTACCAGAAACAGAAATGGATAATACTGCCCAATTAGAAAATCAAAATGATCTACATATATATGGATGTGCTCATGGATACAGCATGAAGGATAAAGATTCCATTTCGGCTCTCTTACGCCACCGTGTCATTTCTCAGGTAAATGACGACCAGCCCAAACTAATAGATTTACTGTATATACTTCATGTACTCTTCACTTGTAGAAATATGCTACTGAACTGTGTGTGATTGCAGGTGTTAGAGGTTGGAATAGTGGCTCACTCTGTTATTATAGGAATATCAATGGGCGCATCTGAAAGTCCATGTACAATAAGACCTCTAGTTGCAGCGCTCACGTTTCATCAGTTTTTTGAAGGAATAGGTCTTGGAGGTTGCATAGCTCAGGTGATTTGATTTCTTCCCCCTATTGAGCACAGCCAAAAGCTTTGTGTTTCTTTCGTGGGTGTTTGGATGGTGGACTAACTTAAGGCAATGATCATGAATAGGCGGATCTCAAGAGGAGCTCGACAACGTTAATGGCATTCTTCTTTTCTGTGACGACCCCGTTTGGAATTGCGTTGGGAATTGCAATCTCGTCAACGTATAACGAAAATAGCCCAACAACGCTGAGGGAGTTTTCGACGCGGCGTCTGCGGGAATTCTGATTTATATGTCGTTGGTAGATCTTCTTGCGGCAGATTTTCTCAACTCAAGAATTCAGCGCAAAGTAACACTTCAACTGTGGGCATATATTTCTCTCCTGTTTGGTATCGGTGCCATGTCTTTGCTGGCTAAATGGGCTTAGTTCAATGAATAATACCCCGTTACAACAAAAGGGAAGATTGAAGCACGATCGAAGGCCTTAGATTGTTAGAGTATATTACATCATTTGGGTCATGTAAATGTACCACCTTTGGTACATATCTAGAGTAGGATTTTACTTTAGAGTAAATTTAGTTAGTTACTTCAAGTATTATAATAAATGCACAAGTGTCAATGTGCAAGTTGTAAATGTGCATGTAGTCCACATGTACATGAGTCCTAGGTAGAGTAAAGGCCAAGCAATCTATTTTTCTATATAAAGGCCTCATAGGTATAGATATAGAGAGAGAGAGTGAGAGTGATATAGTAAGTATACAATGTGTAGTAGATGTAGTGTGGTACAATGTAGTTCTTTCATATACTTTTATGGAGTGTTCATGTCCTCCATTATATAACATTGTACTATTTTTGTCATTCTCATTAATGGCATATTTTTGAGTTATTTGCAGATGTTCATTTCTTTATTTTCCTGCATATTATTGTGCCATTAGTTTTATAGTTATCTTAAATTAGTTATCCTTCATCTTGTGGTTGTACTACCTCCCATAAAAAGCTAACAATGGTATCAGAGCACATGGTAGATCAAATAGGAATAGGGAGAGCCACAAGTGAGACTGAGAGAAGAGCAAGAAATCTCAGTGCCAAAAATTTTGAGATTACATTTGGCTAGAGTATTTCCACAAGGTTGTAGAAAAAAACTCATGAAGACTAGGACTCAACATTCATTCCACTAGATTGACAAATCAACTAGTGAAGGTTATTATCTCTAGAATTATAAATTATTCCATTCTAGTTTCTAACATCTTGTTGCAGGAAAAGGAGATTCAAAAAAAGGTTGGGAAGCTTCCTACAAGAGATCTAGGAAGAATATCTTCTTAGAATCATTCCAACACTTGCAGCAACAAGTAGAAGATTGAAGATTTCAAAGACCTAAAAAAAGGTCCCATTACAAGAGCTACAAACCTGCAGATTGTAGAAGTGAAGAAAAGGCCATAGTAGCCTCATTGCAGACTCAAGGAAGAAGAGAATCCAAAGACGAGTCAAGGAGGAGATAGGAGATTGGTGATCTCCATTCAAGATCAAAATATGCAAAGTGCAAAAGTAGAAAAGATCATAGGAGCCTTGTTACAAACTCAAGGGAGAGAAGAAGACTCCAGTGAAGAGTCTCGATGAAGATAGGAGATTGGTGATCTCCAGTGCAGATTGAAGACTTCACCTTGAAGAAGTTGAAGAGACCATTAGAAGGTCTAGTTACAAATCCTAGTTCTAGAAGATTGGAGGTTGGTGATCTCCATTAAAGACTATAGTTTGCAGAAGAGAAGAAGGACCAACAAGGTCCTATTCTAGAATCTAGAAGTAGCAGATTTTAGAGATCCAAGAAGAAGATCTCATTACCAACACTTCCTTAGTAGAAGGTTGAAGGAAAGGTCTCATTTGGAAGACCATAAGAGTTACGAGATTGAAGACCTTGGTGAGGTCTCAAGGAGAAATAAGGAGGAGGCTTGGTGAGCCTCATTAAAGGAGATCAAGATAAGGTCATTAAAGGAGTTCTTAGAAGAACTCATTGGAGAAATCTACCACCAAGGAGAAGTTATTGATAGAGCAAAATTTGGGATAATTATCGCCATCCGACAACAAGCCCAAAAGGAGAAGAATTTGGCAAGGAGTGCCAAATCTTGAAGGAGAATACTGAAGACCTCAAGACATTCAAATTCTTGAGAAGAAGACCTAGATCAAAGTTAGAATTTGACAAAGAGAAAGGAGCCAAACATTACTACCAAACTAGAAAGGTTTGAAGATTACCTTTGAAGGCTAAAAGGCTCATCCAAAGATAGGGGTTTGCTGAATCTACAACAAAATACTGAAAGGGTCCTTGAAGGAAAACTCAACTGCGATTTGGGGGAGTTCCCTACCAAATTTATGAGTTTCAAGAACAACATTTCAGTGTAAAAATTGATTGCAAAAGGGCAGCAATTAAGACAACATTACTAGTTGCAAAACTTTAGGAGTTTTAGAGTTCATCCTAAAGGCTAATAGGAGTCACCTACTACAGATTAAAGGGAAGCAAGATAGAGGAGTTACTAAGCTACAAATTGGTGAGTTAAGGAGTTGTTTGGGACAACCAAGAATAGTTGCACATTCATCCAGTAAAAGGGCAAAAATAAGGTGAATCTAATCACCTTGCAATCCTTCATCTACAATGATCATTAAGGTAAGCAACTTGGGTGCAAATAGGTTCATTAGTTGAACTATAATTTGGGTTATTATTCAGTTTCATTAAAGCACCTTATTAAGGATTCAAAAGTTGCAAAGAGAAGGTTGCATTTTATAGTCTTCAAGGAGTGTAGAAGGAAGTTACTTTTAAGGTTATTACCTGCACAATTAAATAGGAGTTGGATATATTTTGATAGAAAGAAAAATATCATCTACCTATTGTCTATCTAAGAATCAAGAAGACTACATCCTACAACATTGATTGTAGTGCATATTATAGATTACTTTTAAGAGTTATTTATAATTACTCTTAAGAGAGTTGCAAAAATTATTAGTACATTCTTTAAGAGTTATTATTATTAGTGCATTGAAGGAGCAATAAGGTGAGACTACTATTGCACTATTCTAGATTGTTTAACTTATTTACTCTTAAATATCATTATGTGCATTGGTTATTAACTTGAGGAGAAAACCAAAGAGCACAAAATATACAAATATCAAAGTGTCTAAAGACACTATTCAATACTCAATACCTGCAAATTATTGAGGCCTATAGAAGCCACCAAGTAGATCAAAATTCCTCCAAGGAGTGGAGAAGAAGAAGGCAACCATAAAATCAGAGAAAGAAGCTACAAGAAGAGACTTGAAGTGCCTCATATCTAAGGTACAAATTAAAGGTTTACAGATTTGTATGAGAGCACCAAATTTATCTCCCTCTATTACATCGAAGGGATATATTATGTATACATAGATATTATCTACAAGAAGCATTAGTTGGAGCCATTTGAAAGAGGCTCAACATCTGCTCATATACAAGGAGCAAGTACTAGGTAGAGAGCACGTAAGAGATGAGCCAACAAAGGGCTCAAGAGTGCTATAGCAAAGAGCCATCCTAGGGCTCAACATCCAGTGTGTATTGTGGTGTCCTATCATCCACAACATCAACGTCTATAATAGCAAACATCTACAAGCATCGAAGCCATGAGAGGATAGTATATTAGTGCAGTCATTACAACACGATACAGTAAAGAGAAGAGGGCTTATAGCTAACAGAAGAGGTGCATTATTGTGGGAGAGTCACCAACTAAGAGTAGCACCATAGAACCGGCCTCATCGAACCAGAGCCAACATGGTGAAGGGAAGCATATTTCTTCCGCCTGAAGAAAGTGTTGAGAGTAAGGAAAAATAGTTGTGTACTCACTATCAAAGGAGTTTTATAAAGATTGATAGACGTTGGAAGAGACCATACATTCAATTAAGAAGGCCACCACTTGTCACATACAATAGAGTGTTTGATAACACTCATAAAGGAAATACTCAAGATAATGTCTAAGTTTTGGACGTTGAAAGGCATCATTGCAAGCATAATCATCATCACCAATTGGTTAAATAAGGAAGGAGTGTTACTCAAAGACCAAAGCATTATTATAATGCCTCACAAGCTCGTAGTAACATGTGGGTGCAAGTCTAAGGAGAACAAAAGCTACATAAGCACCCAAGTCCAAGCAATTATGGTGAAGTCCAAGCAAGTGTAAGTAATTGTAAGTGAAGTTTAAGGAGAGGATATTGAATTCAGTTACATTACAGCGAAGATGCATTGAAAACCCAAAGCCAAGGATTCAAAGGATGTCCACTAAAATCCTATCATAGATCAATGATTCCAACGCCCATTAGGTGTTAAATGTTCGGGTGGAAAAGATAATACCAACGTCTAGTGAAATCTTACATCACCACCATCAAGAGAGAGCTAAACCACTTAAATCACCATGGTCAAGGGAGAGCAAAACCACCTACATCACAATCGTCAAGGGAGAACAAAATCGGTTACATTATCGTCATCTAGTGAGAGCGTCCTATCTCAGAATACTCACTACCAACCAAGCCGCCTACGTTGAAGGAAGATAAGTATATTATTCAATTATTTGCTTTCTAAAAATTGGAGTTATAAGGTGTTAAGCATAAGGTTGATTACTATTATTAAAATAACAACCTTAGAAAGCAAGGAAGCCATCCTAACAAAAGTAGAAGAAATTATAGATATTTGCAAATCACCAAGTAGGAGATATAAGGTTGTCAACCTTAGTAAACCAAAAATATATTATTGGAATTTAGAAATATTAAACTATTAATATCAAGGGATATAAAAGGAAGTTCTTCATTTACTTAAAGAAGTTGGAATTATATACTTACACTTGTCTCATATTCATACTAAAGAGGAAAAATAAATCCAACCATAGAGAACTTCAAATTAAGTGCATAGTTCATTAGGAGAGATAAGGTGAAATAGAAGTTGATTATTGTTACTTACAAAACATTACAAAATCAACTCAAAAAGTGAACTATTATTTACTAAGCACTTTATTAAGCTTATAGCTTACTCTAATCACTAGGGAGACAAGGAATTCTACAAAACCTAAGTCTGAAAAGGTCTCTATCAAAATAAAGTCATACACTAGGGAGATATAAGGATCATCATGACAACAAATAAATTCATCCTTACAAAATCTCAACTACTTAAAGGTCCAAATTATTTCTCATGGAAAAACAAAGTGAGAGCAATTTTAATAGTTGAGAAGCTTTGGGAAATTGTCAAAGGAATAACTACTAAACCTAATTCAGGTGATACAGAGATTCAAAAGTTTGAAGAGAATGATGCAAAAGCATTAATGATAATAACTTTTGCCATTACATATGAAATACAACCTTACATCAATTCAGTAGGAACATCTACAGAAGCTTGAAAAACCCTAGAAAAAATATTTGAAGGGAAAAATAAAGCTATTATCCTAAATCTTCAAACTCAATTACATTCTCTAAAAATGAATAGTGGAGAAAATATAGAACTATTCCTAAGAAAGGTAGTAGACATTAAGGGAAAATTATTAACCTTGGGAGAAAATATTGAAGATAAATTCCTTGTTCAAGTAACCATGAGAGCACTTCTAGACAACTACAAGCATCTAGTTACATCTTTACAAGTACTAAGTAAAGATACATCATTTGATGAGCTAATCAACATTCTTCAAGAATATGAGGTAGAAAGTACAGTGAAAGATGAAATGACTAACACTACATTAGTTTCAAAAGATACTCCACAAGGAAACATAGCCTCATCTTCAAAAGGATGAAAGCCTTGGAATAACAAATATTGTCATGTATGCAGGAGAAAAGGTCATAGTACTAATTACTACAGATTCAATCCAAGGAACCAAAATCAAGGGAGTCAAACAAACTATGGAAACCAACCAAATAGGGTATTCCAACCAAGGTAATATCAAGCTCAAAATAATCCTCGACAACAACAGTTTCAGCTACCTCAATTGGAATATCAAGGAGGAAATCATAAGGGACACTTAGCTCAAAGGATTCAAGAAATTGAAGAACTAGAAGATCCTACAGATAATGAAGTCAAAGATCTCTCAACAAAGATAGCTTTTTATGAAGACACTAATTACTTGCTTGAACAGGACACAAACAACAAAGAAGGAGAACTTAAACTTCAGTACTAGATAAAAGATCCATATTGAAGACTAAAGTCTTCAATACCCAAATAATGTAATACAAGGGGGTGTTAGAGTATATTACATCATTTGGGTCATGTAAATGTACCACCTTTGGTACATATATAGAGTAGGAGTTTACTTCAAAGTAAAGTTATTTAGTTACTTCAAGTGGGGTTATGCGTAAGGGGTTGGACTTGAAATGTACTTGTAGAAACATAGCGAATCCTAATAGAAATGAAGGTGAATCAAGGCAAATCCTAAGTAGATCAAATCAATATTCTTCACACCAAAATTTGGGGTATTTGAAGCCCTAAAATGTAAGCTCATCTTTGGGGCCAATTTTGACATACTAAGTCACCTTATAACTTCATATAAACACAAACATTAGATAAGTATTGAAAAGAGTTTCCAACGAGTACAAATATGCCTATGTTTTGATATATATTGTGGTGAATTGACCCTAAGAAAGAATTGGGCCCAAAAATTTCATGCAAATAAGCGAACGCCAAGGGTACTTATATATTCGCCATTTCTCAATTTTGGAAATCCTAATATTTGCCCAATTTGTGAATATTCGCTGCTATGGATAACCCTGACTTCAAGTAATATAATAAATGCACAAGTGTCAATGTTCAAGTTGTAAATGTGCATGTAGTTCACATGTACATGAGTCCTAAGTAGAGTAAAGGGCAAACAATCTATCTTTCTATATAAAGACTTCATAGGTATAAAGATAGATAAGAGAGAGTGAGAGTGATATAGTAAGTATACTGTATGTAGTAGATGTAATGTGGTATAATATGGTTCTTTCATATACTTTCATGGAATTTTCATGTCTATTTTCGTCATTCTCTTTAATAACATATTTCTGAATTATTTACTTATGTTCATTAATTTTATAATTATCGTAGATTAGTTATTTTTCATCTTGTAATTGTAATACCTCCCATCAAAAGCTAACACGCATTACTTGCTTCCCAATAATACCAGATCAATCGTCGTGTGTACGTCGATGTATGTTGTAATCAATATGTTCAACTTCATTAGGGCTTAGTTCAATGAATAATACCCCGTTACAACAGAAGGGACGTTGTAAGCAAGATCGAAGGCCTCGCATGATTTGCTTCACAATAATGCCAGATGAACCGTTGTGTGTACGTTGATGTATGTTGTAATCAAAACGTTCATGTTCATTATTTTTAATCTATTTGAATAATTCATCTCTAGGAATCACGTTGACTTTATTATTGTAGCAGTGCAGGGTGTCCAAGCATCGCCTGAATCGAGATGTTGCTACCGACGCCTAAATATATATAAAAGTGCATATTTTTTTATCACGAATCTTTATACACCTTGAGATTATGATTACGAAGAATACTGTTGATTATTGAGATAACTCAAACTCTGTTAAGCATCCAGATAATTCAAAGATATCTTTAACCTGGTTCTGACCCACTATTCTATTATACCATTCTGCCAAGACGTAGCGTTGTATATATAAACATTGAGCTCATTATAAAAACGTTTTCATGCCTATGTACAAACATTGTGCTCATTTTTTTTAAAGAAAAAAAATCTCAAGGCTTTAATTTCGAGATCAGATTGTCATTTCGACCAACATGGCAAGTTGCAGCAAATATATGGCGTGGCCTAGAGCTATCTGAATCACATTCAAAATAGAAAAATATGAAAAAGCTAATTGAATAGAATAGCGAGAAGTATCACGTGAAGTAAAAAATGCTACCATAAAAGTCTGTAAGAAATCTTTCCTATTAATTATTGTTGTGCATGTGGATGGAGGAAAATTCTAACATAGTGCATTGCTTATGAATTTAATGTTAGATGTGGTGATTCTTTTCTGCTTTGCATGTGAATAAATGTAGACTTCTAACTTCGAAGCTATGTTTTCAATATGCTCGACTATTTTCATGTATGCTTAATATTTGATTTAGCAACTTTGAGGGAAAAGGCTTTAAATGTTGAAATATTTGGATGATAATATTGCTTATTTTGTAAAGCAATTTTCCATGGTTAAGTTGTTTTGGATATATATTTTGTAGACTATAGTAAATTATTTTACATGGTTCATATTCTCGATGATGAAAATCACTTTCCAACATTTTATATAAATTTAAAAATGTAATCACTTTCCAACATTTTATATAAATTAATAAATGTAATCACTTTCCAACATTTTATATAAATTAATAAATGTAATCACTTTTCAACATTTTATATAAATTAATAAATGTAAAGTTTTTATTAGTCCAACAAGGACAACGCAGTAGTTTGGGTTTTGTTTTTTTTTTGGGGAGGCCTAAGGTTCAAACCATAACATACCTAAACAAGGATAGGCTAGATGGTAGTTGTCGGGTGTATGTTAGTTGATTAGGTTGGCTACCCTAGTTTGATGCTCCCAAGGATTGGGGTCCACTTGACTTTGTCTAACCCAATGGGTTAAGCTTTATGGTGGTAACACTAGGATCCTCGAGGTCTAGTTGAATTTGTCTAACCCAACTAGTTAAGGTTTATGGTGGCATCATTGACTATCCTAGTTTGATGCCCTCGGGCTCAAGGATCAAGGTTTTGTTGACTTCGTCTAACCCAACGAGTTAGGATTTATAGTGGTAGTACTAGGATCCCATTGACTTTATCTAACAAAATGGGATAGGATTTATATGGAAGCATTGGCTACCCTAGTTCGATGTGATGGTCCCAAAGATCAAGGTCTCATTGATTTCATCTAACCTAATGGGGTAAGATTTATAGTGGAAGCACTAGCTACCCTAGTTTGATGCCCTTAAAAGTCGAGGTCTTGTTGACTTTGTTTAACCCAATGGGTTAGGGTTTATAGTGGCAACACTCACTACCCTAGTTCGATGTTCTTGAGGGTCGAGGTCCAGTTGGCTTTGTCTAATCAAGTGGGTTAGGGGTTATAGTGGAACCATCCAATGGTGTTATAGATTACTCTATGTATTAAAATAAATAAATATAATCTAAGGTTCAAACTACAGTATGGGTGAATGTGTGAGGGGATGGGTGTGTGGTGGATGTGTGTTAAATTCTCTATTAATAAGCATAGATCTTGGATTTACAAGGGTTCATGGTTGGGGGAGTAGTGCGTTGGTTGTAGGGGTTTCTCACACTAACCAAAATAAAATAAATAAATAAATATAAAAAATTTAATGCAATTTTACATGCATGCTGTTTTTTATTTATTTTATTTTTTAATTGAGCAAATTTTTATTTTTTATATTCAAATATATATAATTTTTAAATGAAAACATGATTTACTCATTTTAAACACTTTTAGATAGTTTTTCATTTATTACTAATTAAAAAAATTAAAAATACAAATACAAAAAATTGTAATTATGAAAAATAGATCCAATTAAAAATTTATACTCAACATTATTCAAAGACCCTTAGTTGACAAGAAGTGTTGATCCCACAAATTATAATAATTTCATGGTTCCTCAATTGTTGAAAGTAGGTCATATAGTTAAAAAAAAATCAATACCTTAAGCCTCATTGATAATATATTATCTAAATTCTTTTTCTTTTTATTCTAAAGACTACCTCCTTGATGGATTTGTCATAAGAAATATTACAATATCTAATTTTTCCTTACTATGTAATGTTTCAATGATATAATAATCTGGTCTTCTCTTGGATTTCCAAAACCTACTTCATTATAACCTTTTGTTATTTTGTTAATTTTTTGATCAAAATTTTGAGATCCTTCATTTTTAAATTACACATCATCTCTTAATTGTTTATTTTGAAAGAGCTAACATACAAATTCTTAATTTAGATTAAAATACCAATTTGGAGTCTCAATGGGTAATAAACCATTAAAATAAGAATAAAATCTCAAAAACCATATATATATAAATATAAATCAAGTATAAAAATTGATTCCATATTTATCAATAATTACAAATAAACATCATCTCTAAATTTATATAGAAAAATATGTTGAATATATATGTTGAAATAATATTTGAACTTGTTAGCAAATAAGATAACTTGATCACGAATCAAACCTTTTAGCTGGAAGGAAAAAAGAGGACAATTTCGAAGTGGAAAAGGAAGTTGGGAGGAGCAGCGATGAGTGGGAAGGTAGCGACGGGAGGGCACGAGAGCGGGAGTGCCAGCACTATGAACCTGGGCACCGACAAGTTGGAGGGCCACAGCAAGGCAAAGGGAGGGCAGTCAAAGAATGGAGGCTCGATGGAGTTACTCGAAGATGGAGGCAGACATGGGAAGGTTCCGCTTGACAAAGGGAGAGACTGCCAACAAAAATCGTATGCAGAGGCAACAGCTTCTAAAACCCCAAATGGTATTTTCCCTAAGGATCTCTTTTTGTTTGGGGATGAACTAGACATCCCAAAGGAAATCCTATCAAGTTTCATCGAATTTGAAAATTTTACCCTAATCGGGAAGTTTATTGGAGGGCGTCCCGATATGGAGACCATCCGCAGGTGGGTGGCATAAAAATGGCGGACATCGGGTCATATGGAGCTGGCTGCCCTATCTCAGGGTTTTTTTGCAATTAGGATGAATAATACAGAGGATTACTGTAAAATTTTGGCTGGGGGCCCTTGGTTTTTGGGATGCAGGAGTCTCTTTCTCAGGAAGTCGGGGATGGATTTTAACCCCGAAACCCAGAGTATTAATATTGCCCCAATATGGGTTAGGCTGGTGAACCTTCCCCTTTTCTATTGGCATGAAAATGTTATCAAGGGTATCACCTGTTCCATTGGTGAGTTAGTCACCATTGACCCTCCCACTTGGGCCCAAACCAGATTTGTCCAAGCTCGCTTAAGTGTCCTGGCGAATTTGGAGGCAAACCTTCCATCCTCCATCAATATTCGGTCTAGAGGTTCCATTCTTCATAAGCAAGTCATTAACTACGAAAATAGACTGGCCTTTTGCCCCCGGTGTAGTTCCCAGGGGCATCTTCAGTAAAATTGTCCTCTTTAAAATTTGAGGATGAAGGGTGGGGCTTCTGTCAACCCCTCGAAGCAAGAAAGAAAACAATCGGAACACCCTGGAGCGACAGTGCTTGAGTCTCCAGATCCTTCTGGGGTTCTCCCCGAGTCGGACATCGTTCTGTGCAATGCAAGTTTCCAACCAGAACCTCAAGTGGAAAAGTATTAGTCTCCTTCCCGTATGTCTGCTCAAGATGATTCCCCTATTTGTCAAAACCAAAAACCTCCCGAGTCCCTGTTGGAAGAGTATCTACTGGGCAAGAGGGACGAACAACATGGCAACATTAGTCTGCAAAACACTAGAAGCCGAAAGCAAGGGGTGGATTTCGGCTGTGAAAGAAAATAGGGGTGACCTCCTAACAAAGAAATAAGGGATAAGGAAATGACAGCAGACATTGCAAATGGATCCTAGCGGTTGCTTTTTTAAGAAGATTCTGACTCCTTGGTGGGTGATTCGCCTGTCCCAAAACCTCCCATCCAGCAGGGAAAGGGAGGCAATAAAGTCTTTAAAATGTCCAGATGAAAATCCTCTCATGTAATGGGAGAGGTCTTAACAGAGCAACCAAACATAGGGTGGTGGCCGATCTCCGAAAGAAGTCTAACCCATCCATCCTCATTTTGCAGGAGACTAAGTCTGATGCCTCTGCCTCTATCAAGGTTGCCAGGGCCATTTGGGCCAAGGCCAAATTCCTTTCCGGCCACTCGCAATAGGTTCCGCAGGGCGGTCTCATGGTGCTGTGGGACTCTAACAAGGTCGAGGGTAGTCTTCTATCGACTTCCAACAGGACTATCAATGTCCTGTTTCACTCCAAGGTTGATAATTTTTTATGGATTTTGACCAATGTTTACGCCTTGAACTCTACTTCAGAGCGAGCTGAGTTGTGGAAAACCATCTCTCTGATGAGGGAAAGCTTTAGTGACTTCCCATGGATTGTGGGAGGGGATTTCAATTGCCCTCTTCATCCCTATGAAAATAAGGGAGGCACTGAGCTGGCCAGCCGTAGCATGGAGGATTTCAAAGATTTTGTTTCGTCCAATAATCTGCTAGACATCAAACTTAAGGGGACATCCTTCACCTGGAGAAATAAGAGGATTGGGATCAATATCATCCAGGTCAAGATCGACTGGTTCCTCATTTCCCACAAAGCTATTCCCTTCCTCGATGCTGAAACTCTCTCAGCTTTGCCAAGAATTGGGTCCGACCATAATCCCATTCTGTTAGAGGCCACTAGCGGACCTAGGTTTAAGATCCCTTTCATATTTGAGTCCATGTGGATTTCCCACTAGGATTTCAAACAATTGGTTTCAGAATGTTGGCAGGTGACGGTGGTTGGTTTAGCATCCAAAAGACTGGCCCTAAAACTTAAGATGATTAAAAAGAACTTAAAGGCATGGAATAAGGAGGTTTTTGGCAACATTTTTGAGTCTAAAAGGTCCATCTCTGAGCGCTTGAAGATTTTAGAGGAAAATATGGAGGTCAAAGGGTATTCTAAAGGCCTTAGAGAGGAGGAACAAAGCCTCCTATGGACTATCATTCCATTCTTGCCAGTGAGGAAACATTTTGGCATCAAAATTCCAGGGATCTCTGGCTGAAGAGTGGTGATTCAAATTCAAAGTTTTTCCATGCATCTACCATGAGACATAGGGGGGCCAACAAGATCAGATAGATGCTATGTAAGGATGGGTGCACTACCATGGAGATTGAGGAAATTCGAAGTGAAGAAGTCGATTTCTTCTAGGATTTGCTGGGTGCTCCTCCTGATAGCGTCCTCCAAGTTCAAAAATCATTGCTTGCTAATTTCCCTACCAAATTCCCCCATGAGGCAAGTATTAAAATCCTGGAACCTTTTTCCCATTTCAATATTAAGGATGCTCTTTTTTCCATGCAACCAGATAAGGCTCCCGGGCCTGATTGGTTCCCCCCTAATTCTTTCAAGTTATGTGGGATGTTGTGGGGCCTGATGTCTGCGAGGCTATCTTAGAAATCCAAGCATCAAGATCCATCCATCTGAAGCTCAACTCTACCTTCCTAGCTCTCATTCCTAAGTCGCCCACCTGCAAAAGTTTTTCTGACTATCGTCCCATAAGCCTCTGCAATGTTTTCTACAAGATTCTTACCAAGACCATTGCCAATCATCTGAGATCCCTCCTCCCCTATTTGGTAGGTCTAGCTTAGGGGAGCACCGTTAAGGGTAGAAACATCCTTGATGACATCATTACTATTCATGAAACCCTCCATACTGCCCAATGTTCCAAGAATGCTGCGCTTTTCCTTAAACTAGACATGAATAAAGCTTTTGACAGAGTGGATAGGAGGTTCCTCTGTGTTTTCATTTACAAGTTGGGCTTCCATCATCACTGGATTGACCTTGTGAACAGTTGCATTTCCACTCCATCATTTTCTGTGCTGATCAACGGGTCCCTCGCTAGATTCTTCCAGAGTTCTCACGGCCTCAGACAAGGTGATCCTCTATCTCCTATTTTATTCATTCTTTTTGTAGAGGTCCTTAGCTGGTATTTGAATGAAGCCCTCCACCGAAGCAATATTTTTGGCATTCTGCCTACTTCCAGAGTTGATCCTGTCACTCACCAATAGTTTGTGGATGACATGCTCATATCCACTGGAGCATCTGTCACTCAGGCCAAATCTATCAAGCGCATTCTGTCCCGGTATGAGAAGGCTTCTGGCCAAAAAGTTAATTATTTGAAGAGCAAAATTTATTTTGTTAATACCCCTCTACGTAGGAAAATTTGCATTGCCAGAATCCTCAAATGCACTATTGATTCCTTTCCTGCAACTTATTTGGGGTTGCCGCTAGTTTGCAATGGGCGAGGTGGTGGGAACATCTAGAATTTGATTTTGGAATAGATTCATAAGAAATTCAGCACTTGGAAAGGCAAATTGCTATCTCAAGCTGGGAAGGAAACCCTCACCAAAGCCTGTCTTCAAGGAATTCCCACCTATTTCATGTCTGTTTTCATGCTTCCTGTGTTTATCCATTCCAAAATCGAGCAGATTCAAAGGAATTTTCTTTGGTCCGACAGCGAAGAAAAATCTAGAATTCCTCTGGTGGCATGGGATAAGGTTTGCCTTTGAAAGGACTAAGGGGGCATGGGATTTAGAAGATCCAGGCTCATGAACACTACCTTAATTGCCAAACATGCTTGGAGAATTCTTATTAATGCACCGACGGAACGGGTCAATATAGTTAAAAGAAAGTATCTTGAGGAAAATTCTCTCCTGGAAGCTGAGTCTCCTCATGAGGCTTCGGCTTTCTGGAAGACGGTGCTTCAGGGCCGTTCGGTGATTAACAGGTGTGCTCATTGGATCTTGGGGGATGGATCCATGATCATTTTTTGGAGAGATAGGTGGGCTACAGATGAAGCTCTCACTGTAAATCAGAACTTGGCTGGCTTGAGGGTCCAGATTGATCTAAACAGTCAAGGTTTCGGATTGCATTGATCAGAGTTCCCTTCCCCCTCAGTGGAAACATTCAACGGTGGATGGGTTTGATAATGAGGTGAATTTTTTGTACAGTTTCCTCCAATCGGTGTTAATTCATTCGGTCATAAGAGACGACATAATTATTTGGAGAAACACGTAGGATGGGCGGTTTTCTATTAAGTCCGCTTATGATCTTCTGTCGTGTGAGGCTGCTGTGGACCCCCGGTGGAAAGCAATTTGGAGGAAAGGGATTATTCCTAAGATAAATTACTTTGCTTGGATTGCCTTTATAACAAAGCCCTTACCATAGACAATCTCCATAAGAGAGGCCTTGCAATTCCCAATAGGTGCTATCTTTGCTTAGCTGACTGTGAAACATCCGATCACTTATTTTTGCATTGCCCCTTTTCCCATTCGGTCCTAAGATGTGTGTTGTCTTCCTTCCAAGTACTTTGGTGCTCCCCTCGCTCCCTTAAAGATGCCTTCCTCCAATGGCCCAAGCCCTTTAAGAATTCTAAGCTCCGATTCCTTTGTGAGGCTGCCTTTCACCATTCCATCTGGAAAATTTGGTTGGAGCGTAATGCTAGAGTCTTTGACAAGATCCCTAGAATGGCTCCCTCTGTTGCCCAGTGGGCCTTATCCTTTGTTGTTGAGAATTCAAAAACTATTCCCAGCTCCCGCCCTCACAATCCTTGGGAGGCAATTATTTTCAAAAGATTGGACCTTGGCTCCTCTTCTAGAGTTGACTCAGTGAATGGCCGCAGGGAGGTCACTTGGACCAAACCTCCTTTGGGGTGGATCAAACTTAATTTTTATGGGGTTGCTAAAGGCAACCCGGGGCCCGCTAGTTCTGGGGGGCTTATCAGGGACCATAATGGGAAGCTGATCTTGGCCTATTGTGAAAATATGGGCCCTCAAACCAATCATTTTGTCGAAGCCCGTGGTGTGTTGAAAGGGTTGCAGGTCATATCGAATGATCCTAGGCCTTTAATTATTGAAGGATATTCTCTAAACATTATCAACTACCTTTGTGGCTCCAAAGACCCATCATGGTGGGTCCTGAATATCATCCTCGAGGCTAGGATGCTCCTCTCTCGGCATGCCAGGTGGGAGGCGGGGCACATCTACAGAGAAGGTAACCGGGTGGCGGATCACTTGGCCAACAAAGGACTGATGACCATGTGCCCGGTTGTTTGGCATTCTCGTTTCCCAACCGAGGTGGACAGTTTGTCCAAGGCAAATATTCCTTCATGATGAAGAATTTGTATCATAGGTCTTCTCCCAAATTTTGTTGATATATTGTCTTCGGCTATTATTCTGTTTTAATGTATTTCAAGATCAAGATTTCTAGGACTGTCCGCGTCTTTTGGGGCCCTCGGGCATTTTGTATTTCCCTGTCTTTTTTACGAACTGCTCTATTTACCCAGCCATCCGGCATGAAATATATTTTAGCAAGGCTGATTTTGTACATAAGGTTTTGGGATCCTTTATAAAAACCCACAATTAATCTATTTTTATAATTACCAAAAAAAATATATATATATATTTGAACTTGTTATATATCTTGCTTACTATTTTGAAGGAGGACATAATCATAGAAAAAAAATGAATCAACCACCCCACCAACATTTAGAAGGGAACTGAATTAATTAAATTAAACCCTTGAAATGATATCTTTCTAATACATGTCCATTCTATAAATTCCTAATCTAAGATCATATTATATATCAACCTTTTATAACTATTTTATTGACTTTAAATATTCCATTATTCAACATGAGATGTATATCTAGCAATAGCCTTTGGTTTAATAGTAGAAGAAGCATTAAATAAGTTTAAAATATTTAACAAATAATCAAATATATTTTATCCCCTCTATGCATGTCTTTTAGTAACCCTTGTTTTAAAAAATTCTATAAACTTTTATTTGAACTAGTTTGTACATTTTGCAAAAGGAATCCATAAGTAATACATATTATATAATTCTAAATAATTTAGTGGACAAACCATCCATACCAATATCTTTCTCCAGCACCATTGGAAAAATTCCCTTCAAAGCAACGATACTAGCTCATACTCTACATAACATCCTCAATTTTTTAAAAGGAATATATAAGTGAAATAGCAAAAACTTGAGCTCGATCGAACACTATTCCAAAGTTAGTTCTAAAAAATATGTAAGAAAATAAAAATACAATGGTGGGATCCTTGAAGATGGCTATTGCATATGCTGAGAAAACCCAGACAATGATCCAACACTCTTAGAATAGTCTTGGCATTGCAAAGATGGTGCTAGGGACTGGGGAAGATAATACTCCCAAGATTTGATCCTTGGTGGGTGTTCTTGCCCTACCTATGATGTTTTTTGGCCCCTAGGATGGTGTTCCTTTTTTATGTTTTTTTTTAATGTTGCCGGTTTGTTCTCGGGGAGTCAATGTTTGTCTCTTTTCTTGTGATCTAGCTATTAGACTGTTGGTTAGTCATGATAGGTTGTGAGACATTTTGAATGTGAGGGGAACTTCTATATTTGTTATTGGTTGCCTAGTGTTCTATTTTTTTGTAATTAAGGTTTTTTTGGTTTCCTTTCAAAAACCATCTTTATTTTTTTTTAGGTATAGAGAAGCAATGGTTACAATCACGATTTTTAGTAACTACCAGCACAGCTGGCAGGGTTCAAACTATCTACGAAGGTTCCCAGGACTTCCACCGTATCGGTACATGGTAACCCGGCGTGAGATGGGGACCGCCGAACGCACAGGGGTTTGCACCGTCATCATCAATCTGGCGCACCGATCGGAGGAATCGGATCCGGGGCTCATTGTATGTGCATGGGCAAGCCCGTGGGATTGGAACCTAGGTATCCTCTCGGTAAGCGCCCCAACTTACCAATCCACTTAGACCCACAGACAAAAAAAAACCACCTTTATTAATACTATACCAAAAAGAATTAGCAAAAGTATTTGATTATAAAATAGAAATTTAGAATCTTAAAATAAAAACTACAAATAATCATAGAGTTTTTCTAATATTATGTGGAGAAGAAACTAGTTTCTCTTCTAAATTTTAAATATTTATGATCTCTATTTTACATGTTCTTAAAAATTAATTGAAAAATAAAAATAGGTTCCCCTATCAATATCTTAAATCCAGTAAACCCTTGATTTTATATGATATCTTCCACCTCTAAAATCTTCAAATTACCTAAGATATTACTCATAGTGGAAAACTTCTATATGTACTTGGTCACTTGTTGAACTCAACAGTAACAACTTTCAATTGCATTTCAAACACTCCCTTAAATTGTTTTTATATTCTCCTCTCTTTTGACATACTTTCTACCATATTCCCTATAATATTTAACACTTAAAATATTTATCACCAAATAATCCAACCTAAAGAGATAAAAACACGATGTTCAAAATTCCAAACAAAAAATAGATTGTAAGCATTCAATATCTAAATGGTAGTCTTGTAAAGGATACTATATTGGTATATCTTTGGGTTTTCATTAGGAGATCCATGTTCAAACCTCGATGTGAAGGGACTGAGATACTTCATTATAACCTATTTTTTAACTTAAAATTATTGGGTTCTATGAGAGATACCGGTATGTTTTTGGATTTTTAGTTAGGAAACCTAAGTTCAAACCCTAGTATGATAGAATTGTGAATTATCATAAAACCTAAGTTTTTAACTCATTTTTTTAATTCAATGACATTAGCTCAACTAGTTAGATTCCTCAATTTTTAATGAGGAGACTAAAGTTTAAATATTCCAAAGAATACATACTTAAATAGCAAACTTGTTGTAATACCACTTTGTGGTGATGATGTAATATGATTGGGTTCATTTCAATCCTATTTTATTTTTATTTTAAAGATCTTCTAAATGGTGTACCTTTAATTTAAAGGTTAAATCAGACAGTAGCCCAGATCTGATTCCTCTGAGTGGTGCGCCAGATTGATGACGACGGTGCAACCCCTGTACGTCCGGCGGTCCCCATCTCACGCCGGGTTACCATGTACCGAGACGGTGGAAGTCCTGGAAGCCTTTGCAGATAGTTTGAACCCTGCCAGCTGTGCTTGTAGTTACTAAAAATCGTGATTGTAACCATTGCTTCTATATATCAAAAAAAAAAAAAAATATTGTGTATTATCAGTTATAAAGTCAATATAGATAAATACCTTGGTAAAGTAGCTTAATAACCATAATGTACCAATAAACCATTATCAAATCATGAGACAAGAAGGTATGGTAATATGTAAAATCTATCAATTTTGCTATATTTTATTTTTCACCCTACTTATATTTAGTGTAAGTGAAACAACACCTTTGGCGTGAATTATTTTTATTAAAAAAAATATTAAATAAACACATAATTTTCACATAAAACAAATATATTAAACTCTTCCTTAAACAAAGGTGTATTACAAGACCAAATTCTAAAATTTTTATCACCAACCATGTTAAAATAACCATCTATCAACCCTTTAGTATGGGAAAAAATCAGTATTATCCAACTACATAGAGCCTCTATCTTATCTAAAATAAACATCAACTGAATTTGGTTGATAAATAAGGTATTTTAGGTACTTTGGAGGGTATTAATAATCATAGATTACATCTTAAGATACCCAAAATAACTCGTCTACTATATTCATAATGAGAACAAGTAAGAAAAATCCTTTTACCTAATATTATTTTTAAGGAAAATTTGAGTTGAGGTCTCCCACCTCAATTTCATTGTGATGTAATTTTGTCAAAAAATTACCTTTAGATTATATCTCTAACTATACTAATGGGATACTACAAAAAAACCTCAAGCATTTTATGATATTCTTAAACAATCCATATATAATTAATAAGTACTATGTTAACTAATAAATATCCTCCCTTGTCCCCACCCCCCAAAAACAAACAATTCACATATGTTAACTAATAAATTAAATCAACATGTTTCATAGTTAATGTTAGCAAATGAGGGTCCACTTTGTATTTATATAGTCGAAGTTATTCAAATCTACTCATCAATTGTTTTAATACTTGTCAATGATAATATGACACCATTTCCAAGTCAAAATGTTTTGTATTGGAGAAAGAGGCTTTACTTTTACATCAATCTATATTTTTTATTGGATTAAATTAGAGAAATACATGATTGTAATATAAATTAATTATAATATTCATATTATAATAAATTTATAACCCCTCCATAATAATACCTTATGGTTACCTATAAATTAATTATAATATTCATATTATAATAAATTTATAACCCTAAGTAAGGGGTTGGTGCAAAATATTAAGTTTAAATGTTTATTCCCTTCGAAGTTTGAGCAAGGAAGGAGTATGGTATTTATACCATAAGGTTTGAAGGCATAAGGCAAGTCTCCGAATGCACATGAGTATATTGGATTAATTGGTCGATGCAAATTCGTGAGTGCAAGAGGACAAAAGCTTTTAATTTTTAAAAGCAAAGGAAAGAACATGGAAGGATAAAGTGACAAGGGCTCATACCCTTATCACCAACCACATGGTTGGGCTAGTGGAAAATCTTGGTAGTGTAAGTCATTAGCAAATAGGAGGTCTTGCGTTTGATTCCCGATAATAGTAGAGGGGAGAAAGTTTTTATTTCAAACATTTTGGCTCCAAGCGGAAGATACAAAAAGCAGTGTGCGCTATAGATGTCTCAAGTGAGCACTTAGCTCACACTGTGGTTAGGCCATGGCTAAGGCATTGGTGGTAGTGTAGCAAAGGGATCGAATCCCATGAAAACAACACACAAAGGTATTTGTTTTTCTTTAAAAATTTATGCCTTTGGTTCTAAGTCATAGGGTATGCATTGTTGTGGAGGGAGGTATACGGTGTTAAAAATAATTTTTATTTTTTTTCCATATTGAGGGTGTTGAATAGCTTGAGTTGTGATTTAATAAGTGCATTAAAATATTTCTGAATGGTGGTTATAATTATTTTGAAAATGCATTTATGATAAGTAGAGAGATATAAGAGAATAATTTTTATTCTTCTATGCATTTAAATTTTGAAGGAAGTTATAGTGAATTATTTTGAAGGTGAATTATTGGAGTCCTTGATGATTGTGTTTTGAGTGTGTTAAGAGGGAGTTAAATGGTGTATGAGGTATTTTGATTACCTGTATATTTTTTTACACATTTTTAAGGGTTTTATTATTTTTTAAACCTAGAGAGTGGTTTGTAATTTATTTGGGCATATTTTGGAAGGAATACCTTGTGGATATTTTGAAATATATTGTTGCTATCTAACCTTTTGAGTGGCACAAGGAGAATTGATTGTAAAATAAATTTTGAAGATATATATCCATCAAAGTAAAAAGTTATGGGCACATCATACTTTGATTGAAGTATTGTGAAATATAAGGTGGAGTGAAAAGTATTTTTGGAAATATTTAAGTGAGTTTTTATATGCATGATTGGTGAATTCTTAGAGAACATTTGGGATAGATATTGAGGATTATTTGAGTTAGGGTTTGAGACCCACATTATGCACATTGTTTGAAGAAGTATGAAAATAATTGTTTAGGGTTTGTAAGCAAGTTGTGATTCATTGGTTGAATAATTGAATGAAACTTTTGAATGTTGGGTTGAGTATGTTTGTGATTGAGCAAGTTCTTGAGATGACTTGAAGGCATATTTGAGGCAAGTCTTTGTGAAGACTTGAGATCAGATTTTATTGATTTATTTTTTCAAGATTTGTGTTAAGGTTTTAGGACATTGAGGACAAAATTTGATGTAGATTTGAGAGTATATTTGTACTAGATATGAGATAGAGTTAGAGTATATTTGTACTACACATGAGATAAATTTTAGTGCAATTTTGAAATAGAGATTGAGTAGAGCTTGAGAGTAGGTTTTGAAGGTGATATAGCAGAGGATAATAGTATCTAGTGGATAGATATCCATTAGCTAGGGTAGTAAGGATAGAGGTCATATGTGGGGAGAGATCCACAAGCCAGTGCAGTGGGGGCAAAAGTCTTCTAGAAGATCACCAGCTAGAGTAGAGGAGAAAGAGTTCTTCTATGGATAGAGTTCCAAAAATAATAGCATAGGGGATTGGTGTCTCCTTTGGACAGAGGTCCATAAACATTGTAATAGGGAAGTGGTTCCCAAAATATTTGTTTAAGAAAATTTAGTAGAAATATTTTATTTATGGAGTAGCCCACATCGGGTGAACCACGTTAAATCATGTCTCTCATGTGTGATGATTTTTGTAATTTTTACTACTTTGATATTGTTAATGTTATTTATTGGATTAAAAAGTAAAATGTTTTATCTTATACTGTTCACCCCCCTCTTAGTATAAGCATATGTTCTTCAATAAAATATTGGGTAAACCTAAGATCAAATGAGAATATATATTGCATGCACACACACACACACACACACACAAATATATATATTCAAAACTAATAATTTTAGTTGGATCAATTAGAATTCATGGAACATAGTGAAAATAATTAATATCTACTGATTTTTGTATTAAATTGAAAGGGTTAAAATTTTCAATCATATTATTGGAATTTATTTCTAAATTAAAGAAGTTAATTTTCTCCATTTTTAGATTAAAAGAGTATTTTATAATATCCTAAACTGAACCTTTGGTAGAAAATTGACTCAACTTTTAGAACTTATTGTCATGATCCTAAAAATAAATATACTACATGAATATATCATAAATAATTTTATTCCATAATTTTGGTAAGGTTTAATTTTATCTAGCACATATTTATCATTTGATCTTAGCCTTGCCCAAATTTTTATTGGATTTTATTAGCTAATGAACATGTAAGTACTAGTTTTTTCTTTTATGGTTATATTTGTTTAGTGTATAGAGATAATTTAAATAATAATAATGTGTAGTCAATATCTTCTAAAATAATTTTCAATTTCATACTTCCTATAAATGTGACATTTTTAGTATCCATTAATTATCACCTGGAAAAGACACATCTCCTTGTTTGGAAAAATATCTTGCATTAAGATGCAAGTTGGTGCTTATTATATATGGCTAGATATATAAGAACAAAACATGAGAAGTATACACTAAAATATAATGGTACATGTCAAATAACATATTTGATTGTCAAAATACCTTAGTAAAAATCACATAGGTCATATATGATTAAATTTCATTAAGAAATTTTTTCAAAAATACATAAATCTCCAACAACATTTCTCTATTGGTATGTCATTATTTAGTATTACTAAAGTAGAGAATGACCACAATAGGATACTAGTTAGACATTAAGTAAATATTTAGTGCTATAACCAGATTAAGCATTTATTTGATCTTCATCACAAGTCAAGGATTGGCTATCTTTGATTCATGGATATGCCTTTGTTTATCTAGGAAGAATTATAACTTTGAATATAAGTTTTACTTCATTAGCTAGTAATGCTAAATTTGTGTTCATGCTTTATTTAAATTAAGAGTATAATGAAACAAAATTAAGCATTAATAATGTGTACTTAATTTAATTAGTTATTTTATAGATTTACTCATATCTGGGGATAAATATTAAAATGGAAGAATTCCCACTAACCATAGGTATGCTATATTGTACTCTTGAATACTTGATTGTGGAAATATGCAATGTTAAATTTTATTAATTATTGTGTTAATATATTAGCCATCTATTTTTTAATTTATTTATTATATTGTGATATGTTCTTTGAATCATGGAGTGTAAAAGTTACAATGAATGCATCCTTGTTTTGTGGTATTGTTATTAATTTTTGGTTGACTAGTTTTTATTTTCTTTTAAATTTATTATATGGGATTGAAATGGGCCCCACTATATTAAATCATGACCCATAGTAAAGTGGACCCCTCCTCCTTTGGGATGGATCAAATTAAACTTTTATGGAGTGACTAATGGTAACCCAGGTCCTATTAAGACTAGGGAAGTTATTAGAAATGACAAAGGCCATATCTTGCTAGCCTATGTTAAAATTTGGGAAACTAGATGAGTCACTTTGTAGAATCTAGAGACCTATACCAAGGCATAATATAAGGAGACTTCATGAACATAATTAGCTTGTTTAAGGGCACTCAATATCCAACCTGGACCATTGAATATCTCATGGAGGAGGCTAAGAGAATAGTATTGCACATGAACAACTCCCTTATTCAGCATGTCTATCATAAAGGCAACTGAGCTACCAATGCCCTAGCCAATTTGGGTCTTGAGCAGGAGGATCTCTTCATTTGGAGTGGCAAATTACTCCTCTACCTCCTATATTTTTCTTCCCTTCATTGAGAGGATTTTTTCTTACTGACTTGGTTGTTGATCCTTATGCCTAATCCTTAATACATGTGTCTCGACTCTGTTTATCATGTCCCCTTTGTACCTCATCCTTTTTGTGTTCACTAAAGACCATATTTTTAATATTTATGTTTCTTGACCAAGCACTTATCATGCATTCTTCCCTATGGTTTTGCCTTGGGATCATTTTTTGAGCCCCTCATCCTCCTCTTTCTTCTCTATCATGTTTTAAGTCTAATATGGTTTGCAATCCAAAGTTCACCTTTATAATATCATGATGTTTTGGGGCCATGTCACTCTTTTCTACCTCTATCCTGAAGGGTAGAAGGCTTGTGTTGACCACCCTATTCATTCCATTGAGCATAATTGTCATAAATTATTATTTTCTACCTTATGTCAAAGGATGGTGTTGATGTTGAGGAGGATTTCTAGGTATAGGAGAGATCATCACCAATTGAGGAAGGTTATCCACCTAAGACATGAAATTTAAATCTCTAAAAAAATATTGAATCATGAGAGGGATTGGGTTAATCATTTTAAATGCAATGATTGATACCACCTTTTCAGGTTTTATCATCTATTCTCCTTTCTATTTTGGTATTTTATCAGTACCAGTACTACTGTGATCATGGTTAAGAATGAATCTAAATTTGAACTATAGGTTCTTAATTTGGAAAATCTTGTTGAGAAAATTATGGATGACACCAGTTTCTTGACCTCTTTAAGAAAATTTAGTGGTCATGACATGGACCTCTCTATGGATATGGTACATAGTTGGAATGAGAGTAAGGTTTATGTTCATATTTTAAGGTTGTCCATTAGTATTGAGTTGATTGTAAAAATTTTGGGATTCCCTAACTTTGTAGAAATTATCAATAGGGACAAACACTTGTTGGCCAATATGTTGCTGCTCTTCAAAGTCAAGGAAGAGAACCTCAATAAGGACAAGGGTAGTTTTGTTAGAGAATATCTACCCATACCATGGGATAAGGTGACCATACCTATAATTTAGTATTTCACACTAGATGAGAAGGTCAATATCTTAAGGAGCTTTCACTTTTCCTTTCTTAACCACATCCATGGGAAGAAAAACATTAAAATTAACACCCATGGGAAATCTCTAATAAGCCTACCTAATTGGAGGAGATTTAGCCTGATGTGCCAATTGAGAACCCTCCCTTGAACCTCTTAAGAGAGGTAGAATTATTGACTCCAAAAAAAGAGGCTTGGTGATGACTCCTAAGATAAATCTAGAATCTCATCGTCAGTTAGTTCACATCAAATCTCAAATTATTAAGAGGGAAAGGTCCCAAAATCTTGTCACTTTTGAGCATATTTTAGATGATGTGGTTGAGTATTTCAAATTTTTAGAAATTCTTGCATGGTAATCCCTCCTTGCAGACCCCCCTGGAAGCTTGTTATCTAGAGTAATTCTCCCCTATCCCTTAAATTCCCTCTAAAAAATTGAGTGTCACCTTCCCAAAAAAAAAGGTTATATACGAGGGTTTGATGACTTCATAGGAGCTATTTTTAGAGCTACAAAAATGAGCATATCCTATGTTGAATAGGTTTCCACTCTACTAATGGAGTATAGGAACAAGTACAAGGATGAGGAACAAGAAGATCTGATGGATGCCCTTGATGACTCAGGTTTTTTTTAAGCCTACATTTCATTCCCTTCTCTTTATCTTCCCCCTCTCTATTTTTCCCTTCTCATATTTTTTTGTTGCTATTTTAATAGTTTTAGGGTCCAACCTTAGTTTGGTTGTCTCTTTAGTTTCTCTCCCTTATTTTCTTGGGAGCTTGCCTTGTAGGATCCTCTCCAAGTATATTTTCCTTTTATAAAAGGTTTGGAGACCCTTTCAAAACCCATTCCTTCCATCAATAAAAAATATATAAATAATTGACCAAATATTGGTATTACAACTTGGCTATTATGAATTTATTGCTTAGAAATATTAAAACCCGAGTCTCCTATAAATTTGAGGAATTTAACCAAATTAGCTAATGCTATTTTGATTAAATAGCAAGGATTTCCTAGTAAAGTTATTTTTAATGTAGATGAGACCATATGTCAAATGGTATAATATGATTATCCAAGTGTTTATCCACCTATATAATATTATGGAGTGTACAAAACTACCCCATTTCATATTCAATATCTGGACCTCCTATTCGAAATTCTAAATCCTTAGTTTTTAGGCCCACTCTAGTTGTAATTATTTGACTAGTTATAGAGAATATTTTAGATTTTTCCTTAACACTTTTAGTATATTATTAGCTCTATCAAGTTTATACACTCTTTATAGTAATCAACTATGTTCAACATAGGTAGCAAGTCAATAAGAGAATGCAAGGATTATAATATGAAAGATATTGTAAAATATACAATATAAAACTTAAGGAGATAAGAAAAATGTTGAAGAAAAAAGAGTTGCCATCAATATTAAAGGAGATGAACCTTTACCTGATTAAGTTCAAGTTTGTCATAAATATTGCATTCCTTGTCATGAAAAATGACAATGTAAAATTGGAGGTAAAATAAGTGTTTGAAAATCATCAAATGCTCAAACCAAGACCAAAATACTAGCCATAAAGGTTTCATAGTGCCTATCCATTATGGAATGCATATTTCATTTTGATCCCTCAAATATACATAATATAAATAATTAAAGAATGTTTAGGATTATAACATTTCAAAACTATAAATAGATAGAATATCTATATTTTCAAGATAATTATTGTGTTGGTCAAGATTAGTTATTGGCTACACTTTTATTTCTACCAATCTTGAAGGTGTCTTTGCATTTGTAGGCATTGAGTTAGAGAAAAACAATAATTTAAAATATTTTAAGAAACATATGTATGATTCCATTAATAATATGGAAAGGAATATTTTTAAGCAATATCACAATATAGTTAAGAGATTTATGTTATCGAGAATAATTAGTAAATATGTTGGAAAATGTATAGTTTGGAATATTTCTTGAGAATTGAGTGATTCAAGGAGGACAATTCAAAGGTATTAGAAGAAAAGGAAGTGAAAAAATTAAGATATCGAATCCAATTAGTCATTGATTTACAAGTTTCCTCAAAATGATAGAATAGATTATAAAATATCATCACTACGTTTTTGGAGGATAAGACTCGTATCATGCCTAATGAATAAAAAATATCAAAGCATTTTATTGATGACACAAATAGAGTTATTTACAATATTTTGTAAAGAACACCTACACAAAATAATTGGACAAAGATAATTTGATAATATTAAACCTTGGTCTTTTAGATCAAATAAACTAAGGGAGCATTTTATTATAGATACAATGTCAAAATTGTGTTCCAGCTTTAGAACTTTAGGAAAAATAGAAGACATACATCATCTATCCCCTATGCAACCAATCCTACTCATCCAATAATTTATTTTTGAAAGAGAGGATGAGGTGTTATATTATAGTAAGGATTACATAAATCATAATTACTCCTTATGTGAATATGTTTTAAAGTTTCCATTAACTAATATCAAGTTTTAAGAGAATATTCAAGTTAAATGCAAAATGCATATGGTTCAAATATGATATTTCATATTTATGTGTAAAATTACTTTTGAAAGATCTCATCATATTTAATAAAATATTGAATGATATATATATATATATATATATATATATATATATATATATATATTTCTAATTTATTTATTTACAAATTTCTTTTCATTCTATGTTTGAATATATGACTTACAAAAACACTTAGGGGATGATTCAAAGGAGATAGGGTTTGTAGATTATGATGTTAGTTCTAAGGAATTCATGGATAGATTTCATTATTTGATTTATCCTTTCATAAAGAACATAAATTTTTTTGTTGGAAGTCTAATAAATTTTGTTTATTAAAGATTATATTCCTAACTGGATCCATTTTTATACATTATTGACTTTGTAAGAAACTATATATTTACACTAGTAAAGAGATCTAAAGTCATTATTATAACTTTGACCAAATATTCATGATGGTGCATGTTAGCTATAGATATGAAGAAGCATCAGTTGATAGAGGTGATTCCAATAGAAATGAGAACTATATCATTAGGAGGTATATATTTATATAAGTGATAACCCCTTTCATAACACTATATTTGCTCATCACTTCTTCAATAGTATTTTATTATTTTATTATAAACTAGATATATAAATGACAAGTACTAATTGTAATTTGATAGACATGCAAAATAACTTAAGTTCCAATGATATTTCACGTCAACATTAGACAATGATTGAGTTTTTTTACACTAGCCATGGAAAAAGAGAACTTTATTGCTATGGTGTTATCATCAAGACAACTTTGAAAAGATATAGAATAAATTTTGAATCCTAACTTTTGAAACATATTGAATCTTTTGCAAAATTGTGTTGAGAGAATTTTGGTGGATGGGAGGATTGTAACATATAGTTTTTTTATCAAAGGTATATTGTTTGAATATGAAACCTTAATATTAAATACAATAAGTGATTTAGATTCTTTCATTCAAGATTATTATTATTATTTTTTAAAATAGTTTCTAGTGTGTTTGAAATAATTTATAGATGTTGATCATGATCATGTGCCCAATTCTAATAATATTTCTAGAACAAGGGGTACATATTTAGCCTAACAATAAATATATTTTTAATGATTTTACATGGTTTTTTTATATGGGGTCATGGTCCCCTCATACTGAGTGAGGTTTGAACCTTGGACCTCTCAAAGAGAGGCCAAAGCCCTTACCACTACAACAAGCTTGCAGCTGAAACCTGCCATTATATTATTACATTATTTATATTTGTTCATTTATTATTGAAGTTGGTTTGGATGGTTCTTAAATGAAAACCATTACCTAACCTCATTGGAATCAGTAAAATAGTCTATAGAATTCTATTATATATATATATATATGTTTAATCTAGTCTTGAGCTTAATTGCTTATCTTTTGTTAGTCTTGTAATATATATATTATGGTATATCATAGGGGTTTTTTAAAGGGCCCCAATCCTTATATACAAGACTAACAAAATATAAGCAATTAATCTCAAGACTAGAATGAACAACAACACACTCCTCAAGAGTTACAAAAACCTTACAACATATCTAAATCAAAACTGCAACAACAAAAGATAACCAAAGAACAACAACAACTACAAAGACAAGCTTGCTATCTCTGTTTTTTGAAAAAAATTAGAACCTGTTGTAACTGCTACATTTTTAAAAGAATAAAAAAAATATTTGAGAGGGTTGAAATAAAGGAGAAAAACAAATACAAAGGTTATCAAACATCAGAAACTGCTAATATTGTATTCCCAGTTAGTGACCTTTAAAAGAGCTTTTTGAAAGGTATTTTTCCAAACCTTGCTTCCCTTCAAAAGAACTCCCATATTTACCATTACATCAGTAGCAGAGTTACCTTCCCTATAGGTGTGTTGAACAACAAAATTATCCAAACTAGATAGGATAGAAATTGCATCTTGGATAATATTTTCAATGTTCTAGCTTGGATTTTTTTGGTTTTGTAAGCTAGTAATAATGTTCATAGAATATCCTTCAACCACCAAATTATTAAACTTACACTTCTTAGCTAATATTAACCTTGCAATCATCTCTCTTGCCTATGTCATGTGATTAGAACTTATCCTATCTCTACATAGAAGGTAATCACCACACCTTGGCTATTTCTCAACACTCCCTCTCCTCTAGTATTACCTAGATTACCCTTAGTTGGTACATAAAAATTTAGTTTTACCCATATAGGATCTATAGGTTTCTATTTTATCTTATATCTCTGATTATTTGGAACAAAACCTAAATTTTTGTAAGACCCCATTCCTTAGCAAGGGTTGATTCCCACCCATTCTTACGACGTTGGTTTTTTAGATTTATTGGCCTCTTGGAGTGTTGTCATTGTTGTCAACACCATTCTACATGGCATCCTACATGGTATTCATAGTTTCCATTCAGATTGGTGGTCATCCTGCAAATTTGTCCATGTTTGCATAAGGGAGTGTGTTTTCTAGCACACCTAGTTCGGAGGCAATTTTGGTGAGAAAGTTAATTTTTTATTTTTGGTGGTATGGATTATTGGTCATATGTGTTTTAATGTATCATTTATATTATGATAATTGGTTTAATTATTTAATTTAATATTTTCATCTCTTTGTCATCTCCAAGTTCCTTGGAATGTGTTCCAGGACTTAGCAATGGAGGGAAACATTGCATTTAATTAATTTTTTATACAACATAGGTGATAGGGATCATATTCCTAGTGAATATAATTTAATTTTATGTTGCATAATATGGTAAATTGGAAAAAAAGTCATTCACTCTTGGTGGGACCCATTTTTGAGTTATACGGTGTAGTGTGGAGCTGTTTTCGGTAATTTTTGGGATATCTTATGTATATTTTTGGAAATTTTTGAGGAAATGGCATCCATATTGGTCCCATTTTCTGTAGTGGTCATGGAATATCATTTTTGGAGTGTTATTGCAGGTTATATATGATTGGTGGAGTGTGGAGTGCCCATATGGAGGTTATTTTGAATTTCAATGTTGAATTTGGCAATTTCCTAAGCTAGCTAGGTGTGTGGTTTTTGAAGTGATTTTTGCACATGGTTTTGGAAACCATTTTTGGTTTCCCTCTTAATTCTCCTATATATATTGGCTATAGAATTTCATTATTTCTATGGATTTTTGGTGTGCGTAACGAGGTGCTACTGGAATGCTGCCGAATTTTCAATAGAGTGTGAATACTTCAGATTTTGTTATTGCAGTTGTGGGTGCATATTGAGCATGTTATTTGGATAATATTGGTATATCATTTTCAGGTGTTGTGATAGTGTTGAAGTGGTATTTCATTTTTAGGGGTTTTCATGATTCATTATTCACATTACAGTAGTTGTATGTGGTGAGCTTTGTACTTGCATACTATTGTGAGTTCTGCTTTCATTGTAGGCATTCTTATGCCAATTATTTTATCATATTTCAGATCAAAAGGATGGTATGTGTGGATGAAGAATAATTTTTGGTGTGGCTCCATTTAACCCATTTCCTTTCATTAGGCTCCATTTGGCCCCATTGATAAAAACATCATTGTACTTCATTTGCAGTGAGGCTCGATCTAAGCAGTAGACTCAGGGAGCTTTTTCTCACTAGGGTTTTCTTCCTATATTGGGTTTCCTTGTCATATCCTTGTGTGGATTTGAATTTATGTTCTTTGTTGTCCTAAAAATCAGATTTGAAAAATAAGATTTAGAGGGTTTGAAATTTTTTTTTAAGTCACTAATTCACCCCCCCTCTTAGTGCCATTGTGATACTAATAATTGGTATCAGATACAGGCTGCCTAATTTGCAAGCTTAATCAGCTAGGGTAGGTACTCACAATGGGTAGTTATGATCCGAATAAGCCCCATTTATTTTATGGAAAATATTATGCCTTTTGGATCTATAATATGATGAGATACCTTGGTTCTTTGGGTATGGGTATTATGTTTCTAAACAAAATGGCTATAGCATCCCTGCTACACCTCCCAATGACCCTACTTCCATACAAGAATATAATAATTATTTGAAGGCTACTAATGCTATCACAAGTGATCTTGCACCTAGTGATTTGGTTAAGGTTATGGGTCTCAACACTTCAAAGAAAATATGTGAAAAATTGAAGGCCATTCATGAAGGTGATGTAAAGGTAAAAGAAGCCAAATTGCAGATTTTTAGAGCTAAGTTTAAAAGTTTAAAAATGGATGAATATGATGATATTGTTGCTTTTATGCTTCAATTTAATGAGTTTGTAAATTCAATTAGAGGTCTTGGTGAAAAAAATTTATAATTCATGGTTGTGAATAAGTTTCTAAGATCACTCCCTACAAGATTTGATTCAAAGGTTTCAGCTATTGAAGAAGCAAAATATCTTAATACTTTGAGTATGGATGAGCTACATGGGTCACTTACAGCTTATGATATGAGTATAGGCAAAGATAAACCTACAAAAAAAGAAGCAGCCTTCAAAGCTTTTAAAAACATGAAGATTAAAGTGAAAGAGGAAGATGACGAAATTTCAGATGAAGAAGAGGTAAAATTTGTGAGAAAATTACAAAGAGGAAGAGGCAAGTATAAGGGAAAACTTCGACTCAAATGCTTCAACTGTGGAATAATCGGTCACATTGCAACAATATGTCCCTACAAATAGAAGAGTGATGATGAAGAAAAACCTAAAGAAAAAGGAGAAGGTAGCAAGATGAAATTTGCAAAACTCGGAAGAAACTTCAAAAAGAGGAGCTTAATCACCCATGAGGATAGTGCTTTCAAAGATAGTGTGCAAAGTGACTCTGAAGATGATTCAAGTGAGGTTCTTTTTATGGCATTAGAAGATAATAAAAAGGATGTTTAAGAGACAAAGGAAGATGAACCTAAGATGGAATTTGAAGAAGAGTTAGCCTATGCCCTTGAGTATGAGAAAGATGTGAAGAAGAAGAAAAGGTATGCACAAAAACTAAAAGATGCAAATAATAAAATTGAAGATTTAAAAAATCAGATTGAAGAGGCTAATAAAATTTCTGATGGTGCACTAAATTATTTGAAATTTCAAGTTGAGGATAACAAGAAACTCACATGTAGTCTTGAGGATGCAAACATGATGATTGCAGATTTGAAAATTCATGTAGAAGAGTACCAAAAGATAGCTGAAGACCTCAATTTCAAAGTTTGTTAAAAAGTGAATAATTGTAGTAATCTTGAAGAGGAGATTTGTTCTTTGAGAAAAAAATTAGAGAAAGCTAATTTGATGAGTTGCACCACTCTAAAATTTGATAAGAATTCTGAAAAGCTTGATGAGATTATCAAGCAACAAAGGCATCCTAAGATCAAGTTTGGTATAGGATTTGAAGAAGGTGAGTGCTCAGGTTTTGTCAAATATGTAAAGACACTTAAGGATGAGAAATTAAGTGATTTTATTCTCCTTGAATACAATAAGTTGCAACCCATTGAAGGTGAGAAGTTTTTGCTCCAAGATGATAAAAAGTTGCAACCTCAAAATGAGAAGAAGAGTGTGAAAATGGAGAACAATTTCATGAGTAAGGACAATGATGGATTCATCAAAGTTAATCACCAAAGAAGGAGATATTATGGAAGATATTATAAAACATGTCAAAGGCAACAAACCAGGTCAAATTATTCTTTTTATGGTTATTTTTATAGGTGAAATTTATTTGGTCATAAAATTACCAATTGTAGGCTCAAATCTAGGCCTAGAAAGTTAATTTTTGATTTTTGGTGGCATGGATTATTGCTCATATGCGTTTTAATGTATTATTTATCCTATGAGCATTGGTTTAATTATTTAATTTAATATTTCCCACTCTTTTTCATCTTCAAGTTCCTTGGAATGTCATCCGGGACTTAGGAATGGAGGGAAAAATGTATTTAATTAATTTTTTATGCAACATAGGTGATAGGGGTCATAATCATAGTGAATATAATTTAATTTTATGTTGCATAATGTGGGAAATTGGAAAATAAGTCGTTCACTCTTGGTGGGACTGATTTTTGAGTTATGTGGTGTAGTGTGGAGCTATTTTCAGCAGTTTTTGGGATATCTTATGCATATTTTTGGAATTTTTTGAGGAAGTGTTCGTGGCATATAATTTTTGGAGTGTTAGTGCAGGTTAGAGCTGATTTGTGGAGTGTGGAGTGCCCATATGGAGGTTATTTTGAATTTCAATGTTGAATTTGGCAATTTCCTAAGCTAGGTGTGTTGTTTTTGGAGCGATTTTTGCACATGGTTTTGGAAAACATTTGTGGTTTCCCTATTCATTCTCCTCTATATATTGGTTGTAGCATTTCATTATTTCTATGGAGTTTTGGTGTGCGTAACGAGGTGCTACAAAAAAATTGCCAAATTTTCAACAGAGTGTGAATACTTCATATTTTGTTATTGCAACTGTGGGTGCATATTGAGCATGTTATTTGGATTAGATTGGTATATCATTTGTAGGTGTTGTGATAGTCCTAAAGTGATTTTGAAAATTATTAATTGCATACTATTGTGAGTTCTACTTTCATTTTAGGCATTCTTATGCCATTTATTTTATCATATTTTAGATCAAAAGGGTGGTAGGTGTGGATGAAGAATCATTTTGGGTGTGGATCCATTTGAACCATTTCCTTAAATTGGGATCCATTTGGCCCCATTGATAAAAACATCATTGTACTTCATTTGCAGTGAGGCTCGATCTGAGCAGTAGACTCAGGGAGCTTTTTCTCATCGGGGTTTTCTTCCCATCTTGGGTTTCCCCATCATATTCTTGTGTTATGTGATGTCATTTTATGTGTCTTGTGTGGATTTGAATTTATGTTCTTTGTTGTCCTAAAAATCAGATTTGAAAAATCAGATTTAGAGGGTTTGAAAATTTTGTTTAAGTCACTAATTCACCCCCCTCTTAGTGCCATTGTGATACCAATAAGATTAATTGAAGCATTCTCTATAACTACAACTTTAATACTATTAATAATGAAACTAGAATTACTAGACTTATTTTGGAAGATCCTTGGTGAGCAGAAATTATGTTTAGAAAAAAATCATTTATTTTACCATAAATTATCAATCTGGTAAGTTCATAAACTTACGAGTGTCACACACAGTATATGCCTGCAATGTTGTGGGAATGAATCCATATGTACATATTTTAGTTTGGTGGGGGATGTTTAAAAATTTTCATTTCATCCAAACTAAGTGCAGAATAAATAAATTAATTAATTAAACGTTGGAAATGAAATGCTAGAAATAAATTTACATGAAATTAAATGAGCAGAAAAATAAACACACACCTAAATTAAATAAAGCAGCAAATAAAGTAATAAACTAATATACAAAAATAAATAGGGGAGGACAACTGCAAGGAGTGGGCCCAAGCTCCCATGAGATAGTCCGCCCGACTAGCTACGTAGAGCTTGCTCGAATAAGAGGAGTTCCACTCTTAATCAATTAAAAAAAGAATGAAATGGAATAATAATTTTTATGTAAATTAATCATTGATCCCCCTGTTAATCTAGTCTGCGTATTTATATAAAGTGCAACCAGATATTGTTACAATAATAAATTAATCTAATTTAATCACATGACGTGATTAGTTACAATTGGTTCTACACAGATTTTATTTCCCTATTTTAAAGCATGTTTGTTCACTAGAAGGATAAATATATAAAATCCTTAGGTGTACATAACAAAAAAATCCTAAACTAATGCATCCTAAAAATACTTTAAGAGCTTTACAAGGTCAACCGACCAATCGGTTGATAATAATAACAAATACTTTATTCTATTTAATAAATGCATGATTTAAAATATTTCTCCTTTGTCTTCACGTGCAACCTCCTCCTGAGACACTTGGTGAACCTGGTTAATGTTGACTTGGTCATATGGCATATCCAATATGGGTGTCTCCAATGTATGGGAGTAAGGCACCAATAAGGTGCCTCCCATACATGGGAGTAAGGTTCCGAGTAAGGCACCTCCCCATGTATGGGAGTAAGGTGCCAGAGTAAGGCACCTCCCCATGTATGGGAGTAAGGCACCAGTAAGGTACCTTCCCATGTATGGAGTAAGGCATCAGAGTAAGGTGCCTACTCCATATACCTTAGAATCAATGAAGCAGAGGTATGCCAGGTTCAACCGGGATGTATACTGGAAAGCACCATATTAGCAACAAAACCTATATTTATACACAATTTCCACTAAAAACACCCGTTAAACATAATACCGGATTTTCTATCAATTATATGCATAAGTTAAATAAAAATATATTTCTAATGCTAATTAAACCAGTGATGATGCCCCTTAATAGTGTATATAAAATAAGCATTTTTGGTGCTCATCATCCCCCCATGCCTAAATATTGTCACGTCCTCATGACAACAACCCCCGAAAAACAACCCCCAGAATAATAATAATAATTTTTTTTTGTTTTTCATTGACCACTGCTCTATATTTTTTTTCTTCTTCTTCCATTGAGCAATGCTTTTTTCGAGCGCTGCTATTTTTCCTCTATTGAGCATTGCATTGCACTGATTTGGATACATGCTACCATGTAATTGTTAAAAATAGTAGATTGCAAACTCATCGAAGTCCAAGTGTTGAAGTCAGCTACTTAAAATATTTTTTTGGTCCGTTGTTTTCCATAAAATGCCATTCTACTCCCAAATATTTTTACTAATTTCCATATCGCTCAAGAATTGCAGCATAAAGAGAAGTGTTGTGGGATGGACTTTAATATCTCTGGATTAGAGCAGGTGTTCTTCTTTCCTTCCTCAGTGAATCCACTGTTGGTTTAGAACTAAACATCCTTATTTCGCTCCAACCTCCATCTATTTCCCAACGGATTGCATTCTACTCTCGCTTCTTGGTCTCGGGCAGCGAATTTCCATTCTACCTCTAAATTGAACCTAGAGTTACGTTATCCTTGGATTTCTTTGGATTTCGAGTTCACACCTCCTCCTATGTTAACTAAAGTGAAATACAGCCCGCACCCAAATTTTTTTGTATTAAGTAGCGCGTTGCTGCCTATATCCTAGATCTGAGCGCTCATCATTTCGTTGTAAACAAAACCTTCAAAATCTTGGATTGCAATTTCATTATCGGAATCGATTATCATTACTCTCACTTGCTACATGTGTTCCTATGCCATCTCATTGTGGTTTTAAAATCTTCAATCAACTTTTTTTTTCTTCTCTTCTTTTTTTCATTTTGGGGTAATGAATTTTTTCATATCCGAGGCATGTCATGTGACTTACCCCTACTGGGAGATTTTGATGAATAATTTATGGGGGCATATACTGATATTTGTAGAGAAATTATATTTAAATTAACCGTACACATAATTAATGGAAAACTTGGTATATAACTGGGTAAATTTCATAGATTATGATCTGTAGCATGCTGGTGGTGTAAAAATGTTTTCATGCTACCAGTAACCAAGGTGTTTTGAAAATATTGTTGTGATGTTGGTGCATCTGGAGAATTTATTTTATTTATTTATTTTTTTGGATGCCTTCATCTTCCACACTGCTAATCATCATTGTTTTTATGCCTCTGAGCATTGTTGCTCCAACAATGATGTAGTTTTTAAATTTCCACCAATGGATCCTTCCTACGCAGCGTCCAAAAGGTAAAATAGAAAATATAAAAATTTTGTGCCCCTCTGCCCAGTTATTCTGCGTGGGTCATGCACCGCATTTCCTAGAAAATAGGGGATACATTCTTTCTGTAGGTGTGTACTTTAACAAGTCCAAAATTGTAGCCATTTTTTTCATTTATTTTTTTCTTCTTGTCATAGATTCAGGTTCATTCGAATCCTCCCCCACTTAAATTGGTGATGCCTTCATCACCAGTAACAGATCCCTCTGTACAACAGGTCTTCAGCACTCTAAACATCAGGTCCCATATTGAGCAATAGGAATCCCAAATCGAGGGAGAAGAAGTTGAGCTTTGCTGGGATAAAGCGGATCTGTAGCTATCTTCTCCAGGAAGATCTACAATTTTTTTTTAGTACTCTTCTCTTTCCTAGCCATTCAGTTGTCGTCTTTTTTTAATGGCTTCTCACAAAAGTTACGTGTTTATAGAAATGAGTATCAAGGTGCCTTCTTCCTTTTGAGAAGTCAATAGTCGCTGATGTGCCTACAATTGCAAAGTTGATCAGACCCTCCAAAATGTTTCTCGTGCCACATTATAATTTGTTTTATATAAGCATAGATATGGGTATATCTTCACTTTGTAGGGAATTAACATCCAAATCCATGCCCATATGGGGACTCTCTCCTCCAGATGAAAATAGTAAATTTTTTACCTCCCTAAAAAAATGTGCAAGTTCATGGATGCTGAGTCGATTTAGGCCTTATCTCCCAAGATGGTTATTTTCCATACAATCAAGCCACTTCCCCTACAAAAGAAAAACTAAGAAAACTAAAATGCAATTTAGTGCAATCAGTGCTTGTTAGGCCCTGGCTCTCAGGATGCTTGCAGCTTGCATGCAAGCACTTTCCCTGCAACACACGAAAGAAACAAAAGAAATTTTATGCTGAGTAGGATAGATGATGTGTAATTTTTATTTTTTTTTAATAATAATCAAGGCACCCTTGATGCATGACATCAAGGTGCTTGTCCTATTTTTTTTTTTGTGATCAGGTGCCTTCGCTGATGGACATTGAGGCACCACTTCCATCTAATGATGTAGCAAGGTCCCTGCTTGGTGTCTACTTCGAGAGTAAGGTGCTTGTTTAGAACCTGCTTGGTGCCTACCATAGTAAGACGCCTACTTGGTGCCTGCATGAGTAAGGTACTTGCTTGGCACCTGCATGAGTAAGGCACCTCCTTAAGTAAGGTGCCTGCCTCAATAAGACACCTACCTCAGTAAGGTACCTACTTGAGTAAGGCACTTGGTTGAGTAAGGTTCCTACCTCAGTAATGCACCTACTTAGTAAGGTTCCTGCCTGAGTAAGGTGCCTGCATCAGTAAGATGCCTACTTCAGTAAGATGTCTATCTTAGTAAGGCACCTACCTCACTAAGGTGCCTTCCTGAGTAAGGTGCCTACCTCAGTAAGGCATCTACCTCATTAAGTCACCTACTTGAGTAAGGTTCCTACCTTAGTAAGGCGTCTACTTGAGTAAGGCACCTACCTCAATAAGGCACATAATTTGTGGGTAATGTGCCTGCAAGAAAATTGTCGATGTCACTTCACGTAAAAATATCTCTTCACCAAATCTGACATCTCCTTATTTATCTATATCACACTTCATGCTGCCCTGCAAAACATAAAAAATTCAACTAAAGGCATTAATAAAATTCTAACTATTTTTTTCCTTTTTCTTTTTGTCTCTTTTGCCATGACCAGAACAACTCTTGGTTCATCATTTTTTTTTTTCTCATCATCTGCATCGAAGAACAGAATGTCAACTGCAACCATGCGAGCTGAGGATTTTAAAATTTTATGGCCAAGCTGGAGAAATATCACCCATCCACCCTAGGAATTTTTTGTGCTATGTACTAGAATTCACATATTTTAATAGAAATAAAATGTTGCCAGGGAAAATAGTAATATTGGCACTGTTGATTAAAAAGTGGAGGCCACGTAGGAAATATTTTTTGCATCCCATATACCCCTATTAGAGGATTAATGATAGCCAATTGCCAAAATCTCCAACTATAAAGCACACAAATCATCATTAACAGCACATATAAAACAAATATCTTAATCTGGCGTTGACAAATTTCAAGATAGCTAACTCTTTGGATGCATTGTAGGGATTGTCATGATTAACAACTTTGTGCATCACTACTTCTCACCGTGTGCTCCTGAATATGTCACCCTTCTTATCATTTTTTTTAACTGATTTAGACTTTATACGGCCCTGATACTCATGCGTTCAAATCAAGATGATCTCCCACTCTAAATTTTTTCTTCACAGGCAGAATTAGAGTAGCACTGCAATCCTCTGTTTCATTTCCAGGAGTGAGGTAGAATTTTTTTTCATCATCATCCGCAACATATGTCTGGTGTTCAAGTGTGACATTTTCATGAGATGCACCATTGAGATTTATGTGCTATTATTTCTAGCCACTACGAGATCCATTCATTTTTTTTTTTAATCGTGCTCGGGCACCATGTGGCCTTCTTGTAGACATTTGACATTTGATTTCTTCCAGGATCCTCCCTTATTTTTTTAGCTATCGGTTGGATATTTCTCATTTCCCTTATAGACCAAGTTGGTCCTCGGGAAAGAGGATACTCTCTTCCAATGGGTAGCAAAAAAAACTCTATTTTAGCTTTGCATTTTAATTTCGAGATTTTTTAGTAGACGGCAATTTTTTTTTCCATGAACACTCTGAACAACATTCATTGTGTTGTTGGTGGCAATGATGAAGGTGGAGTCTCCCCCCCATGCCTATATCAGAGATAGTCTTCTAAAAATCATCTTCTTCTTTGTCAACTAGTCTAATATGTTGTAGCATGAGAAGAGTATTTTCCTTCATGGCCTCACAACCAAACTCTTTCAACGTTATGACAAAATGTGTAGGCCAGAAAATAACTACCTACAACTAGCACCTTGAAGAAAATAGGGTGTAGCAAACTTTTAAAAACATGTGTTTGTTTTGTATTCACCAGGTCGCATTAAGCACAAGTGAAGAGCATAATCCATAATAACATGTTATTTTAAATTCATCTCTGTCATTTTCCCTGCATCATCAAAATAATTTTCCAATGTGTTGCAAAGCGTTAAGTCTGTAAAAAAAAATTATTATTAAAACCAAGCTTCTAGAGGCATAATTTTCCAATAGTTTCTATATAAAAAACACATCCCTAAAAATTTTCAATCAGTCCTGGGTTGTGCTATTTCTTTTGATTTCTTGAAACCATTCAGAACATGATGGAAATTCTTCATCGCCTTTTTTTAAAAAATTTTCAACAACATAATTTATTCCTACTTCTACACTTAATTATGGTACATCAGGTTCATTCCTGGATTTACCTAAGAAGCTGGTAAATTTAAATGGTTGCCTATGGGATTTGGATGTGACTATTCTGGAAACTATTTTTGGCCTTATAAAAAAGGTCCATGGTGGACTCACACTTCTCAGGTAAAATATTTACAGGTAATTTTAAATGAAATTTTTATCTAACATGTAAATCAGAACACTACAGTTTTGACACTCCCCAACAATGATGCCAAAATGGTGAGAATAAATTATGTTTAGAAAACAGTCATTTCTTTCACCATAAATTATCAATCTGGTAAGTCCATAAAATTACGAGTGTCATGCAAAGTATATGCCTGCAGTGTTGTGGGAATGAATCTGTATGTACGTATTTTAGTTTTATGGGGGATGTTTAAACATTTTCATTTCATCCAAACAAAGTGCAGAGTAAATAAATAAATTAATTAAACACTGGAAATGAAATGCTATAAATAAATGTACATGAAATTAAGTGAGCAAAAAAATAAACACACACCTAAATTAAATAAAGTAGTAAATAAAGCAATAAACTAATATACAGAAAACAAATACAGAAATAAACAGGGGAGGACTACCGCAAGGAGTGGGCCCAAGCTCCCGTAGATAGTATGCCCGGCTAGCTACATAGAGCTTGCTCGAATAAGAGGAGTTGCACTCTTAATCAATTAAACAAATAATGAAATGGAATAATAATTTTTGTGTAAATTAATCATTGATCCCCTTGTTCATCTAGCCTATGTATTTATATAAAGCGTAGCCAGATATTGTTACAATAACAAATTAATCTAATTTAATCACATGACGTGATTAGTTACAATTGGTTCTACACAAATTTTATTTCCCTATTTTAAAGCATTTAGGTTCACTAGAAGGATAAATATATAAAATCCTTAGGTGTACATAATAAATAAATCCTAAACTAATGCATCATAATAAATATTTAAGAGCTTTACAAGGTCAACCGACCGATCGGTTGATATTAATAAAAAATACTTTATTCTATTTAATAAATGCATGATTTAAAATACTTCTCCTTTGTCTTCACGTGCAACCTCCTCCTTAGCCCCTTGGTCAACCTGGTCAATGTTGACTTGGTCATATGGCATATCCAATGCGGGTGTATCCAATGTATGGGAGTAAGGTGCCAATAAGGTGCCTCCCATACATGGGAGTAAGGTGCCTCCCCATGTATGGGAGGCACCTTATTGGCATCTTACTCCCCTACAATGGATACACCCGCATTGGATATGTCATATGACCAAGTCAACATTGTATGGGAGTAAGGCACCATAGTAAGGCACCTCCCCATGTATGGGAGTAAGGCACCAGTAAGGTGCCTTCCCATGTATGGAGTAAGGCGTCGGAGTAAGGCACCTACTCCATATACCTTATAATCAATGAAGCAGAGGTATGCCAGGTTCAACCGGGATGTAGACTGGAAAGCACCATATTAGCAACAAAACCTGCATTTATACACAATTTCCACTAAAAACACCTGTTAAGCATAATACCGGATTTTCTATCAATTATATGCATAAGTTAAATAAAAATATATTTCTAATGCTAATTAAACTAGTGATGATGCCCCTTAACAATGTACATAAAATGAGTATTTTTGGTTCTCATCAATCCTATAATTCCTTTCCCTCCAAATATGCCAAAGAAAATGAGGAAGCACAAAATTCCAAATCTTCATCAAGCAAGAACTACGAAAATGTTTACTCTAGCACTCCCAAATATTCACCAAAGAGTCCACCTAAACCCACTAAATTTTAAGAAGATTTAACATTCCATACCACACTTCAAGAGTAAAATGGCAATGAATAAACAAGTGATCCATTGATTCTTCATCTGAGCAACATAAAGAGCATCTATTAGGAACAATCATCCCTATTTTTTTGAGATTATCTATTGTTAAAATATGATTTTGGAGTGCTAACCATAGAAAAATGAGACTTTTGGGATAAGGTTCTTAATCAAAACTTTTTGAACTAGAAAAGTTTACTTATTGTTTCCTTTGTCATAGTAAAAAGTAGAACTAGTAGTAAAAAAATTAGAATTTGGTCCCCAGGAAAACTTATCTTATTTAGGATAAATACGAAGGTAATATTGGTATAAATAGAAAATAAGAAAATTCAATATATTTTGTGTAACAACATAAACCCCCTCCAATTGCAGTTGCTTCTATATTTTGAAGTTATCTTCTATTGCAATATAATCCTAAACTAGGTAACCATATCTTATTTTTAGGGGTTGCATTACACAGTGCCACTACTCATCTAAAATCAAGGGTTTCTCTAACAACTAGGCATCCTCCAAAATATTAATTTTATCTGCCTTTCCAACCTTACATATCAATCCTTTTCATAAAATATTGTTAGAATATATAATTATTCTCTTAAGTTCTACTAGGATAAACTTAATTGAGTTACCACTCTTCCATGAGTCAAGTGGACTCTCAGTTTAGACTAGTGAGTTGTAATCCAACGACTCTCAATGATCAACTTTTCAATTTATACAAAAATGATCCATGGAATAAATCAATCAGTTCTACTCTTCTCTTCATTTTTTTTGTGATGATTTGCATGTCTATTTTTGGGAAATTCTAACATGGTACCAGAGTAGGATAGATTTTGCTAGAATTCTCTCTTGAAGTTTCTAAGAGCTGGTTCTTTATATCTTTTGTAGACTACTCATTGCATTATTCAAGTCTACAAAAGTTTTATATATAGTTCTTTCTAAGTATATTTTTTTGAGATATATGTAAAAGGTTTCTTCTAAATGATATTGTCTTCTTCAATAATCTGTAGGAAAAATCACTACTATTTTAGTGAAATCAAAATTATTTTAGCCAGAGATTGCTATCGCAATCTTGGCTACGAAATTTTTTACTTTTACATATCTAATTTTTTTTCTAAAAAATCTTAAGGTTTTCTTGGATCCTCAACACTCAAGTTCATCCTTCTCTCCTCTCCAAGGAGAATACAACATCCTCCGTTCTCCACCTCAAGCAAGCCAATAGAAGGTACCATCATTGAACGAGAAGCGCCATCATTCTTGTAGCAGCAAAGTGTTTGTCTCATTTGTTGAGACTTTTGAGGGTGCCAACATTCTAAAATCATACACACTAGCCAAAGCCAACATGTCCACTTTAGCTTTGATAGTGCATACGTGTCAATTTGAAAGATCCAATTCTTAGCATCCTCTTATCTTGAATTTTGGAGTGAATTTACTTCGTGATATCGTGTTCCCTTCTCAAAATATCAATCGATATTAATCGATTCTCTTCGAGATTCGAATGTATTAACTACACTTTGTTTGGAATTCTAACTTCATCAAATCTATTGCACTCCAATATATCAAACTCTTTCATTTTGTGGAATTTTTCTAACGTCTAATTTTTTTTTAGAAGATAGACTTCCTTGTTTTCTTCTTCCATTCGAAAATCTTGGAAGCTATCTACTAACATAATTAAAAGTGCAGAGATAAATCATTCCTTTATTTTCTATTCAGAGATGAACATATTGTGTTATGAGCCTGCATTAAGGAAGGAGCCCTACAAGTTGATAACACCACTACATTTCTCCTCTGCCTCCAAGGAAATTTGAGGACTACATTCGTTGAGGACTGCATTCATGAGGATTGCATTCCAAAAGATTATGTTTATCCATAGCAATCGTGGCTGCGTTGATGACTACATTCTAGAGGACTGCTTTTGTTCATGGACTACATTTGTGGACTATGTTTATGGAAGGCATTGAGGACTATGTTCATTAATACAACGTTCATGAGGACTACGTTGAAGACTGCATTGCTCCACAACATTCATAGCTATGTTGATGATTGTGTTCAAGAGGACTGCATTCATTCATGGACTGTGTTGAAGATGGCATTCAAAATGATAGCGTTTGTGTACAACGTATGCACTAAAGTGGTTTCTAAACCATTGAATTTGCAGGTCAATGGGAGGCATCACAATGAGCTATTAAATCATGCATTGCATTGATATACATTCACAAGTTATTTTATTAACTTTTCTATATCTTTATCAAAATATTTTTAAAATCATGCGTCAATTATAACCCCTCTCACTTTTTTCTCTCCCTAATATATATAGGCAAGAGAGTGATGGGTTCCCTTGTAAAATATCAATAAAATATCTTTTAAGGGGAGGTTTTTTGGGGGGTTCTTCTTCTTGCACCTATTCTCAATACTTCAGGGGGTTGTTATTGTTGGTCCTTGCATCATTTCTAATGGTCTTTTCCATATTTTTCTCAATTTTATTGCTATCATTTTAGGTAAGAAGATATATGAAGAAAGTTTGGTGGTGGAGCCTAAATGTGGTAGTTTTTTCTTTTGCCACTAAGTTATGTTGCTTCAATCTCATTTCAACATCTTCTAAAAGTTCATCAAATATAACTATTGGCAATTTTGGGTACTTTGGTTACATTGCATTTGCTCAAGTGTATAAGTTGTCATTGATGTCAAGAAGCTCTTGAAGGAATTTGATTTGATGTCAAATAATTTGTTTTGATGAAGGTTACGACATGACAATTTCAAAGGTCTTTTATAAACCCCAAGTTGGCAGGTTTAAAGATTACAGGTGGATGCATTAGTTTAATGCATTTGGGTCTAGGAGGAAGTATTTATTTAAATAATTAAAAACCTTGTTAAGGTTCCCTTTAATTATTTTTAAATAAATATTAAATTATTGTTTGCAATGGGTTCTCCTAACCCATGGTGCAAATGTCTTAACTATGTGGGCGCTATGTTTTAAGATTGTGGGCGCTAGCCAAGACCTCCGTCGACGTGTTAAACTCCTCGCCGACGTCAAGAGCTTATGGTAAAAATGCATATAAATCTCCCTCAATGAAAATAAAGAATTATCCCATCCGTATTTTGAAAAGAGTTGCTCGCTGTGATTTTGTGATTCACTGTTCGAATTTCTTCTCCGATTGTGTCTTCATCATTTTCGTAAACCTGCTGTTCGACTGTGTCTTCACCGTTTTTGTGAATCCGTTGTTCATTTTTTTTGTACTCGTCGTTTGTCGTAAATCCTCCATAAGGTTTTCGTCTTCGTGTTCGTGTCAGAAGAAAGGGAGGCACTATTGTTTTATTTAATCCCTAGTGCAGAAGGAACAAGGCTAACAGCGTGAGGCTTAAACCTCATCGGGTGCCTTTGGCACATCGGTAGCGGCTAGGCTGTTGGCACGCTATCCAAACGGGAGGTTCCGCATTCGAATAACGTGAAAGGGTTTTTCATCGTGAAGTGGACGCAATGGGTGGTGTTAGAATTCATTCACAATTTCTCCATAGCACGATTTTTGATGTTGGCCAAGGTATTTTCGAAATTAATTTTTGCTAAGTGTATTTTGCGGATGGAGGAAGTTTATTAGAGGGAAAAAAAAGCTTAGGAGTTATAAGGAGTTTAAAGCTTGTTTTATTTTGATAAAAGATTCTTTTGAAGGTGTTGTTTGAAATATCTTATTGCATTCTTATGAGAGATAAATTTTATTTTTTATAAGACTATAAGGGAGAAATAAGGTGTATAAGGGATAATTTTTTTCTTGTAATGTTGAGAGTGCTTTTGGTTGATTATGGAAATGAAAGCATGATATTTTAAGGTTAAAATTTCTTCTTGTGTGAAGTTGTGAAACCTTAAGTGGGAAGCTTTGAGATTGACATTTGCTTTCATTAAATTGGTAATAATAAAACTATTCTTTACTTGGTTAAAGTGTTGGGCTTACTCCTTTGTTGATGATTTGAAAAGTTGTGTGTGCTCTTGTTGATTTGAGTTGGTGGATGCTTTTTGTTCAAACAATATTTGAGAGAAAAGGAGTTCTACTTGTTTCCTTTTCTGATGTTGATTGTGAAATGCTTTAAGGTTGTGTTTTGAGTTGAATGGTGTTGATTGAACCTTGTTTGATGAGCATTGTTGTTGAAGCCCTAATTGATGGTGAAAATAACATGAGTATCATTGTTATGTGATTCTTTTCATAGTTGGCAATTGTTGGGGTTTCATGTTCTTGAAAGAAATCATTCTATCCTATCCATTTCAGATATTGAGTTGAGTTTTTAGATTTGAGATTGAGTTTGAACTGAGTTGATTTGAGTTGAGTTTTGAGATTGGGAGTTGAGTATAGAACATATTGAGTCTCTAACAATTCTCTTTATGCTTCTATGAGTTTGACAAATCACATTGGGTTTCTAACAATTCACCTTGTGATTTCCTACTAAGAATTTTTTTTTCTTAGTGAGCTTGCTGAGTTTTGGATAGGTTTCGGTGGGGACTTGTGAGAAGTTTTGGATAGGTTTCGATGGGGACTTGTGAGCAGTCTTGGACAGGTTCCTGTGGGGACCTGTGAGCAAAATTGGACAGGTCCTAGCAGAGGACTTGTGAGCTGAGTTTGATAGTTCTATCAGAGAACTTGAGGACAGAGGTGCACTAGTTCTTTGAGAAGAACCTGAGGACAGTTTTGGCAAGTCTTTGAGAAGGCTTGTGTGGAGAGAATTGATTTGTTCAAGCTTAAGCGTTGGACAGATTTGATAGACAAAGGAAGACTTGTACTATACTGACTGACTATGTTTGGTATAGGTTTCTGAGCTGCTGTGGACGTGATCATAGAAGGCAGAGGTCTCTTAGGCTAAGCATTGAGGACAGAAGGTCTTCGGTGGAAAGGAGTTCCATGTGCTGGCAAGAGGTAGAGGCAGTTGATCTTCTGAGGGATCATTTCTAGAGTAGAGGGGAAGGTATCTCCTTTGAGCAAAGGCTCATAAATTATAATTAAGGTAAGGTATCTCCTTTGGGCCAAGGCTCATAAATATTGTAATTGGGAAGGATTCCCAAAGAACTTTGAGGAAATTTTTAGAGAAGAGTTTTGTGGACGTAGCCCAGCCATTTTGGCTGAACCACGTTAAAAATGGGTCTTCAATGTGTGATGCTTTTTCTATTGATTAATGTTGTGTTTATGCCACTGCTATCTAAAGTTAAAATTATTAATTGGTTAAGTCTTATACTGTTCACCCCCCCTCTCAGTATAAGTCCATGTTCTTCAATTGGTATCAGAGTAGGTCTGGAGAGCCTAACAACTTGGAGAAGGATCTATCAGAGGAACATACAGATTCAGAAAGAGATGAAGAGGTTGAGTTCGATCTCAAAGGTGAATTCTTCTTGGCTTTAAGAAAGCTTGAGAAATTTAGGGAAGAGAATTCTGTTCTCAAGCATCAATGTCGGGGAAGAAGAGATAGCAAGATCAGAATTGTCTCAAAGTGTTATAGACTTCAAAATTATAGCTGAATAATGGAAGAAGGTTGAACAGGTTCTGAAAGAGGTTCTCAAATGAAAGGTAGCTGATTGTGAGAAACTAGAAGAAGAGGTTATGTCTCTTAGAGTGAATTTGGAACAGTTGGCTCTCAGACAAAATACTTTGTGTGAAAAGCAAAAGAACAATGGTATCACCATTCAAGAAACAAGGGCTTCGAGCAAGATCAATCTTCATCCTGAAGAGCGATGGATTCCAGTTGGTCACAAGAAGAACAATCATCCAAGGCATCAAAACAGGTTACATAATACTTTCCATGGCTATTGTTTTTCCTGCAAGAAATTTGGTCACAAAGCTATGCATTGCAATAAGTCTATGAATAGCCATAGTAAGGAAAATGTTAACTCTTTTGCACCTCTTATGAATAAATATGTCATGTGTTACAAGTGCAATAATTTTGGGCATATAGCAAGGATGTGCAGTTTGGATAGATCTAGCCTTGAGTTCACTAAAAAGAGAAATGAGATCAAATCTAAGTCAATGATAGTTCAAACTGCTTTTCATGCTCAATACAAAGTAGAGAAATGGTATCTTGATAGTGGTTGTTCAAAACATATGACTGGTGAAAAGGAAAAAATTTTGGTCTTAAAAGAAACAAACAGAGGAACAATCAGTTTTGGAGATAACAAGTCGACTAAAATCATGGTAAAGGGACTCTTAGTTTGGATGAGAAATCCAAAATAGAAAATGTGCTTTATGTAGAAGGCCTAAGACATAATCTTCTAAGTGTGAGTCAACTTTGTGATCAAGGGCACATAGTATCTTTCTTTTCAGATAGATGTGAGATAAGTAAAGAAAAATAATGGAAAACTCATTGCTAGTTCTACAAGGACTCCAAACAATCTTTACATGCTAAGTGAGATAAAAAAGAAAAACTGTTTTCTAACTCAAGAAGATGAGAGTTGGTTATGGCATAAAATATTGGTGCATTTGAGCTTTGATAATCTTGTCAATATTAGTAACAAGGAAGCAGTTAGAGACTTGTCCAAAATAAAAATGCCCCATAACATCATTTGCGGTCCTTGTCAACATGGAAAATAGACCAAAACCAGTTTCAAATCAAAAGGGTATACTTCTTCAAAACCATTGGATCTTATTCATACTGATTTTTGTGGCCCTACCAGAACTCAGAGCATCCAGGGAGAAAGCTACTTCATGTTGTTTATAGATGATTATTCTAGAATGACTTGGGTTACTTTTCTCAAAGAAAAATCTGAAGCTTTTGAAAAATTTAAAGCTTTCAAAGAAATGACAGAAAATGAGACTAACAAGAGAATCAAATGCTTAAGATCAAATAGAGGAGGAGAGTTCACTTCAAATGAATTTGTGGAATACTGTGAGCAAAAAGGAATCAAAAGAGAATATTTAGCAACAAGAACTCAACAAAATGGAGTAGTTGAAAGGAAAAATAGAACTATTGAAAATATGGCTAGAGCTATGTTAAATGAGTCAAGACTTTCAGATGGCTTTTGGAAAGAGGCAGTCAGTACAACAATCTACATTATCACCAGGGCCCAACTTAGAGTCAATCATCATAAAACTCCTTATGAGTTGTGGAAAGGAAGACCATCTATAGTAAAATACTTCAAAGTGTTTGGGAGTAAGTGCTTCATCAGAAGGGAAGATCATAATTTGGGTAAGTTTGATCCTAGATGTGATGAGGGAATATTTCTTGGGTATTCCAGCAAAAGCAAGGCCTACAGATGCTTCAACAAAAGAACTCATATAGTTGTAGAGAGCATAAATGTAATAGTTGATGAAAATATAGGGATAATAGAACCAGTCCAAGAACTCAGTGATGAAATTTGTCAAGAAGAATCAGAGAGGTTTCAGATGAAGAAGAGGAAAGACAAAAACTGCTTCCCAAAACTCCTTCACGATATGTTCAGAAACATCATCCCAAATATTTGATCATTGGTGATCCAAATAGCAAGCAAACAAGAAGAAGAGTCATTCCCTCACATGATTCTACAAATGTTTCATTATTATCTTAGATTGAGCCAAAAGATTTCAGTGAAGCATGTGCAGATAAGTTTTGGGTAAAAGCAATGGATGAAGAGCTAAATCAAATAGAGGAAAGTGAAACTTGGGAATTGGTTCCAATACCTAAGGACAAGAATGTCATTGGAACAAAATGGATATTCAAAAATAAACTCAATGAGGATGGAAATATTGTCTGAAACAAAGCTAGGTTAGTCTGCAAAGGTTATGCTCAAGTAGAAGGTGTTGATTTCGAAGAGACGTTTGCTCTTATTGCTCGTCTTGAAGCTATCAAAATGTTTTTGGCCCTTTCAAGCTTCAAATCATTCAAGGTATATCAAATGGATGTAAAGTCATCTTTTCTAAATGGGGTGTTGGTAGAAGAAGTCTACATAGAACAGCCAGAAGGAGTGTCTCTCTCAGAATCGTCAGACTATGTGTGTAAACTGAAAAAAGCCTTGTATGGGTTAAAGCAAGCACCTAGGGCTTGGTACTCAAGACTTGACAGGTATCTTCATGAGCAAGGCTTCAGGAAATGTGTGGCAGATAGCAATTTGTATATTAAGAATGAAGGTGATGATATGTTGATTATGGTTGTCTATGTTGATGATATTATTTTTGGGGGAAATAATACTCAGATGTGCAAAGATTTTGCTAACACCATGCAGAAGGAATTTGAGATGTCTATGATTGGAGAGCTATCATTATTTTTAGGTCTTCAGATTGCTCAATCAAAAGATGGTATATTTATCTCTCAAGGAAAGTATATCAAAGAAATGTTGAAGAAATTTGGGATGATGGACAGCAAACCAGTGTGTACTCCAATGATTACAGGGTGCAAGATGAGTAAATATGATGAATCTCTAGTGGTAGATCAGAGGTTGTACAAATCAATGATTGGCAGTTTATTATATGTTACAGCTACTAGACCAGATATCATGCAGGCAGTTGGGTTAGTAGCAAGATTTTAGGCAGCTCCTAAAGATTCTCATGTTATAGCAGTTAAGAGGATATTCAGATATCTGAAGGGCACTATGGACTTTGGGCTTTGGTATCCCAAAGGTGATGACTTCACTCTCATAGCTTATACAAATGCAGATTGGGCAGGTAGTATTGATGACAGGAAAAGCACTAGTGGTGGAGCATTCTTTCTGGGAAAGAGTTTGGTTTCTTGGCTAAGTAAGAAACAACCTTCAGTTTATTTATCTACAACAGAGGCTGAATACATAGCAGCGATGGCTGGGTGTACACAGGTTTTATGGATGAAAACCACCTTGGAGGATTTCAAAGTCAAGCATGAACAACCCATCTCCATACTTTATGATAATACAAGTGCCATAAGTATTTCCAAAAATCCGGTAATGCACTCAAGGACAAAGCATATTTCCATCAAGTATCACTTTCTAAGGGAGAAATTGCAAGACAAGCAGGTCAAGGTAGAGTATGTGTCTACTAAAGAGCAGATTGTAGATATCTTCACCAAACCTCTTCCAAGAGATACGTTTGAGTATCTAAGGGAGAAATTGGGAGTTGTACTCCCACCCCAAAATTAATGACCTCATCAGGAGGTAGGGGAGGGACTAAGCTAAGAGGCTCATTCTTAGTCCCGAGCCCCAAAGGTGACCCTTTGCCATTGATGACAAAGGGGGAGAGATATGAGTAAGGGGGAGAGATTCAAAGTGAAGAGGAGAGCTTCAATTCAGGGGGAGCAAAACTTCAAAGGAAGATTCTCAGTTGTGGGCACAGTTGGTCAGTTGTTAGCATAGTTGGTTTCAATTTTGTCTCTTAAGAAGTTTTTCAGTAAAGGTTTGCCATCAATGACAAAGGGGGAGATTGTTGGCAATTTTGGGTACTTTGGGTACATTGTCTTTGCTCAAGTGTATAAGTTGTCATTGATGTCAAGAAGCTCTTGAAGGAATTTGATTTGATGTCAAATAATTTGTTTTGATGAAGGTTATGACATGACAGTTTCAAAGGTCTTTTGTAAACCCCAAGTTGGTAGGTTTAAATATTACAGGTGGATGCATTTGTTTAATGCATTTGGGTCCAGGAGGAAGTATTTATTTAATTAATTAAAAACCTTGTTAAGGTTCCCTTTAATTATTTTTAAATAAATATTAAATTATTGTTTGCAATGGGTTCTCCTAACCCATGGCACAAATGTCTTAACTATGTGGGCGCTATGTTTTAATATTTTGGGTGCTAGCCAAGATCTCCACCAACGTGTTAAACTCCTCGTCGACGTTAAGAGCTTATGGTAAAAATGCATATAAATGTCCCTCAATGAAAATAAAGAATTATCCCATCTATATTTTGAAAAGAGTTGCTCACTGTGATTTCATGATCCGCTGTTCGGACTTATTCTTCGATTGTGTCTTCGCCATTTTTGTAAACCTGTTGTTCGACTGTCTTCGTTGTTTTCGTGAATTCGTTGTTCATTTTTTTTGTACTCGCCATTTGTCGTAAATCCGTCGTAAGGTTTTCGTCTTCATGTTCACATCAGAAGAAATGGAAGCACTGTTATTTTATTTAATCCCTGGCATAGAAGGAACAAGGCTAACAACGTGAGGTTTAAACCTCATCGGGTGCCTTTGGCGCAACGGTAGTGGCTAGGCTATTGGCGTGCTACTTGAACGGGAGGTTCCGCGTTCGAATAACGTGAAAGGGTTTTTCATCGTGAAGTGGACGCAGTGGGTGTTGTTAGAATTCGTGCGTAATTTCTCCATAGCACGATTTTTTATGTTGGCCAAGGTATTTTCGAAATTAATTTTTGCTAAGTGTATTTTGCGGATGGAGGAAGTTTATTAGAGGGAAAAACAGCTTAGGAGTTATAAGGAGTTTAAAGCTTGTTTTATTTTGATAAAATATTCTTTTGAAGGTGTTTTTTGAAATATCTTATTGCATTTTTATGAGATATAAATTTTATTTTTGATAAGACTATAAGGGAGAAATAAGGTGTATAAGGGATAATTTTTTTCTTGTAATGTTGAGAGTGCTTTTGGTTGATTACGGAAATGAAAGCATGATGTTTTAAGGTTAAAATTTCTTCTTGTGTGAAGTTGTGAAACCTTAAGTGGGAAGATTTGAGATTGACATTTGCTTTCATTAAATTGGTAATAATCAAGCTATTCTTTACTTGGTTAAAGTGTTGGGCTTACTCCTTTGTTGATGATTTTAAAAGTTGTGTGTGCTCTTGTTGATTTGAGTTGGTGGATGCTTTTTTTCAAACAATATTGGAGAGAAAATGAGTTCTACTTGTTTCCTTTTTTGATGTTGATTGTGAAATGATTCAAGGTTGTGTTTTGAGTTGAATGGTGTTGATTGAACCTTGTTTGATGAGCATTGTTGTTGAAGCCCTAATTGATGGTGAAAAGAACATGAGTATCATTGTTATGTGATTCTTTGCATAGTTGGCAATTGTTGGGGTTTCATGTTCTTGAAAGAAAGCATTCTATCCTATCCATTTCAAATATTGAGTTGAGTTTTCAGATTTGAGATTGAGTTTGAGCTAAGTTGATTTGAGTTGAGTTTTGAGATTGGGAGTTGAGTATAGAACATATTGAGTCTCTAACAATTCTCTTTATGCTTATATGAGTTTTACAAATCACATTGGGTCTCTAACAATTCACCTTGTGATTTCCTACTAAGAAAGTTTTTTTCTTGGTGAGCTTGCTGAGTTTTGGACAGGTTCCGGTGGGGACTTGTGAGCAGTTTTGGATAGGTTCCGGTGGGGACTTGTGAGCAGTCTTGGACAGGTTCCTGTGGGGACCTGTGAGCAGAATTGGATAGGTCCTAGCAGAGGACTTGTGAACTGAGTTTTATAGTTCTATCAGAGAACTTGAGGACAAAGGTGCACTAGTTCTTTGAGAACCTGAGGAAAATTTTGGCAAGTCTTTGAGAAGGCTTGTGTGCAGAGGATTGATTTGTTCAAGCTTAAGCATTGGATAGATTTGACAGACAGAGGAAGACTTGTACTAGACTGACTGACTATGTTTGGTACAGGTTGCTGAGCTGTTGTGGATGTGATCATAGAAGGCAGAGGTCTCTTAGGCTAAGCATTAAGGACAGGAGGTCTTCGGTGGAAAGGAGTTCCACGTGCTGGCAAGAGGTAGAGGCAGTTGATCTTCTGAGGGATCATTTCTAGAGTAGAGGGGAAGGTATGTATCTCCTTTGAGCAGAGGCTCATAAATTCTAATTAGGGGAAGGTATCTCCTTTGGTCCGAGGCTCATAAATATTGTAATTGGGAAGAATTTCCAAAGAACTTTGAGGAAATTTTTAGAGAAAAATTTTGTGGACGTAGCCCAGCCATTTTGGGTGAACCACGTTAAAAATGGGTCTTCAATGTGTGATGCTTTCTATCTTGATTAATGTTGTGTTGATGCCACTGATATCTAAAGTTAAAATTATTAATTGGTTAAGTCTTATACTGTTCACCCCCCCTCTTAGTATAAGTTCATGTTCTTCAATAACTATTTTTTATAAAAACACATGAATATTTGTTAACTCAAGCAAGAAACTCAATTTTTTTTAAAGAAACCACTTAATATTTTTAATCACCTATGTTCCACGTACTAGACTTCTCATTTACTTATAGTTTCCCTCACGTAAGGGCGGGTAATTGAGAAGTAGGGTATAAAGGTCTGGATGATTAAATTTTTCTTCATATGCCTATGTTCCACGTACCAAATCTCCTCATTACTTATAGTTTCCCTCACATAAGGGTGGGTAATTCAGAAGAAAGTATATAAATGACTGGTCAATCCTTATTTTTACCAAATATCCTCTATACTTATAGTTTCTATCACATAAGAGCAGATATATTGAGGAAATTGGTAATTATAAAAGGACTTTTGTTTCCTTCCTTACAAAAGTGTTTCTACTACAATTCATTGTATTCACTAAATCACTTGAAGTTAAAGGGGGGAATTATTGGTTCACTTCAATTTTTTGGCAAAATGAATACAATTGATCCTCTCACCCCTCATAACTATCATACATGGAAGCCAAAAATATTAAATTTCATTTCTCAAAAAGGGCTCACACACTTGCTATAAGAGAAGCAACCTGAATTTGAAAAGGAATATGAAAAATTTGTTCATAAAGGGAAGATGTATGAAACAATGGGTATTATAAGCACAAATGTAAATGAAAGCTTATGGTTTCATATTTTATAATGTAAAACCCCATTTTAAAGTTGGGAAAAACTAAAGAACCTATTTGGTAAAGTGGATAAAATAAGGTCAATGCAGCTAGAGGCAGAGTCAACAACATTATCTCCTGAAGACTTCAACAATATTGTTGACTTTCTCACCAAATTTAAAGAAGTCCTCACTCAAATAAAAGGTAGTGGCAAGGATAAAATAGAAGAAGAATGCATCTATGTTATTATTTCTAAGTTAAATGGATTGTTTAAAAGTTTTGCTACCACCTTTTTGTCTACAAAATATGCACTTGATACAAGTTTTAAAATACCCTCTTTAGAGGATTTTTGTGATAGACTAACTAGAGAGAAAAAAAAAATCAAAATATGAGATATCTCCCTCTTCCTCAAAAGCCTTAGTAGCATCAACCTCTACTAAATAATTCAAAAATAAATAAATAAGTCCCATAACTTGTACTCACTGCAAAAATAATGGTCATTCTATGAACAAATGTTGGAAAAGACTACAACAACTAGAGGCAGCAATGAAGGATCACAAGATAGACACTAAAAAGTAGATAGGAAAAGCCTTAAATATTCAAGGCAGAGCTATAAAAACTTCATCAAAATACTGGGTTCTAGATTCAGGAGCAACTCATCACATGACTTCATCCTTTATCCTAGTCAAAGTAAAAGGTGACATATCCATTGATGGTAGTCATATAAAAATTGTTCTCTATGTTAATGATCTACTACTCACTGGTAGTGATATTTTTCACATCCAGGCTATCAAAGACTTCCTTTTTGATAAATTTGATATGGCTGATCTGGGTTTATCTCATTACTTCCTTGGGATTTATATAACTCAAACAGATTCGGGAATTTCATTGTGTCAACAAAAATATACTCTAAACCTTATTCAACAGTTTAAGATGACTGATTGTAAACCCTCTTCAACACCTTTTCAGTCTGGAGTCACTCTAAGTACTTCCTAAAAATCCCCTCTATGTGATGCCATGCTCTAAAAAAATCTTGTAGGAAGTCTATTATACCTCACTCATACTCACCTAGATATTTCATATGTTGTTGGCTTAATATCTAGATTCTCACATCAAACTCGTTTCAGCAATTGGCAAGCAACAAAAAGAATCCTTCACTACTTACAAGAAAATACTAATTTTGGGCTCTTATATAAGAGCGAATCCATGGATATAATTGGTTTCATAGATTTTGATTGGGCAGGTTCAATTGAAGACAAATTTTCCACTTCTGGCTATGTTTTTTGTCTTGGTTCTTCACCTATTGCTTGGTCATGCAAAAAACAACAAGAACTAGGATTATCATCTATAGAGGCTGAATACAGAGCAACAATTTTCTCCCATCAAGAAGCCCTTTGGCTTTGTTAGATACTAAGGGAATTTTATTTTTTCCATGAAAAACCTATTACCCTTTGGTGCGATAATCAGAGCACAATTCACATTACCCACAATCTAGTTGAGCATCGGTGCACCAAGCACATTGAGATTCACATGCACTTCATTCGACAACATATTTAGAGTGGGGATATTCAATTGGACTACATTCCAATAGAAAATCAAATTGCATACATCTTCAAAAAATCCTTTCCTTCTGCTTGTTACATTCAGTTACGAGAGAAACTTGGGGTTAGGCAGATGCATTAGAAGGGTGCACATAGATTTTCACCTCTCTCTTCTTATTGTTTTTTTGGAAGATGGTTTTTTCCCATGTGTTTTGTTTTACCATATATCCTATATGTCATAACATTTTACATGAGTACCTCATCGGGAACAATTGTCGTGACTCATTTCTTTTTTCAATGAGGACAATCTTAGCCATCCGAAGACATGCATCCTATTTTTTTTTCTTTTTGATAGATGGTTTTTTCCTATGTGGTTTTTTTTACCATCCCTTCAATAAGAATCATTGTAAATAAGTACCTCATTAGGCATTGTTTCCAGGATTCATTTGTTACATTCACCCCAAGTATCACTTAAGGGGAGGTGTTATAATAAATATTTATTTTCTTAAGTTCTTCTAGGATAAACTTACTTGAGTTACCACTCTTCCATAAGTCAGGTGAACTCTCAGTTTATACTAGTGAGTTGTTGTAATCCAACGACTCTTAATGATCAAGTTTGATATTCATACAAAGTTGATCCATGAAATAAATCAATCAGTTCTACTTTTCTCTTCATTGTTTTTGTGATGCTTTGCATGTCTATTTTTGGGAATTTCTAACAAATATTTCTAGTCTTCATTAATCCATTCCACAAGGAATATCCCACTAGAGGATTAAGACTATAGGTAAAGGATATTCTATTTTGGATATATTTAGTAGATAGGATTTAGGCCTAAAAGTAGTATTTTTCTAGCATTTATCTCCATCCCACCTTGGCCATAAGAGCTTGTTTCGTCTACTTCATATTATTATTTCTATATTTCCTTCCTTCTTAGCCTATAAAATTTATTTCAAGCCACCAAACTCATCCATTGTTTTTATTCCACACATACCCATAAAAGGTTCCTCTAAATTTTCCCTATTTTTTCAACCACTATTGTAGGAAAATTAAAAAAAATACATCATATAAATATGGATATTTTGAAGAGTAGATTGTAGCAATTGAATTTTACCTACTTGAGTTAAAATAGAACCTTTCCAAGGTAAATAGTGTAAATATTATCCACTCTATAGCCAAATATTTTGGCAACTCTTTCCTACCTGACTAAAGGTGTACTAATAAAAATAATTTCCTCTTGAAAATTTTAATTAACTAACCTGAAGCTTGTTCATAGGTTTGAAGGATAAGCTTAATATTCTTAGCCTCACTAACTGATGCTTCAGACATAATAATGGTATCATCAACAAATTGTTGATAAGTGACCAATTCTAAGTGATAAGCAGGTCTAATTCCTTTTATGAAAACATCATATCTTGCTTTCATTAGGATTTTTCCTAGAGCTTCAACAAAAATAATAAACACATAAGATGAAATAAGGTCACCTTGCCTCAACCCCATTCTACCAAGGAAGAAATCTAATGGTTATCCATTAACTAAAATAGAGTAGCATGGAGTAGAAATACAAAGTATGATCGAATTCCTCCAATATTTCCCAAAATAAAAATGCTACAAGACCCTATCTAAGAAGCTCCATTATACTCTATCATAAGCCTTGTTCATGTCCAATTTCAACAACATACCCTATGAACCACTAGCTTTCATAGAATGTAAGGTTTCATGCACCATTACTATCCCATCCAAAATATGTCTCTTTTGCACAAAACCACTTTGCTACAATGAAATAATGTGGGGGAGAATAATCTTCAATCTATTAGCTAGAACTTTAGTCAGGATCTTGTAAATAATCTTCCATAACCCTTACCATAATAGTGTCAACACTTCAAACATTAACCAAGTACCCTTCCAACAACCTATGCATAATAGTTATAACCTAGCTTTAGGGAACTTTGGACCAAACATGCCAACTGCACCCCATTTAGATTTGCACAACAACAATCTTGACATTCAGAGCTTGACATCTATAGTGAAACAACTTGCATTAAGTATGGACACATTACAAGCACCAAGTTTCACTTATTCATATAGAGATATGTGCAACCAACCTTTAGACCCAATGGTAGTAGCAAGACTGTATCCTAAGAATTTTTCTACACCAATATTATCAATCTATAAGGGAATAGAGGACCCTATTGAACACTTAAGGATGTTCAAGACATCTATTCAAGATATTATTTATGATGATATGTTCTTACTATATATATTACCTAAAATTATTGGAGCAATAACCTTGTAGTGGTATTATCAACTACCCTACCACTCTTTAAGCAATTTTGAGGAAATAGCTAAGATGTTCATTCAACATTTTGGACTGCATGTAGAAAAGAGAGTGACCCTTCAAGATTTATACCTCCTTAAGAAAGTTAAGTATGAAATTTTATTATATTTTGTATCTCTATGGAGGAGCCTAGTTGGAATATTACAATATACCTCACCTCTCTAATATATTTTAGAGATATTTATCAACAACTTACAAGAACAAATCTCATATGAATTGGAGACAACAATTGTCACATTTTTCAAGCAAACGATAGAATTAGCTATAAGAGTTGAAAAATATATTATTATAAGAGGTCAACTTAAACCTATAGAAGGAGAATAAAGGATGACGAAATCCCAATTTAAGAATAAACATGTGGTAGGTGATGGGGCCACTAATAGTAGATAGACTAATAATGTCAACATAGCTAGTACTTTACAAAATATTGTGCTTATCAAACCTTGGATAGCCCCACCAAGGAACTTTACAAGACTCAACCAACCTTTATTGTATATCCTTAAACAACTCTTAGAAGCTAATATGATCAAGTTTTCCAATGTAAGACAACCCGATACAATGACAACTTGGTATAAAGTAGACCAACATTGTGATTATCATAGGGTGGATGGATATCTTACAATTAGTGTAAGAATTTTAAGCGTGTGGTTCAAGAATTAATATATTAGGGTTGCCTTGTTATAGGTTCCTCCCAATTTGATCCTAACCACCAACTTACTCCAACCATCAATAAATATATGGGGATATTCCAAAATCCCCTATCCAACCACAATCAACAATTAACTAACCAAGTTTCTTATCATGTTGTGCCACCTCCATATGATCATATGGTTGGCATGATAGAAATAACCACTAGGAAATAATTTCAAGCACAATAAGGTCAACAACCTTAGAAGCAAACAACTCCAAATTCCAATAAACCCTCTAGATCATCCTTAGTTTTAATAAATATCCATTGAAAGAGCATATGTTTAGACAAGCCAACATTAGTTTTGAAACCTCGGCCTATAGTTTCCTTTAACTTAAAACAACAACTAGCTAGTACATTAGGTAATAATTACCTCTTAGAGCTTCTACAAACTTCTCTTACCCATAGGGAAGCCTTAGTCAAGCTTCTAATCCAACAATCTATCCCATAAGCCCTCCCACCTAGTAACCCATCCAATATTGTAGGTTCTCTTAGGATTAATCATATATCATTCTATGAATATGATCATCCTCCATAAACCTTACAAAGGGATTCTCCCATTTACATCATTGGCTATATTGGAAATTTTTTTATCAAGAAGATCTTGGTAGACAATGGTTCCTCTCTCAATATATGATGTTATCAATTATTTCAAGAATTTTGAATTAAGAGAGGGATATCTAACTACTTCTGATGCGATCATCAAAGCCTTTAGTAATGAATTCTAAGAGGCATGTGGTATTATATCCCTTCCCCTAAAGGTAGGACGCAAAATCCTAGATATCTTATCTTATGTAGTATCTTGCCAAACTATTTTTAATCTTCTTCTTGGTTACCCTTGAATCCATGCTATGATGGTTATACCTTTCAACTCTTCACCAATGTCTTAAGTATGAATTCAAGAATAAAATTATCACCATCTTGAGCGACCCTCATCCATTTTAATATTATTCAATGTTTGAGAAATCCCAATCTAAATTCAATTTCTATTCAACAGTTTCTCTTCATAAATATTCTCTCTCTATATCTCTTCTTCTTCTTCTTCCTCTAATTACTATCCCTCTCCTAAAATCACTAAAAATTTTAAGAACTTAAGAATTAGTGAGGAACCTCTAACTATTAACTCATAAAAGGATCAAGTTAATCAATTAGCATAAATCCCTCTTATAGATATTGTCAAGCTACCACGTTCAAGGTACTAAAATCTGCTCAACAAGCTCACTCAGAACTTGTCTAATCTACTCAATAAGTCCACATAGAACTTATTCAAATATGCTCAACAAGCTCACTCAGAACTTGTTCAAATATCATAGAAACATAAAGAGAATTGTTAGAGACTCAATATGTTCTACAATCAATGATCAATCACTTTCTTAACTCAAATCAGAATATAGAATAGTTTATTTTATGGAACTTGAACAATCACTTCATACATCCACTTGACTAGGCTCAATCAACTCTACTCAACTAATTACTCAAGAAACAAACCTTGCTCACAAAACCTAGTCCAAGCATGTAAACACCAACTCAAAATATTTTCAACAATACTCAACAACAAATATCACATAACAATGATACTCATGTTATTTTCAAACCCTAGTTCAAGTTCTTCACACAATCCAATGGCTTCAACAACAATGCTCATAAAACAATCTTCACATAACAATGATACTCATGCTCTTTTCAAACCCTAGTTCAAGTTCTTTGCACAACAACTCACTTCAAAAACAATGCATATAAATCAATCTTCACATAACAATGATACTCATATTTTTTTCAAAAACCCTAACTTAAGTTCTTCACACAACCAATGGCTTCAACAATAATGCTTATAAAACAAGGTTTTAATCACAACACTTAATTCCAAAAAACCTTGAAGCATTAAGTCAAACACTTTCGAAAAGGAAACCCTAATAAAATCCTTTTCACTCCAAAATTTATTTTCTAGAAAGCCATTCAATCAACTCAACCAAGGAAGAATTTGCCCATACCTTTTTGCTTGACAATGAGTAGACCACACAAATATGCTACACTCACAATTACTTCTTTGCCAATCTCAATAAGGGTTAGAAGATAATAGTTTTTCTCAAGGAAACACAATACAAAATGATATCAAAAAAATGCACCTTATCACTCCAAATTTAAAATAATATTCAACACCTTAACCATTACCCTCATAATAATCTCTTTGTCAAAAGCCCTTGTTTTAAAAATAAAATCAACACTCTTAAAGGCTTACTCATCAATATGCAAATATAATAATTAAGACTTTATTAAAAATAAAATCAAACTCCTTATAACTCCAAAAACCAATTTCCAACTAACACAAGTTTCCACTAGCAATCCCTTTTAATTCTTTCCAACCAGCAAACCTTTTAACTCTCCACTTTAGGCAACATTAAAAATAATTAAAAACTTAACTACCTTGGCCTTGGAAAGATTCAAAATCTCAACACAACCTATGACCAACGTCTTATCTGCGACTCCAACCACCACACGAGCTACGCACTCATTTGAGATAAAAAAAGCACCACCTGCTTCAAAAATGTATCTTCGCCTTCCGTTTATGCAAAACATGCACCTCACTTTTGGTGCCTTCAACACAACTACCAAGCACACCCGCCACGTTTCAAACACTAGCCTCCTTGTGCATAAGCACTTAAGCTACGACCCTATTACCACTAGGCCAAGATGCATATATGGATCTCAACCATTTGACACCTTCCTCTTTATTTCTTTTTGCTGGCAAATCAAACATGAAATTTGCAGTCCCTTTTCACGAGCTCTTATCTTCATCAATTCGTATGCAATTTCTTTTATCGATCAAGGATGAGATTAATGCCCCTTAGGCATAGGTTTATATAATGATTTTCCACCTTTATTTTTAGAATGCCAGTGCTTCGATTTGATTTTAACCCACATGATGTTGATGCTTCAAATTACTCCAACTTTAGACCATCGACGGTTAGATTAATTTATAATTTATTTAAATTCTTTTGAATTTAAATATTATAAATCAATTCTTTTATAAACCTTTGGTATAAGTAACATTTATTCATAAAATTTAAATTCACATTGAATTTAAATAATTTATGAAATAAATATTATATCTCCTTTTTAACTTTTCAATGAACTCCTTCGGTTTTTATGAAGACCCCTTTAACTTATGCTTCCATATACTACTAAGATATTATGGAGCCCTTTTTATTTTAACTTCTACACTGATTCTCTTGACCTTTGGCCTTCTTCCTGGATATCAAATAACAACCTTGACAACTTTATTTCTTGACAAAGTCCTTGACATTAATGATGACTTCATCTGGTGACATCAATGATAACTTTGACTTAGGGACTCAAAATGTCCAACAAGTCACTTGAACAAGAAAAAATTTATCCTTATCTTCTTCTCCTAATGTTAATAATTTTCCTTTGATATATGTTACTTTTCTTATAAATAGATCTATACTTTCACCATTGTTCATTTTCAAGGAATGTAACTGAGTTTGAAGGTTTAAGATAGTAGCTTTGTTTTTCCCTTCAAATATTTTCTCTAAGGATTTCCAAGCTTCTAAAGATGTTCTTGTTGAACCGATGTATGGTTGTATTTCATCTATAATGGAAAAATCTATTATCATTAATGCCTTAGCATAATTTTCTTTGAACTTCTAGATTTTTATATCATCTAAATTTGGTTTAGTTTTTGTTCCTATAGCAATTTTCAAGAGTTTATCAAATGTCAATATGGTCTTTACTTTGTTTTTCAATGAGAAATAGTTTGGACCTTCAAGTAGTTGAGATTCTATAAGAATGAACATGTTTTCTATCATCATGGTCCTAGTAGGCTACCTTATAATTCCCTAGTGATTAGAATAATGTTAAACTTTTATCACTTGCAATATTTTAATTCCAATAGTAGATTTTCAATGTTGTTTGTTGGATTGATTTTGTCTCTTTTATTTAGTTATGAGATTAGTGAGTTTATTTTTGTTAGCATATGTTATATTATAGGATATAGTTATTATATTATTGTTGGGGATTTCAGGTTGTTCCAACGTCCTGTTATTGATGGTGTGTTGCAGTTGATTAGTTCCTAATTCTTTAGACTAATCTTGGCATAAATTGGTATCATTTAAGCATCATATAATTAATGAAATGATATTGATTCTTTGATATGGTATCAGAGCTTGGTTTTCATGGAGGATTTGAGCTAAGGTTTTTGGTTTCCTAACACGAACAGACTCGCTATAACAGGTTGGCACATTTGGGGGAACCTAACCCGGACGTGGATACAACTCTACTTGAGCCAAACTCGAATCTACCTGACTCAATCGACATGGATGTGGGTGACTATAATTGACAATGAACAGACTCAACAGACTCTATCGGACTTGAAAAACCAAAAACTGGTCAATAGACTCGACAACGATCATCGAACTCAGCAACGATCGACTTAGAGGACAACGTGACCACCCAAGTGTGGCACACCAGTGATGCCTCTCACGAGTGAGGAGGTCCCACCTCCCTCTTGGGAAGTGTCTCCCCAAGATGAGACACAAGGTTTAGTGGAGGTTTTTTATTTTAAACCTCACTGGCCTCTCCTTTCCCATGAGTGTGGGATATTTTAAAAAAAAAAACTTTCAAAACTAGGTTAAATCCGACGTCACATCTATGCATGAGGATCATTTTTTTTGTTATCTCCCCTTACGTTGGATTTGAAATCAAAGTTTTTGGATTGATTCAACAGTTTTTTTAGAGAATTTTGTCAAATTAAAATTCTTTCTAATCCCTCATATTAGCCATGTTATTTCCCACTTGTCCTCATAGGTTTTAATAGAAGCTCACCACCTGAGTTGCAGAGGTTTGAGGAGGAGAAACTTCCATGAATCGATGGTGCTAATCTATTTTCAAGGTGGAATGGTCACTAGGTGAAGAGCAAAGTTTTTTTTGTTACTACTACAGAGGCCGAGAAGGTGATGTCGTCGTTGTTTGTGACACAGTAGGGCCAGTGCGAGGGGCACCACCCGGGCGGTGCCGCTTCTAAGGAAGGGCCCATGTGGGAAGCCCTAAATAAAGGGTTTTTCCAGTCGAAGTTGTAGCTCATCTGGTTAGCAATCGAGATTTAGCAGCCAGAGGTCAGGGGATCAAACCCCATCGACCCCCCCATAAGGTATTTTTTTTTTAGTTTGAAATTTTTTGCTTTAAAATGTTCTAATATTTTTTTTAATAATTTTTTGTTTAATTAATTTTTTTTCTTTAAATTTTCTTTAAAAAAATAATTATTTTTTATAACTTTAGAAATAATTTTTTTTTAGAAAATTCAATTTAATTAAACTTTAAATTATTTTTTCAAAACATTATTGGGCAAAATTTGTTTTTTTTTCAAACTTGAATGGGGGGCATTTATTTTGCTGCAAAAGTGAAGGAGGAAATTTTTTTTCTCAAAGCAAATTTTTTCTCACTCTCCCCTCCTTTTCAAAACTGCAAAAAAGAGGGGAGAGTGAGAAATTTTTTTAGCATTTCTTCAAATTGGCATATTGTAAAAGGTGCATTTTCGATGGAAACCAACACTTTAGTTTCATTTTTTGGATGCTTTCTAATGTATGTTACATTTTACTTTTAATATACACTACCTCATTAAGTAAAAGCAAAGCACTCTTAAGTTCCAAAATTTGAAATGCATCTGTGCAATTTATTTACACCGCAATGTTCAATATTTACGATACCTCTGGCTCACACTTACAGGTAATGTTGTCATGATTGGGCTACTGTATCTATCGCTTAACATAGCTGCAACAACGATGTCTAATCTTATTCTCTATCAATCGTCGGGGAGATATAAGTTTGTCATTTTTGCTATTTTTTTACTCCATTCCACTAACCTAATCGTTCTTGTGCTTAGATGTAAATCCTGACAAATGTTCTGATATCCATAGTGTTTAGGGGAAGTTACGCCCCATGCATGAGGGTTTATGACTTTCTATGGTAGGTGTTATCAACAAGATGATTCCCTTTCAGTACCGCCTATGTTCCACTTATCGTTCTGATCTCTAAAATACCTATATTCTCCCTCACGTAAGGGTGGGTATTTTTTTTGAAAATTTTGGTATAAAGGCCTGGAAAAGGTATAAAAAAAGGGAGACCATTTGGTGATATAAGGAACCCTCACTATGGCTATCAAGTTAATGACTGATGCTCATTACTTATTGAAAGGTCCTAATTACACACCATGGAAAAACAAGATGAAGGTTATCCTTGTCATGGAAGACTTATGGGATGTTGTTTCTGGCACAACAACAATACCTTCACCAACAGTTGGATTAATGGTATCTACACCTCCAACTGCTGATCATATAACATTTGACAAGAAATACAACAAGGCAATAGTGCTCATCCTACTTGCTATTTTAGATGAAGTTCAACCTCACATAGCTGACAAAGAACATGGTAAAGAGGCATGGGATGCCCTTCAAACCATTTATGAGGGAAATAATGATTCCACCATTCTTTACCTTCAATATCAACTTCACAGTTTGAGTATGAAGTAGGGTGAGACAGTTGAACTCTTTCTTTACAGAGTGTCTGAGTTGAAAGGAAAATTGAATTCTTTAGGAGAACATGTCGAAGATAAGCTTCTTACTTCAGTAGTATTGAGAGCTTTACCCGATTCTTACAGGATGTTGATCACCTCCCTTCAGGTGTCATAGAGAAACGTTACCTTTGTTGAGTTGGTCAATATGCTTCAAGAAGAGGAGGCTCACCAAATTCAGAGAGATGAATCTTCTAATATCGCCCTCTATTCCAACAGGAAGGGTTCTAATAAGAAGGGTATTTTTTAAAATGGAGAAAATTCTTACAATGATTCAAAGGGAAAACAACCTCAACAGACAAAAATATATTGTAAACTTTGTGACAAAGACACCAATGACACAAACAGGCGTTCACACAAGAACAAGCAACCTAAGAACAATGGGGCCTAACAAACCACAAAACAAGAACAAGAAATCCAAGATTAATATTGTTGTTGAAGAATCTGACTTTGATTATGAGTGGGCACACAAGGTGCTCATGACTACCACAATCTCCAAGCATAAGGATCCTGTATGGTATGTCAATTATAGAGCCAGTAAGCACATGATTGGTGATAAATCATGGTTTGAAACATATGAGGCCAAGGAGGGTAAACCTGTAACTATTGCTAATGATAAAACCTACAAGGTTCAAGGAGAGGGTACAGTTTCAATCACTCTTCCTGATGGCAAGTTTCAGATTGACAAAGTCCTCTATGTTCCATGATTGGCGAATAATTTGTTGTTAGTCACCCAAATTTTGGATAAATATATGGTTGTGAACTTTCGTGTTGAGGATGGTAAGAACTGTTGCTCTATTACCATGAGGGGTAAGAACATTGCAACAAATTCCTATAAGCATGGCTTATTTACCTTTTATGCTATTTCTACTCCTCATGTTTCCATGATAGTCTCTACAAAGGAGGCAACTTCCCTATGGCACAAGAGATATGGGCATCTTAGTTTTGGCTACTTACTTGAGCTAAGTAAGTATGATATGGTAAAGGGTATTCCTTCCCTTTATTCCATACTGCCAGTGTTCTCGACTGCTTGGTATGAAAGTAGCATAGAGTACCTTTTGATAAGAGCTCTACACGAAAAAAGAAACCTCTAGAGTTAATTCACATTGATTTGTATGGTTCTTTCATGCCAAAAATTTGTGGGGGGAAGAGATATTTTCAGTTGTTTTTGGATGACTACTCATGAAAGATGTGGGTTTTCTTTCTTCATCTAAAATCTGAAGCCTTTAGTTTCTTCTAGCAATTCAATAAATCTGTTGAGGAGTCATGGACTTCTATTAAGACTCTCCGCTCAGATTGAGGAGGGAAGTTCACCTCTAAGTAATTTTTTGCATTTTTGACTACACATGGGATAAAATGATAGCTCACCACTACTTATAATCCTCAAAAAAATGGAGTTTCTGAAAGAAGTAACCATTCCATAATGGAAATGGTTCGTTGTATAATCATAGGAGCTTGTCTAGGGCAAAAATTTTGGGTAGAAGCTATCACCATTGTAGTATATCTATTGAATAGGTCACCCAAAAAAGGTCCTAAAAATAATGAATCCATAGGAAGCCTGGAGTGGTCAAAAACCCTCCATCTCTCATCTACAAATTTTTAGATGTAAAGCTTTTATGCACATACCGAAAGAGAAAAGGAAGAAGCTATATGAGAAGACATTGAAATGTATTCTTCTTGGCTATGATGAGCACTCTAAGGGTTATTGTTTGATTGATACTTTGACCAAGAATATTCATGTCAGTAGAGATGTTGCTTTTGATGAGGCTTTCACATCATAAAGCACATTTGATGTATACCTAGATCTTATGGACTCTAATATTGAGAAGCTTCCCTCATAACCATAGGCTGAAGGTTCTTATTCTTCTTCTTATTCACCACAAAAGAAGAATCCAAAATGGTATACAAGTACTATCAGAGACTCAAACTTATCCACACCACCAAATTTGACTTTGGATAGACCTCGTATTTGTAGTATGTCTTGACAGGAAAGAGCAGTAGTAGAGACTACTGAGGTTGATGATCTTTATCAATATTTTGAGGAAATTTTAGTAGATCTAGAGAGAAATAGAGGATATGTGCGTAGATGATGATAGGGTGTTTATGTCTTCACTGAATGAACATGAACCTACTTCTGTGCAAAATTCCCTTAGTGAACCACAATGGAAGGCTGCTATGGATGCTGAGTATAAGTCTCTAAAAAAGAAAAAAACTTGGGAGCTTGTCGATGTGCCACATGGAAATAAACCCATTGGCTGAAAATAGATGTTCAAGGTCAAGTACAAGGCATATGGGACAATAGATAAGCATAAGGCCCACCTATTTGCAAAGGGCTATGCATAAAAGGAAGGAATTGACTATGAGGAAACTTTTGCACCTACTGCTCGGATGACCACCATTCAAGTTCTTTATGCTATGGAAACACAGTATGGGTGGAAAGTTCATCAAATGGATGTGAAGAGTGATTTCTTGAATTATGATATTCAAGAGGAAGTCTGCATGACACAACCTGAAGGATTTGAAGTGGAAGGCCAAGAGAAAAAAGTGTGCAAATTGGTCAAGTTCTTGTATGGTTTGAAACAGGCTCCTCGATCTTGGTATATAAAAATGGATAATCACCTCCTGCATCATGGGTTTAAGATATTTTCGTAATATGAAAACCTCTATTTCAAGAAGCAAGGTTCTAAAATAGTGTTGTTTGTACTCTATGTTGATGATCTGCTCATTACAGGGAGTTCAGAAACTATGATCTCTGCTGTCAAAATAGACTTGTGTAAATATTTTGAGATTACAGATCTCAGACTTCTCCATTATTGTCTTGGTCTGGAAGTGAGCTAGAAGAAGCACTACATCAAGGTGTCTCAGAAAAAATATGCCAAGACATTGTTAGAAAAATATCACATGACTTATTGTAAGCCAATGGTAACTCCAATGGAATCAAGACTTCAGTTATTGTGATATGATGATTCACCTCAGGTAGATGGTACTCTCTATTGATAGCTGATTGGGAGTCTCATATATCTGACTTACACTAGGCTAGATATCATATTTATTGTCAACTATATTTCGAGGTTCATGCAGGAACCTAAGACTACTCACTAGAAAGCAGTAAAACATGTTCTTCATTATGTTCGTGGTGCAATGGAATATGGCCTATAATACAATAAAAATGACAAATTCTTCTTGCAAGGATACATGGACTCTGACTATGTTGGGTCATATGATGATTGTAAGTCAACTTTAGGATATATATTTTATCTTGTATCCAGTCCTGTCTCTTGGCACAACAAGAAGCAACATGTGGTTGCTATATCTTCTATAGAGGTAGAGTATCACGCTGCACATGAAGCTGTGTGTGAAGTGATATGATTGTGTTGCATTTTGACAAGTATGGGTCATCCATCCAAATCTCCAATCCACTTGTTCTACGACAACCAAGGTGTTTTGAACCTTGTTAAGAATCCAGTGCATCATGAAAAAACCAAGCACATTGACACACAATGCCACTTCATTCGAGATGAAGTTCCAAGGCACCAAATTCAGCTTCAGTACATTCCCACCGATGCTCAAGTTGTAGATATTTTCACTAAGGCACTTGTACGTGTCATATTTGAGATGTTTCATAGCTCTCTTTTTATTGCAAAATAATGTAATAAATGGGGATGTTAACGTATGTTATATTATAGCATATAGTTATTACAATATTGTTGGGCATATCAGGTTGTTCAAACATCCTGTTATTGATGGTGTGTTATAGCTGATTAGCTCCTAATTCTTCGAACTAATCCTGGCATAACTTTGTGTTATTTAAGCATCATATGACTAATGAAATGCTATTGATTCTCTAATAATTTTTCCAGCTAATATTTTATGCAAGCAATAAACTTCAGTTATGATTCAATGCTATAAAAAATTTCTAAACTTCTAAAGTATTAATTTCATGTAGGATACCTTGTATCTCCCAAGTTAGAAGTTTTAGAAATACTATGTATTTAGTTTTTCTAATCCTTATAACTCCTTGTCTTAGAACTTGCAAGTATATTTGAAGCAATAATAATGATGGTTCTAATGCTTCTAATTCCAACTAATTATTCAAGGTAAGATTTCTAGATATTAACACCTTATTAATCCTATCAATCACTTTCTCTAGAGTAAGTTGATTTTCAAATTTAATAGACTTTGTAATATAGATCTTACCTTTGCTTTGAACTTGAAGACTCTCTGTAATTGATTTGAATTTCTACACCTTGGTAATAGTCAACTTCTTGTCAACTCCAAACTGTAACTAATGTCTTCATTTTTTGCTTTATTGATATGTGTGCTACTTTCAATGTTGGTGATTTTATACCTACACACTCCTTCTCCAATGTCTAAACTTAGACTTATTGGATTCTATTAACCTTGATGAACATGCTTCCCTTCGCACTTCACTTATATGGCAATAGATATTTTTTTCCAATATTGTTTTGGTCATCCTTCGACCTTCTATCTCACTAGAAAACGTTGTCTTCTACAATATCAAATGAATTTGGTTTGTGAACTCCTTGATATAAGAAATCCTTGGTCTATTGTGTGTGATATACTTCAATGTATATGTTTCAGTCTAAGAATTGAGTGAATTACTCAACTAATATTACTTAGTTTTTACGACACTAGACTTCTTAACTGCACCTTAAATCTCTCTTATAGCTTTTGGTTGAAGTTGCTCTTTATGAGAGCTATGGTAGCGCTTCTCTTTTAAAGTGTACTCTCAATTATGTATGAATAATTGTGGTAAATGAAACACAATTCTCCTTACTTCTTTGAACAATTTACACTGCACCTTTCGCCCTTGAGTAACATGTGGTACTCAATCGTTGTATAATTGCCTTCAATGCTTCTAACCTAGTGCGTCTTATAAGGATATTATAGTAATGATGCTTTTGTCTATATGCTTCTATTATTACATTCTCAAACTGCATTCAATGTGGTGACTATGCATGAGATATTATCTTCCACATGGTGCAATATCTCTATGTATTTTTCCTAACTCCCTTGGGCTCTACTTAACACTTTCTCCTTGTTTTCTAATGCTCATTCTTTGTAGTCTATGATGTTAATCCAATATTTCATTCAACCAATATTCTCCAACGCTTCACTTGGGGAGAAATGATGTTTATTCCTTCAAAACTTCTTTGGCAGAGAAGGCTATCTTCCAATGCCTCTAAATGAATGTCAATCAGGTGTATGAAATGGCCTTGGTGATGGGTAACTACTTCATGAATCTGAGTTGAGTTTTGAAGGATATTCACTATCACTTCAATGTATTTTTTGAAGAGAAAACCCTAGAGCAATATTTTCAAAGAACAACAAGAAACAATGAACAAAATATCAAGAACTAATTACATTAATGAGTGGAATAGGCTTGCTTAAATAATCAAGTGAGAAAAATATGAGCCATCAAATCATAAAAAACTAAATAGGTCTCAGCCATACAAAACTAGAGATGGAGAAAGAAAGAAAATATGCTAAAAGGAAAAATATCCTAGTAGATACTAAAGCTATAATCTAACATCCCCTCTTAAGTGATAATAGGAGGTATTGGAAAAAAACAAAGCCAAAATAATTGGCACATCCACAGATATGAGTGTCGGCAACAAGGCCTGATCAGGTACTCATGTATAATATGATGAAAAACTTTGTTGGAAAGATGATGAAAAAACCACATGGGGATAAAATCATCTACCAATATAGAAAGAAGAAGAAGAGAGTGGAAGGAAAATGAGGATGGAGAGGAATATGTCCTCATTAATACCCTCCAAGGACAACTTTTGTCATCCCAAGCAACCCACACAACTTAATGTAGTGAGGTGAAGCAAAAGGTTTTGTGAAGATGTATACAATCTATTGTTGAGTCAAAATATACTCCAATATGAGGATTCCATCTTAAATGTGCTAATGAATGAAGTGCATGTCGATCTCAATGTGCTTGGTATGTTGATGATCAACAATATTATGAGAAATATGAATGGTACTCTATTTTTCATACCAAAGTACTATGGTTTGATCCTAGGAGAAACCAAAATCTACCAATAAATAATGAAGCTAAAGAGACTCCTAATTGTCTATAACATTTGCCCTATACTCTATATTTGTATATGCTAATGCAACAACTTGTTGCTTCTTGTATGACCAAGAAATAAGAGAAGAACCAAGACAAAAAACATAGCTAGAGTTGTAAATCCTGTCATCAATTGAACCTACCTAATATGAATCAGTGTATCCCACAAAATCTATAGAACCTCTACCATAGAGCAAACTAAAGTATCTAGTACCTCATAGATATCATAGAATCCACTTGGTTTTTTACCAATTACTATTATGAGGGGCCTAGGAAAACTGAGAGATCAAACCAATAACATAGGAAATATCAGGGTGAGTATGAGTGAGATACAAAATACTCCCTACTAACTATCTATACAAATTAGAATAACAAAGAGGTGAAGTGCAGGAGGAATTTAAAGTAATCCCAAACTAGAATGGCATATATTATGACTTACAATTAGCCATCCTGAATCGTTGAAGAATATTTAGTGTATACTTCTATTGAGATAATGAAATCCTTGAATCTATCTGAGTGATCTAAAATATAAGTAATGAGCCAATCCCAAATCAAACATCTCAAATCTCTCATAAAGAGATTGTTAAATAGTCTGAATGTGAGAAGTGGAGCTACAAGTGAGAAGCAAATAATCAATATAGAGAACAAGAATGGTTATGTCCTCCTTATCTTGGCAAATATACATTGTAGCATCAAAATCACAATGAAAAAATCTAGTGGAGAGAAGGAAGTAATCCATCTTCTCATACCAAGCCTGAGGAGATTGTTTGAGACCATAGAATGACCTCTTTAGACTAGAAACAAGGGAAGAATCCCAAATAAAACCAGCGGGCTACTCCATATATATATCTTCTTGAAAGTATCCATGCAAGAAGGCACTCTTCACATCCATATAAAAAATAGACCATTCTTGGGATGCAGCAAGTGCAAGTACAAGTTAAACATAATCCATATTGGCAATAGAAGAAAAGGTCTTAGTGTAATAAACACCCTAAACTTGTGAGAAATCCGTAGCCACCAAGCAGACTTTGTACTTGTCAATAGATCCTTCTCTTGTATACTTTGTTCGATAAACCCACTTACAATGAACCAAATTTCTTCTTTTAGGAAGAGAAACAAGATCCCAAGTGTGATTCTTCATAAAATAAGAATAATTAGCTACCATGGCATCATCCCACTCCTATATCCCATGATCTTGGTAAAAATACTATGGATGACCAGAAACTAACAAAAAAAAAAGACCGATACCCGAGGAATGAGTATGTCTAGAAGGTGGAAGATCTTGGATGAAAGGTGTTGTCTCCTCAACTGTGGTGCAGGCCCATCTAGGTATTGTGGCAAGAACAATGGTAGCTAGGGAAATATTAATGGTTGTTGGTGTAGGCTCCTCAATAGTAGGCTTTATATCAGAATGATCCTCGGTAAGATCAAAAAAATAAGGACCACGAGAATCATCAAGTGAAGAATAATAATAAGAAGAATGTGGGCTAGGATCATGAGTAAGAAGGTGCTCATAAAATTGGACATGTGTGTGGAAAAGGACATCATGTGTATCAAGATCAATGAGTCTATAAGCCTTCATATATTTGTAATAGCAAAAAAAAAAACAAGTTGTTTGCTCTTCCTATCCAAAGTATTTATTTTATTCTTGGGAATATAGGCCCACGCATGACTCCCAAAGACTTAGTAAAATGAGATATCAGGCTTAGAGCCAGACCAAGCCTCCTCTAGAGTCATATGATCAAGAACTCTATGGGATGTACAATTCTGAATGTAATTCACACAATTAACTGTCTTACCCAAAAAAATAAGGGGTAAATCCCTAAAGTGCATCATGCAATTAACCCTATAAGAATTTCAAAATACATTTGCACTAGCTATCTAGTTAGTCACTCACAATTACAACAATTATAAAGGGATAACATGTAATATACATATAAAAGTTTTTGAACATTTTGCAACATAGAGAATTTCATAGGGTTTACAATTATACAATTCATAAGAAAGTATTAGTACAATAAATATGCATATAAGTCCATCAACACATGAATTTGAGTTCCTAAGACTATCACTAAGTCAATTGACATAAAATAATATGATTGAGTATTAATCCCTCCTTAATCACCTTTAAGAAGCTTGAGTTACTCTAGTATTCAATTACAAAAAGAGTCCACAGTCCTCTCCTATGACATATAAAATTGAGAAGTTTACACTCATTGCCCCACATTGATATATGGTAACCCTAGTCTACTTTTCAAACTAATCCTATGTTTACAACTCAAATATAAAAGATGCATATGACCATAAAACCTCATAGGTTTCATTAACTGATAAAATTATCATAGTATTTACAAAAAATACTAAACTACTTTGCATACAAAGCCCAATTCTAGGTCATAACAAACCTATGACCCAATACATGGATAATTCATTGAGATTTTGTATGAGAAGGGTGGTTGGTTATTTATGTAAATTTTATTAATATTGCATAAAAATTCCAAAACAAAATTCATGGAAACTTCTCTTTCCTCAACCAATAGTTGTAGGTTATTTTATCCTATCTCCTTTATTATTATTATTTTTTGATTGGTTGGAGGAAGGGGTTTTGAAAGGGACCCCGACCCTTTTACAAAGAGAAAACAACAAGCGGAACAAGCTCAAGAAGACTAGCTTCAAGAGAAAAACAAAGAACAATCAAACCTAGAGAAAAACCCTTCGCAAGATCAACACAATATAGAACTAAATTTTGAAAAAGGATTTCCCTCCAAGAAAAGGGAAATCTAGCAAATAGCTAAGATGAAAAAAAAATTGAACAAGATTTTCCTACCGAGATGGGAAAAACTAGCAAGCTGCCAAGGCAATACCATCGAGATGAAATTTGAACAAGGCTTTCCAAGATGAAAAAATCAGCAAATTGCCAATATGATTTTTTTGAGATGAAATTTGAACAAGGCTTTCCCACTAAGACTAGGAAAAACTAGTAAAATTCCAAGATGATCCCATAAAGGCAACCAAAATAGGATAAAATTAAAAAAAGGGCTTTCCTACCAAGACTAGGGAAAGCCATCATGCAGCCAGGATGAGATGAAACCTGAGCAAGTTATCCCACAAGTGTAGGAAAGCTATCACACAATCGAAGCAACACTACAATAGAGAAAGCAAGTAGGAAGACCCTAGGTCCCAATCTGAAAAACAAAAATCCTGTAAAAAATGAGACAAGATTCCCTCTTAAGAAGAATTTGGAATCTCACATGAGAAAGAACTATAAAGCTCACAAGAGGAGTCTTCCAAAGCTCTATGAGGTGGATCAACAACACGGGGAGATCACCACAAGAAAATGTATCTCACTGTAAAGGAGACGTATTGCAAAACCAAAGGATAGGAAAACCTAGAGATGCATCTATCCATGATGGTACCTTGGGACTATATGGGACAATCTCATACAGGGATAGCCATTAGAGATAAACTTTTGGAGTAGCAATGCACACACAAGATCCTCTTCCAAATACCAAAGTATTACAAAAATTCCCATCATAAAGTCATCCATATTAGGTTACCACCAGTCCTACCAACTATCCATCCAAGGAGAAACCAGAGGACACCATCATCTACATCTACACGAGAAAGCACAAACCCACCTTGAAGACCATAAAAGAGTTGCAGAGTCTCTCCTTTATTCTTGATTCCCCTTCCATTTTAAAATTTTCTCTTTTTCATCTTCATTTTTGTCCTCTATTAAATACTTTCCTCCTACTTCCATGACCTTTTGTATGGTTCCTAACAAAATTATGTTTTAAATATGGTGTTACTTGTCTTTTCCATAGTGCTAGGGTACTTAGGGATAGGTACCTAGTAATATAATATTGTATTGTATAGGTGGCATGAGCCATAAATAATCCAATTGTATGATGTAATTAGCATGGGCTACAAATAATTTAAGGCTTATTTCTATGATGTTATATTATAAAAATGAGTGGGATAAGGATAGGGTTATGCCTTTTCTAAAATAACACTAGAGGATGATTATATAAAGAAGAAAATTTATAATTGTAAGTCATATAATACAAGTGTATCATTTTCGTAACTTTCTTTGCACATGGAGTAACTCTCACCTTGGGATATATTTTGGAATGGTTACTTCCATAAACAATATTATTGGTGTTGCCCTACCTAAAGCATATTACTAATATTATTTTTTATATAGGTTATATTATTCATGGTTTGTTTTAATATTCCTATACATTTAATTATTTATTTTTATGAGAAGCAAAGGTTATTAATATTTGGTATCATATAAATAATTATAATAATATGGAGAATTTTGGTACAGTTTTGAGACTTGTAGAGAATATTTTTAAGATTTAGGTATTTTGAGAAAAATTATAAACTCGTATTTTTTTCCAAGAGCTATATCTCTTTTCATTTCTATCATATTCATAATATTCTTACACCATTGAGTATTTTATTTCCATCACTATAACAAATAGCCATTCGTGAAATTTGATGAATATTATGGAAGTTACACTATTCAAATTTTAGTTATCATAGCTAATAAAATGATATTTTTTGAGGTAAAAAGTTTATCTTAATTTTTTGGGGGCCATATCCTTTTGCAGGAGCATCATATCCAGAATATTCTTACATAATGTGGATATTTTTGGGTATTATGGAGATGACTAGTCATATGATTAATTATTTTATTATTGAAGAACTTATGACCATCTAAAGTTAGTCTATCAAAGTTATCTTTTAGTTGCACATAAATTTGTCACAAACAAAAATTCATGTCTCTCAATCTAAGGAATTAAATTAGTTGTCATTTGTTTTATTTTAAATAAATATATCAAACCTATCTTTTTATGTAAAAATCTAGTGGGGATTGGTGAAGAAGGGGAATATTTGTATTGGTAAAGTGATTTTGTAAAAGCCAATCACAAGAAAAAAAAATTATTACTTTATCAAATGATTAATTTAGAGCAACATAGCTAGTTTGAAATTTCCCATCAAGGTGATGAAGAAGAAAATAAAAGACTCAATGAGAAGAAAGAGAAAAAAATTAAGGAAATTAATGAGATGGATGAAGAAGCCAATATCTTAGGATTTCGAGAAGCTAGAGTAGAGGCAAAGATATTTATTTTCAGATAAACATTTTATTTTGTAGGTTTATGAATGTGTTCAAAGGAAGAAGTTATCATCTCAATAAATCCTAGTAGTAAGAATAAATTTATCAACAAAAACTTGGCTAACAAGTTATAGGTTCTAGCAAATAATATCAAATATGGATGGTATCGAGAAGATAAATTTCAAATTTTTGAAGACTTGAACATTTTATGGATATATATGTTTTGTATTCTAATTTTAGTGCCACTACTATGGATGAAAGGGATTATTATTCTTGGTTATCCATGGTTTGATTCCTTGGGCACTATTAACATTAATTTACAATGGTTTATGAAATTGTGGTATAGAAGAAAAGTTAACTATGTAAGATATTCCCTAGTTTAAGGAGCAACGATCCAAGGAGAAGCAAAAAGAAGTTAATGCAAAAATGTAAACCAATAAAACATTCAAAAGTAGAAGAAGAAAAAGTAAAGTCCAAGGATGCACAATTAAAAAAGCACAAAGAGCCTAAGGTTGAGGAGCATGAAGAAACTAGGAAAAGAGAGGAATAAAATATTAAAAAGTCAAAGTAAAATATGTTATGACTAATTTTGTAGTATAGTACCATCCATATTACTATGAGAGGCAATAATATTTTAGACAATGCATAGAGCACCAAAATATTTGTGTTGGACTTACATGAAACCATTGGAGCAAATATTATGGATATGCAATCGACAACAATTATAAGAAATATATGGATACCAAAGAGTGATATTTATAGTTTAAAATACCAATATAACACAATGAACACATGGAAGAAAAGAAGCGTCATTGTGTATAATATTGGTACAACAAAAGCATGAGAACATAGAAGACCACCATCAATCAAGATTTCACTTGTATGGGTGGGTGTTCAAGAATAGTATTAGGTATCTACCATGATTCTAGGATCATATTGTATACGTTCATCTCATATTTTGAAGATGAACTATTCTTAAGGGGTATGGAAAGCTAGAGTACCTAGGGATAGGTACCTAATGATATGACAATGTATCATATAATTGGCATGAACTTTAAATAACCCAACTATAGCATATAGCTGGCATAAGCCATAGATAACCCAATTGTATTATATATTAGCATGGGATGTAATAGATCTATTTTTAGAATATTATATTATAATAATTAATGGAATAAGGACATGTTTATGTATGTCCTAAAATAGCATTAAAGGATGATTATATAAAGAAGGGACCTAGTAATTGTAAATCATCAAATCTAATTCAATCATTATTATAACTATCGTTTATTATAGATCAACTATCACCTTGGGAGATATTATGGAGTTGTTCCTTACATAAGGACTAATACTGTTGTTTGCCTACTTAAAGGGTATTATTAATTTTATCTCTTGTATATATTATATTTCTTTGTGGTTTATTTTAAAATTTATACATATTAAATTATTGATGTTTATAAGTGTGCCAAAGCTCATAACACATCATTTTTCATCATTTTCTTATTTTTTAAAATTTATTAGAAATTTGATACATGTAATATTTTATAATCATGGTAAGAAGATGGCTCTTTCATTAATTATTCAACAATCTTAGTGATTTTAGCTCTTGGTCTTGGCAAGTACACACACATTCATATATAATTGGTGTATGGCCATTTTGTGGTCTATCTCTTAGTGGTAAGTACATGTTGAAATTTTGATAGCGTTTGCTTGTAACTCAAGTAGATGTAGGGGATGGATTTTTAGTAGATTTCTTGGGTAGTTATATGTCCTAACGACCACCATGTTGGATGAATATTTGTAAAACATTATGCTTTTGTTAATAAAGAGCATATGCCTAGTATTTATTGTGTTATATATTATTGTTAAGCATTTATTCCCTTATGAAGTGGTGTTATTATAATTATTGCCCTATATTTTTCAAAAATATTCATAGGCATAAAGGAATAAGCATTTCTTATAAATTAATTTAAATAAATATATTCTTTTTTATATTGGTAAAACAAGGTTTTGTAAAGGGTCCAAACCCTTTTACAAACCTAGACTAGTCCATCCAATCATACAATATAAGTTTTATCTTCCCAAAAACTTCATTTTTCGAACATCGCACTTACATTAACAACTATATCAAAACTACCAAAACATTAATACATTTGATACATTAGATTTTCAATTTATTTTGATGCATAGGCATGCAACATACTCCAACACAACCACAAAATCCAATTGCATTACATTCATAAAATCTAGAATATGGAACCCTTAGTAGACAAGTCCATAGTTCTTCAAAAAATCGATCCCTCAACACACAAATTCATAAATATTTAGAAAATGGAACCTTAAGTAGATAAATACATAGATATCCAAAAATAGAACCCTTCTCACTAATTTAATTACAATTATTATAGAAAGTCACAAGTCCACACATATCTAGATCATAAGATCTTCAATAGACATTTCCCTATATCTTTAGAATATTGACCCTTTGTTAGGAAATTTCATAGATATCTAGAATATGGAGCCCACATATAAATCCACAGCTCTTCATAAAAATGATCCCTCCATAGGTGAATCCATATATCTCCAAAAAAGTCCACCCATAAACACATATCTTGAAAGAATGGAACTCTCATCAAATAAATCTCTCAAATTTCTTACAACTACAAGACAACAAATCCCAAATATCTCCAAAGGAAATGGCTCTATAGGATGCAATTCCATAAATATCCACAAAATCATTTATCATGGACATTATGAACATTGGAACTTTCATCCATTTGCTTGAATTTATTAATGTACTCTCTCATTTACCACTAAATGGAGTACATCTAGATGTATCCCATTTGGTGGTATCCATATTTTATCTTCCTCTCTAAGAGCTCCATAGTTGGCTATCCATTCAACCTCCCCATTTCCTTCTCTATAGATATGGACCACTTGTAATTATTCTAGTGCATTTAGGTATCTTAGTGTATCTGTTAATATGTTTGATACGCTCCAAATATCCATTGGACTTTTACTAAAGAAATTAACAATATTAGTTAATATCCCTCAATTAGTAATCTCTTACCCCAACAAAACTACCATCTTTACTCCTGACAACATTACTCTTGCTTTATACTAATGACTAGTCATAATGTACAAGTACTCATTCATAACTTTGATTACCATTGCCTAGCTATCCCTTAGTGCTACTTCTCCTTCAACATTCCTTGGATTACCTTTAGAAGCCCCATTAAAATTTTGTTTCAATCAAACTTATTTTGGTGGTTGCCTCTTGATCAAGCCCCTCAAGTCTCCTTGAGGATTGTCATTCCCCCAATTGGGCTTAGGTTTCAATTTGAACTTACTTTAGCCTTCTTCAATTAATCTATACTCTCATGCACTTTCATTACTTCAATATTCTCCACTATAATCACTATGATGTGTTCATTATTCCAAGCTATAAATATATTCTCCCCTTTAATAGTCCTTCTATTTCTCTCCAACCAAATGTCCCATGTATAATAAAAGAGAATCAAATTATTAATTTGATTCAATATTTGAATTGTAAAAGTCTTATCCTAGTGTTCTATCAATCCTTGCATATTATTAGGCATCACCTACACCACCCCCATATTATTTATTATATCATACAATGTTTTAAGAGAGTAATTACATTCTAATAATATGTTATTCATAGACTCATAATTATATTCACAAAGGTAACATGTATTAGGGAATCGAAAACCCCTCAAAAGAAGTTATCTATTGTTAAAATATTATTTTGGATTGTCAACCAAATGCAAATTTCTAACTTTGAAATGACTTTCCTTTCCCATAATTGATCCCATTGAAATATCCCCTTAGAAACCGCATGTGAAAGATCATAGATTGATTTAATAGTGAACAACCCTTCTTGAGTAGCTCCCCATACTATTATATCCTCAACCAAAATAATACTTACATTATATGCTCTTTATTTAGTTGTTAGCTTTTGGAGCTCATCCTCATACTGATTATGGATTTTCCACTCCTTCCATATTACCTCTCCTTCTATTGTGTGTTTTTTTAATTTACATGGTGGAATCGGTAGCCACCATAAATCCGTGTAGGCTGTCCAAATTTTATGGTTGCCACAGTATTTTGCACTATTTTTCCTAGAAGCCACCATACAAATTTTTGTGCAGTCTGCCCCTATAACCAACATACCACAATCATTTTAAACATTTTACGCCACTGAAAGTATTAGGAAAGGGATAAGCGTTCAATCTGATGAGGCCCAAGATTTTATTTTGTTAAATAATCACTCACGATATTCTCATAGTTTTGTTCCAAATATCTTCTCATACTTGCTAACTCCTCATCCTTCACTAATGAGTACTTCTCTAGCCATGCATATTTCCATAAGTGGATAGATCTATCATTCCCTACCTTCCATTGGCTTCCTTTGTATAGAAACTATCTACCCTCTACTATATGGTCCCATAATGAAGATCCTCGATAGGGCTTTAGAGTGGTGAAAAATATACTATCGTCTTGGTTGTCAAGGTATTTGTCTCTTAGAATTATTATCCACAAGGCATGACCCTCCTTCACTAGCCTCCATTGCAACTTTGCGACAAAGGTATTGTTCACATATCTTGTTCTTCTAATCCCAAGTTCTCCCCTTGATTTATCATTGCATGCTTTCTCCCAATATAGCAATAGAATTATATTCTTCTCCTCTATTCTTGACCATAGGAAAATCCTTTCAATGATTTCTATTTTATTAGCTACTTTTAATGGGATCTAAAACACTGATAATAAATATATCGAGAGTGCTTGGAGAGTACACTTAAGAAGCTATAACTTACTTGCTTGACATAGCAAGTTTCCATTCCAACCAACTAATTTACTCTAGACCTTGTCAATTAGCACATTCCACATCTAACCATTGCATGCCCCTATGAACATTGACATGCTCAAGTAAATAGAAGGGAGAGTTGAAACCCTACACCCAAGCTCTATTGATATTTTCCTTTGTTGATTATCTATAATATTTATAAAAAATACCTTACTCTTGTCCATGTTTATCATTGTTTGGAGTGCTTTTCATAGATATCTAGTATCCTCCTAAACTCATTTGCTGCAACTATAGAATGTTTCCCCAACAAAAGTGTGTCATACACAAATTGTTGGTGAGTAATACCTTCTATGGATCTATATGGTTTCAACCGACTTAAGGCTCATGTCTCCTTTGGTCCTTCAATGCACATTCCAAATGCTTTTGTCATAATTATGAAGAGATACAGGGATAGAGGGTCCCTTTGCCTTAAACCCCTACTGCTACCAAAGAATCTAACAAAAGAATTGTTCACTATAACTAAGAATTTAGTACCTCCATAATACTTATTTACTCATAATGTCCAACATCTACTGAAGCCAAAATTCTCTAAAACTCTATTTAGGAAATACCATGAAACCCTATCATAAGATTTGTTCATGTCAAGATTTAACACCATTCCCTTGATTTTACTAATGTTAATTGAATGCATGGTCTCACGGAGTGTGATTACTCCATATAAATTATTCCTACCTTTCACAAATCTCCCTTGCTACTCTACAATGATATCTAAGAGAATAGACTGTAGTCTTCAAAGCAACCATGTTTGATATTATCTTATAAAGTAACCACTTTAGTCTTAAAGTATTTATATCCCTTTAATCCAAGCTTTTTTGGAATGAACACTACCTAAGTATTATTGTAAATGGTGTGGCTCTCTAATGACTAGTACTACATCCTATCACTATGTTCCAAAAGTCTTAGAAGAAATCCACTTGAAATCCATCATGTCCTAGGGCTTTATCTTTTCCAATTGAGAAGGCCACTTCCTTGACCTCCTCCTAACTCACCTCTTTGACAAGTTCTACAATCATATCTCTAGTTAGAATCCTTGAGATATGTTGAATTAATTCCTCCATAGCTTTTAGTCATCCTCCCTATCCTTTGTTAGCAGCAATCTGAAGAAGTCCACTACCGCTTGCCTAATTTGATCTTCATCTCTTACTATTTCAACATCCTTTTTTTGGACCTTAGATATCCTTGTAGCACTTTTATGTCTTATGTTAGAGACATGAAATAATTTTATCTTCTTAACTCCCTTTGTTAATCTGTGGGTCCTTGACTTTTGTCTCTAGTATGTTTCCTTCCTTGTCATTATTGTATGTAATTCTACCTAGATAACTTTATCTCTATTAAAAAGGACTTGGTCCATCCCATTTCTACTAATTTCCTCTTTGATTTGAATCAATTCTTGCCTTAACCACTCCTTTTGCAAGAATATGTTTCCAAATATCTCCTTGTTCCACTTTTTTACTTCCCTCTTCACATGTTTCAATTTTACAACAACCCCATACATCTTGGATCCTTGGATCAAATGCATTTACCATATTGCCATTTTCTCATAAATGCTTGGGTACTGTAACCACATGAATTCAAATTTTAATGGGTTGTTTTGCTTTCTTTCCTCCATACTACACCAAATATAAGAGGGTTATGGTTTGACCTTGTTCTTGGTAATGGTTCCAAAAGTATGCTCATAGTTTTTCTTAAACCACTCCAAGGATAACATAACCTTATCTAGTGTCACCTAGATCAAGTCCTCCCCTAACCTCCTATTATTCCATGTGAATGCATTGCCACTCAAATCAACATCATAAAGACTTGATGTTGATATGAACTTGCTAAGGTCCTCCATACTCTTAATGAATCCCTAGGACCCCCATTTCTTCTCACCTGGTCTTAATGGAGTATTAAATTCTCTTACAACTTTCCATTTTAATACCCTAGATTGATATATCATTTTTCTAGATCTTTATAAAACTCCTTTCTCAATTTGCTTACATTTCTAACATAGATATTTGTAACAAGGAAAGCTAACTTTGAAGACTTGTTGGAGAGATGACTTCTTCTTCATAGAGGTTAGAATTCCACACTGTTAACAATCCTCTTGAAGCTCCTCTATATCCCACTTGACAACTATTACCCTTTTTCCATATTTCGTTGTCCCACATTGCACAATATAATTTAGTTTCTTGCAATAATACTATATCTAGTTGGTGGTCCATCAACATGGACCTCACCCATCTATTTGTCAGGGGAATTTATTTTCCTAACATTCCATGATATGACTTTCATGATTTACTTCTTGTAGTAGGCTTTTACCCACTCAATACTATGGTTGCTTGCTTCCCATATTTCAAATCCTTCTTAGTTTCCTTTAACAAATTTTCCTTCAAATATGGCCTACCCACATTTTTCTCTTCTCTATTCCTACATTCAGGTGCTTCATAGCACTCCTTGACATCCTTAGGTTTGATACTTTCCCTAAATATCCTACATCCACTTCTTCTTGATTAATTGTACATGGCACAACTTCTAAATCTGAATCTCCATGGGCCTCCATCTCTGCTACTGTTTCTTTCCCAATGTCTTCCCTTAGATCCATATTCTCTTCCTCCTTGTTTGTTCCCTCATATTGAGGTATTGAAGAGCTTGAATTTTGTGGAGCATCCTAGATTTCTATGGAATTAGGTTCATCTATTAAAATCCCTATAATTCCTCCTTCCATCTCTAATTCCATCTATGATATTTCCTTAGCTTCACCATTAACACCTTATTTTGCTTCCTTATTTTGTTCTAGCTCCCTCATCTCCTCCACTTGTTGCTTAAGAAACTCTTTGCCCTTCTCACAAATATGCTCTTTTTCTTCTAAATTAGACCTTTTTGTATTTATTCGTTCTTGCTGAGATTTCTTTGATATCATTTCTTTATCTATTTGGGAAATTCCCTGATAGGTGACCTATATTAGCATAAATTATATAGCTAAAAGGGTCATTATTATAACGTATGCTTTGATTCCACACTCCTGATATTGACACCATTTGATCTCCTTTGGCAATTTTTGTCTGGATTCAACCATAACCTAAATACTAACCAAAAATATCATTTTTATTTCTCTAGTGACAAAATCCACTATGAGAAAGCACTCAATGGATTTTGATATTATTTCAAATACTTCCTTCTCCCAAAAATCTAGAGGTAGACAAAGTTTGCAAACCCATACTAGGGTCACATCAATCCTTTTTTAGTCAAGGTTAAATCCAGGGGTCCACTTATTGAGAAAAAGACTAGATCTATCTGTAAACCATAAACCTTCTAGAAGAGCCCTTTGGCAATCTTCTTTGTTGTTAAAAGAAATGAGGAAACATATTTTTTTAGAAAGGAGAAATGCACATGAACTTTAATGTTCCAACAATTAGCTACCCACTTCCTTATTTTATCGCTTATTGACCTTGAGCCTATGTATATCCCTTTAAGATTTTTATTAAATTTGATTTGTGCTCTTTCAAAGACTTTGTCAGGAATGTTCAAAAATATTTCTTCATCCTTAGATTTAGAGGTGATCAATAGTTAATTTTCCTTGTTTTCCTCCCCTCTTCTCTTCCCCTTCAAACACTCAACCCATGCTCTATTGTCCTTATCTAGGATATTGCTCTCATGTTGTAGCATTGGGGTTTTCTCCTTTGAAGATAGGGGAGATGGATTTGACGGAGTATGGGAGTTGTCAGCTCCACATTCACAATCCTTAACATCAATAAGCCTAACTAGATTCTTTTGAACTATTGCATGAATTGTAGAAGCTTCATCCACGCTATGATCCAACTCTACAACTCTACCTGCACTACTCTACACCTTGGGCCTATCGATGCCTCAAGCACCCACCTCCTGCAACTCCTTACTTGAATCTAAAAACTCCTTACCTTCATACTCATTATTAAAAAACAACCCCTACACCTCCTCTTCACTCACACTAACAACCTCCTTCAAAAGAAAGAATACCCTTTGAAGGAGCTAAAGCTGACGATTGAAAGGCACTTTTGAGAAAAAAAGGTGAAGCACTACTCCCCAAACTATGGATTCCTAGCATCTTAAAGCAAATCTCATCGGCCAAAAGGACTGTCTAAGTGAGTATTGCTCTCTGATTAGCAATAATACTCTACTAGGGAATAACTACTAAGAAACCAACCATGGATTTACCTCCAAATGATAGTTTTTTGTATACACTCACATGGTGACCACCACTAAAAGGGTGTGGGGTTTTTGACCCTTTTTACTAGTGACACACTAAAACCAGTTACTCCAAGCTTCTTGGGATACTCCTTAAAATGAGTTTTAAGGCAAATAACCCAAGTACTTCCTCGAGTTAAATAATTGAAACTAACTCTCGATTTTACAAAAAAAAATTATTAACCTAATATAAACACTTACTCAACACTTAAAAAAAAAAAAAAACCAAATAGATGGAGATCTACTAGTGACCTAAAACTAGATTTTGTGTTGGCTTCCAACTCTGCTATTGGTCTAAAACTAAATTTTTTGTTTGAGATTTGCCTTACAAAACAAAGATCTGTTAATGGTCACCACAAGTAGGCTTTACGCAAACCACGAGGAGAGTCCCATTCACTTTAGAAAGCCAACATAAAATCTTGTCAACTCGTGAGGACACTTTCAACAGCGATACCATCGAAGGAGGCTATAAAAGGACCGAACGAAAGCGGAAGCTCTTCTCACCTTCCAACTTCAATTAATTCTGCTTCAGACAGCTCTTCAGTGTAAAGAAGGGCCCAAATGGATTTAGAATTTGAATTGCTAGAATGGGCAGAACAATGAGTTTGCAAACAAAATGACTCCACTGTCCTCAGCGAATAATGACTTTTGACGGAATTGGTAGAGCTCTTCGGTGCAAGTGCCCAATACAGATATAAAATTTGAATTACTGGAACAGGCAGAACAATAAGTTTGCAAACAAAAGGACTCCACTGTCCCCGGCTATTAATGACTTTTGACAAAATTAGCATTACTGGAACGGGCAGAACAATACGTTTGCAAACAAAAGGACTCCACTGTCCCCGGCTATTAATGACTTTTGGTCTATCCTTTAAGGACACCACACCACTTACATTATCGGTGATGTGACCTGGATTCAATCCTTAGGATGATTGGATATATGAAGTATTATTAAAAAAAAAATAGGCGGAGAGCTCTTCTCCTACTGGACAGATGGTGTAAGAAATTTGAAATAACTACTATTGATGATTTGATACCTTCTGCGTCAGAGAACTCTTCGATGCAAGAACCCAACACGAACTTAGAAACTGAACTGGAACGGGCATAACAATGGATTTTCCAGAAGCGTAGAAAGCAGTTGTCACAGCTCTGTGGAAAAAACACGACACTCCTCCAACCCACAGAAAATTGAGGCAACCTACTAAACAAGAAGCCCACCAAAGAGAAAGGCTCGAATGATGGATCTCGTTTACTCCAAGTGCCACCACGGAACCTACGGTTGTCCTAAACTTCTTTGAAAGGAACTTGACAATAGATGCAATCACCCGTTTGCAACAACAAACAACTGCAAAGGCTAACAACAGAAGACAAACTGCTCCTATGCCCTCAAAAGAGAAACACTAGAGACATCCCTCAAAATATGGATCATGTTTGTAAGAGGACTTCAAACATACACCAACGTCTGCTTTAGATTTAGAAATCTCTTCGTTTACTCCAACAACACCAGGGTAAAATTTCTGTGAAAGGAACTTGAAAATAGAGGCAATCATCCATGATTTAAATAAATATATATTTTCTAGTATTCCATGCATTTAATATTCTGAACTATTTTTTAAAGTTTTATCTTAGGTTTCTAAGTAGGTTTCCTTGAAAATTATCGTGTTCATTCATCAACTAATATTTAAAATATTGGAATAAACCATTCATATAAAAATTATATATCTTAGGATCAATTAAAAGTAATTTATGATTTTATTCAGTTTTTACATGTGTCTCAATTATAAGTTATTGGTATTTTATTTAGATAACTAAAAAAATATTCATATTATACATTAAATTTTATACTTTCCATCATATTAAATAAATTAATAAAATATATATTTAATATATTTTTAAAAAATAATAATGCAACAATTTCAGATCAACTAAATAACTTTAATCAAATAAAACATATTTTTTATTAACTTTTAAAACCTATATAAACATTTTTTTTTTCAAAAGGTTGAATGTCTAGGTACATCGGCCACGACCACGGACGACCTAGACATTCTGAAACAATAACGCCACCCATTTTAAAGGATTCTTATAAATGATTAACGATTGATTAACATATGTAAATTCTTTAATCATTGATTGTGGTTTACAAGGGAAAAGGTGGATGTGCTTTACACTCTAAACTCTTAATTAAAGGTTGTCCACAAAAATTAAATTTAATTTAATTTATAAATTAGATTCCTGCAAAAAAAAAAAAAAATATCAACTTTAAAAGATCAACCTTCTTTTGGATAGATATTATTATAACTATAGATATAACTATTATATATAATTTATAATTAATAATTAATATAAAAATAATATTTTTATATTTTATTAATTATTTAATTGTATCTATTAATGGTGTATAAAATCCTACTTTTTGTACTTTTAGTTGTAACTATACTCCTACCAATCTTTAACAAGTTAAAAATTAACTTTATTATATATATATATATATATATATATTTTAAATAATTTAAATATATATATATATATTTAATTAAAAAATTAAATTTAAAATTTTAATAAAATAATAACTTTATGATACTTTTCTTAAAACCAATTAGCTAAAATTAATTATATTTTTATTTATTGTTAAAAAAAACTCCAATCAACGACAATTAATTAAAAGTATTAAACTTAAACATCGTATTAGGTAGGCAACATTTTGAGAGCTCAAAAATAGCGCTGAATAAAATGACCTCCGTACAAAGTCCGTGTCAGGGACAATAAAGGCACCTAGTGTTTAGGAGGGAAACAACCATGTAAATCTAAACATTCCCACAATAGCGTATAATCCTATTAATTATAAGAAGTTTCCGCCGTTATACAAGCTGATGGAGTATATCATATGTCGACATAGAAGTCGTGGCAATTAGCACACGACTCTACACCAACTCATCGCAAGACTATCACCCGCAGCAAGATTAACATTATGAGATTATTGTTCTCCAGGTGACTTCATGAACTAAGTCCTTCTACCGAGCTAAGGCATTTACCCTTATAGGATAACTGTAACTAGATTTTTACATCTAAATAATTAAGCCCATTTAGCCAGCAAAGACATGGCCCCCGCACCAAAGAGGAGGGAACTATATGCCCATAGTTGAAGTGTTACTTTATTCTGCATTCTTGAGCTCAGAAAATCTGCTGCAAGAAGATCCACCAACGACATGTAAATCAGAATCCCCGCAGATGCCGCGTCAAACGCTCCCTCGACTATCAGTGTTGTTGGACTATTTTCATTATACGACGACGAGATTGCAATCCCCACTGCAATTCCTAACGGCGTCGTCACGGAAAAGAACAACGCCATTAGTGCCGTCGATCTATTCTTGAAATCCGCCTGTAAATCATCATAATTGCTTTAAATTAAATTAGTCCACCGTGCTCACAAACCACCTAAAACAAGAAAGAAAAAAAATAAAATTGTTGACTGTATTGAGGTGGAGAGAAATCAAGTCTACCTGAACTATGCATCCTCCAAGACCTATTCCTTCAAAAAACTGGTGAAATGTGAGCGCTGCAACCAGAGGTCGAATTGTGCATGGACTCTCAGATGCTCCTAATGATATTCCTATAATAACAGAATGGGCCACTATTCCAAGCTCTAACACCTGTAATCACTCACGATTCAACAAGATATTAGAGAGTACATCAAGTTTTACAAGGCTATACGAAACACACCCATTTAAATATGGTATAAAATATATTAATTTGGATCTACCTTTGTTTACCTGAGAAATGACACGGTGGCGTAACAGAGTCGAAACAGACTCTTCATCCTTTCTATTTCCATGACCGTAACCATGCGCATGAAGATGATTTTGATCTTGTAATTCCGTACTATCTCCGATTTCTATGTTTGGTATTTCTTCAATGCCAAGATTGAGCTGGTGTTTCCTCAAGTGAGCACGTTGATAATATGCAGTAGCCACAGCATCTACGATAAGGCTGCAAACTGCCGCCATCATCGCTATAAATCCAGCGAATGGGAATGTCTGCCAAGGATTCTCGTTCAAGCGTTCGCTTGTAAGAGATTCAACGGCATCTGGAAGAATATGAACAAAACCAGTTGCAAGAATAACGCCTGCAGCAAAAGCCTTGATGATGAAAAATATATCCTTATCTGGCCTTAAAGCGCTGATCGATTTGCCCACAATTGGCAAACATATGCCTATAGTGCTGGCTACGAATATAGACGCGATTGCTCCAAGCTTAAGAGGGAGAGCGACAGTTTTGTTTCTGCAACTTTCTTCATTGGAGCAACCAGATTCTTCTTCTGCAACTACCAAAGGGACTGTTGAGAAGAAGGCGAAGGCCACTAATATCACAATAGAGCGAGTACCTGCCATTATGGATAGTGGAAAGAGCATGCGCGGCCCTTGATTTATAGAATAAAAACATTGAACAAAGCACTGCCACTTGGACGATAGGACCGAAAAGAGCACATTACGAGTTCTGACTACCAAATAATGTTGTCATAATTTGCTCATGTAGCCACATATCCTAGATTTGAAGTAAAATCTTTGAAATGTAAGTGATGTATTGTTAAAGCCTATTGCGTTGTGTTATCCAATTAATTAGCACATAATGTTGTCATAATTTCCTCATGTAGCCACATGAAATCAAATCGTTGAAGTCTAACTGATGTTAAAAGTCTATTAATTACCAAATAATGTTGTCATAATTTGTTCTTGTAGTTGTATTTCCTTTAAAGAATGAACTCTTTGTGTTATCCGATTACTTACCAAATAATGCAATCATAATTAATTTGTCTCGCTGTATTTCCATTTAAAAATAAAAAGTATTATGTACAGCTAAGATCTATTATGAGAAGCATCAGTTTGTTTTATTCACCCATAAGTTATGATTTTATCTTTTGCAAATCGAAAGCTCAGACCTTGTCCTTGATATAAAGGTTGGATGTCCTATATTAAATCTTTACGGTCCCCTACCCATTGAACTGTACAAAATAAAAAATAAAATGTGCAAATTAAAAATGTCAGTCAATGTCTTCTCCAAAAACAGGCTTGACATTTGACTTTCACGTTCAAAATAAACGTTTTTTAACGCGAGTTAATAAATTTCGCCGTCACAAGTGATGCGTGTACTTGATATTGAAAACCGTCATTCTTATTGGTTGTATTCGTCATAAATAGCAGTCAGCAACTCAACTCTGAATTACCGTGATTCTTTAAGTATTCTACCATGGAGACTACCCAACACTGGAATAAGCTGGGTGTGGAAATTCTATGAAAATTTTGTAAATATACAAGTGAGGTGACGGGTGGTAGTAACAACAAGAGGTAAGTTTCCGATTGACAGGCATGATGGTACGTCAAATCTCAGCGTCCTCCGAAATGGTAAGGCCCTTTCATTAGGAATTATTCAACATATCTAGATGTACTTTCATGGCAGGCTTATAGACAATTTCCCTTCTATATATTTTTTATAGATACTGTCGAAGACGTTAATGTCTATTAGAATCAAAATATGTTCTGTTAATGTCGTTGTGTTATCACTTCTTGTATTCCGAAACAGTAAGCTGAATTGCAAAACAAAATCTTCTCGCTTAGTGATATTGAAGATATAATTTTTTAGTTTCCTTTGTTTACCTCATTTTGAGCATTCAATTGTTATTTAATTATTATCTATGCATTAAGATATGTATACCTAGAAGACATTTTTGTGATTGTTCATGTATAATAATGTTCAGCATATAAAAGACTTGGACTTGGTGATATTCAATTGTTATTTCTTTATTATCTATCCATTAAGATATGTATACCAGAAGACATTTTTGTGATTGTTCATGTATAATAATGTTCAACATATAAAAGAAATAAAGCTAAAGTTACACTTTATTTGTAAAACATTATCAATATGTATTGAAATACAAGAAAGACAAACACTATAAAGATTATTAGTAAATAAATTATTAATTTGAAAATTAATAATATCAATTAGGTGTTAGGACAATGGTTTTTTTTTTTAAATGTGGATATGCCTTTTAGTATGAAAGTTTTTGAAAGGCTCACTCTATTTGAATATGTTGTCTTGATATATTAATAGCTATTAATTAATAGCTGCTCTATCTACTACCATATAATTTTTATCTATATAATATATTTTTTTTTTTGCTATAAAGAAGCTTGAGAGTGATACAATTATTCCCATGATGGTGTGAAGGTAAAATCCTAGACCATGAAAGAGGATGTCTTCCATTGAAATTAGGGCATCTTTTAAAAAACTTCATGAGTTTACACAATGGAGATTTTTCTATAGAGATGTCGAGGTAGACGCATTCAAATAGGTGGTGGAAGCATGATGGTAAGACACAACGCAAACATCCTACATGTGTCATGTTTGAATCTAGATGACAACAATTTTCCATTTATATGGCAATAGGTTTTATGTTTGGGCACTTTATTCATGTATATTTTTAGCTAATTAACTTTTAAATCTAAATAGTTACATTGATATGGTAGCATGGTGTTTTAGTTGTATAGGGGTCCCTAGTTTAAATCCCATATTCAGTTTGGTCCATACCTTAGGAATTAAATTATTATGTTGAACGTGTAAATGAAGTCAACCAATATTTATAAGCCAAATATCATAATCTAATTTATTTTTCATAATCTTAGTTAGAAGTTCTATTAGTGAATGACATTAGTAGAGATGGTACTTAGAGGTGACAAGTGGCAATTTATTTTTAGTCAATTTTTTTTTATAAATTTATACATTGATTCTTTCACATCCTTAAGGTTTTATATAACCAAACTTTTAGAGGCTATAAATTTTATATACAAAAGCATTTTGGATCTATCTTTTGAGATTGAATTATTTTTTTGATCTCTACATATTGGTGTTACTAGTTCAAGCACTTATTACTATTTTATATGGGCTATTTTACATGCAGAATATACCTAATTTGTATTCCCCTCTCTATTGAAATATTATATCCAATAGTTCATTGGTAACACAATTAGAAATTTTACTTGCTTCAATACATGCATGGTTTAAACTCCTTCAACAAGAAGGTTATAGGTTCAAAATGCATTTCCTCTCATTTCTTTTATCATAGTAGGTTTGATATATTAATAGAGCATCAAACATCTAACTCCAAGAAATCTTATTGGTGTAGTGCTTGGGTAGTTGTATTATATATTTGAGAGATTTCAAATTTTATATGTTTTTCCTTCTCTTTTATCATAGTGGATGTTGAATCTAACTCCAAAAATCCATTGGCATGGTGATTGGAATTTTTTTGGGTTGCAATAGGAGTATGCATTAGATCAGTACAAGATATACCTTTTTCTTGTGGATGTGGTTGGTTATTTAGAGACTTGTTTATTGCTTCATGTTCTATTGTATTTTGTTGATATTAGAGGATATATCATGGTCAACATGGTGCATGTTCAAGACCTCCTAATAGGAAACTCATCATCTTTATATCAAAGGTGGAGTTATTACTTCATGTTTGGGTAGAAGTTGATTCAATTTATGTACCTTTGGTAATAGAATATAGTAGGACTCATTGGACATATGAGCATTCATTATGGAAAAAATATGTGTCATCTCTAGTTTCTTATCTTCCTATATACTTTGTTTAGATTATGGGGTGTATTGAAATAGTTGTAATCTAACCTTATTACGTAATGGATGACAATGAAGTACCTATAGGTGCTCTTGATGTAGCCTACAAGCAAGTGTTATGTAATCCTTCATGCATTCTTCTATGTAAACCTACAAGAATATTTCTATGTAAGACTACAAGCATTCTTCTATGTAAGCCTATGTGTATCTCCCTCTACTATAGCTATTCTTGATTAAAGGGTATAATCCATTTAATATATTATAATTTAACCTTAAAATCAAGTTATAATGACTTGAGGTTAACATTTAATTAAGGATTTGGTATCACTATAAATGCACCTTGATGATTGATCCATTGTATTAGTCTATGATAGGTGAAATATTAGGTTTCCTATAGGAACCTACCCCTTATTCCTATTTTCTTTCATGCCATTTATCTCTTTCTCAAATTTTCATCTATACACTCTTCTATTTTGATTTTCTTCCTTCTTGTACATTTGATAATGATAAATGTATGTTTTAGGATATTTCTATAAAATTTTGTGAAGTGCAGTATTAGTCTTATAATTTTATAGATTTACTTGTCATATGCACCAAATAAATTTAAACATTATTTTTACATCATAATAAGAGTATTCTTAATATTTTGATAGCAAGGATACATAAATCCTCCAATAGTCTTGGTTGTCTTTGGTAACCATAATTGAGATCAAGATTTTCTGATCTCCCTCCAAGCCCCCTAAGTACTCAAAATAACTTTGCATGAGTTGTCTAGTTAGTCTCTCACTATCACAACAATAATAAAGGAATAACATATAATATACATATGAAAGTATTTGAAAATTTTACAACATAGAAAATATATAGGGTTTACAATTATATGAATTCACAAGAAAGTATCAGTGTAATACATATGCATATAAGTCCATCAAAATATGAATTTGAGTTCTTAACACTATCACTAGGTCAATTGACATCAACTAAAATTATTTAATATTAATCCCTCCTTATTCATCTTGAAAAAACCTAACTTGCTCTAGTATCCATTTGCAATAAGAGTCCCACATTCCTATCCTATGACATATAAAATTGAGAAGTTAACACTCATTATCCCACATTTATATAATGTAACCCTATTCTATCTTTCAAACTAATCCTATTTTTACAACTCAAATATAATAGATGCATATAACCATGAAAGCTCATAGATTTTATCAACTAATAAAAATACTAGACTATTTACAAAAATGATGAAACTACTTTGCATGCAAACCCTACTTTTAGGTCTAACAAACCTATGACCCAATGTATGTAAAATTCATAGATTTTTTGGTCAAGAAGAGTGGTTGGTTATTTATGTAATTTGATCAATATTGCATAAGTATTCCAAATAAATTTTCATGGAAGATTACCTTTCCTCAACCAATAGTTGTAGGCTCTTTTTTCCTCTCTCCTTTGTTCCTATTTCCCCTTCATTTTTTATTTTTCTCGTTTTCATCTTCTTTCTTTTGTCTTCTATTGAATACTTCCTCGTCCTCCCATGACCCATTCCCATGACCCATTGTATTGTTCACCCCCAAATTATTTGTCAAAGGTGATATTACCTATATTTTTCATAGTTCTAGGGTACTTAGGGATAGGTACCTAATAATATAATATTGTATTCTATAGTTGTAATGAACCATAAATAATATAGCTTTATTATGTAGTTGTAACAATCCAAGACTACTCACCTAGTTTCACCAGAAGGAAACAAGCCAAGCAAAAACTTAGGTTCATTATTTTCTAAGTTTAATGTTTCAAAACCCTAAAAGTGATATCATGCTCCTAGAAAATGCTTTTGGATTCATAGTATTTTGTTGTACCCAATGAATCTTTAACATACAATTTTAATAAATATAGGCATATCAAACCATCTTTAGGTTCAGTTTTACTACAAAAAAGCGATATAAGTTGATGAGATTGGTCAAATATCGTAAAATGTGCCATTATATAGAATCAACTTATCTCATTTAATATCCTCTTGTCCTGGCATGAGGGTTGATCCAAAACTAGGGTTATCCTTTAGGGCCCATCACACCTAAAGGGTGGATGCATAATTTCCCATCTCTTATCATACTGAACCTTTGAATAACCGATCGACATGTTTTAATTACTATATGAAAGGGGGTTAGCATGCCTATACCTAGTGTTTAGCTAATTTTCCACTACCCAAAGTGAGCTAGATCCATGTCAATACCCTGATATTGGGCTTGATCACAAATACCCATTGTGACTCATGATTTTTTATCCCATACCACATGTCATGGATGTACTAGCTAAGTCAAATGAACATAAGATTTATCATAGTACTACCCGAGTAGCAATCTAGAGGTGGTATCCCATACTACCCCTTGTTATCCGTTCTAACCAAGTAACATTTTCCAACCAGTTCTATCAGACTATGATTGCTCTTGAGACTCATTGTGTGCATACCCAAACCTCAACATCATTGGGTGTTTAAGCCATTAATTTTCACTAGCAATAATTTTTATTTATCCTTTTTGATAAACTATTCCATCGAAAGTAGATCAATTTTCTAATATAATAAGCTAGTAATACCAAAGGTTATAATATTCATAAATTACTGCTTCTCTTTATTACCTTAGTCAAGAGCTATATTCATAACATGGTATCTATTGATTTTTCCATGAATATAAAAATAATTAATAAATAGTCTAATTCGAACCTTAACACTAGTTTAATAAGTTCTAATATACCTCACATTATTTTTTCAAATGTTATTATAGAATTCTCAAGACTTATTCTAATAAAATATATTCTTTAAAGTTATTCAACAATTTAGAGAAAAATTATATAGTTTACTCTTTTTAAACATATACTTTAAAGTCTCACTGCCCTACTAGTTCCACTAAGGATTCACACTCAACGGTATGAGAAAACAATAATTTTAGCTAGGAAGAATATTAATTATTTATGTTGCTATACAACGAACAACTCGCTGCAATTTAAATACATTTTTTCTTGTATACAGCTTGAATAATCATTCCTTTGACCAGAACGTTCTGAGATATTTTCATTTTTAAAAGTTTACCTACGTTTTGCTTCAAGTGGTGTTATCATATTTTACCAAGTTTACCTGAAATATCCAATAAAATTAAAACAGGTTGTCTGTAGTTTAATTTATTCGTGGTAGTGGACCAAAATATTTTAATGTATCCATAAATGAATCTTATACAAGCCCTAAGCATCTTGCATACTAAAACTTGAGTTTATTACCTAGTTATATCTATATGGCATTATGACTATGAATTGCCTTCATTCCCAATATTTTTGTTTACATTACTGCAAGTTATGGCAGTAAATATAGAAAAGATAAAAGAGAGTGTGCACAATATAAAATACCCTCATAAAGTAAGTAAATATTATGTTGCAATGATGTCAATTACAATACCATGAAATCCTTTGTGCAATTTCAAAATAAATAAAAATATTCACCAAATAATAAAATGGATATAAAGCAAGTGTATAGTCGAAGCCCAATCACATATATTGTCGGGTGAAAATAGTTCAGTTGGTCCCTTTTCAACTAGTTCAGGTAGTATATCTCCCTCTTAATATCAAACTCAGACAACTGATTTACTTAAACCTCTATTGCATGCAAGCCAAATCAACTCTACTATCACATTCCAACGAGTCTCATGTAATGGATACAATGCCCCTCTGAATGGGCACACACTTTGACACTTAGATTTCAATGTTTTCTAAGCCTACAACCATATGTATTCAAACTGGGTTCTTCTGATATCTTGATTAAATTAGATGTCCTCTCTTACTTTGTCATAGCAATCATTGTAGTGCTTAGTCTTCCACCAAGCAGAATTTCACACCACTCATTGAGGGATTAAAAAGAATTACGGGATCAAAAATAGTATCTTATATCTATGCATGCATACTAATTCCCATTCACATGCATTCATAATTTATTTTCAAAAATTTCAAATATAGTTTTAGAATATAAACAATACCACATGATTACACCTAATTTACACATTACCTTCCTACTATGTTCCAGTATCTTTACTTAGAGCAAGCAATGGCTCAAAGCCAAACCAACATACAATTCAAACCTTTCCTTAGTCATTTAATCACCCTCTAAGATCCTCCTTTTCATAAGTAATTAGTCTTACACCATTTTTGTGTGCATTCTCAATGACCAAAAAACAATGTAGAGGAAGTTTAAAATTATAAGAACAATAATATCTCATATGGAACCTATTAAAACACAACTATCTTCAGCACTTTAAACTAGAAAATAAATATAGTCTCACTTTGTCCAATGTTCTATATTCAACATGTTATCAAACAACCATATACAACCAAGCATAATACATTTTATTGATGTTACTCAAATGATTGCATTCACACACAGTACAATCTTATTTTCTTCACATGCAATGTTTTCAATGGAAATTAACACAACAATATGTGCAATCGTTCATTTTATTTGAAATAAATATATATATATATATATATATATATATATATATATATATATATAAAACTTCTATATTTACTAGCACACATCATTCACATAGTATCAAGTAAAAGAAATTTAATAATTTTGACCTGAGACCTCGCTTTTTCTTTCATTTATTTCGTACTCCAAACTTTTCCAGAAGAATACTGACAATCCCCATCTTCTCCTTCCTTTTTATTCCTAAAGCAAATGATGATAATAATGTTCCCCATTCATTCACAAAACATGACATGCAATAATGAGTTCCTACCAAAATTCCTATTTTTTCACTATGTAAGGTATGGAAAGGGTTACTTACTATCATTACAAAAGAGTGTGATTTAACCCACGCAAGGCATTATCCTTAAATCCTACTTATCCACTTTTAAATTTTAATATTGTTTACTATTATTTTCTTACTTTTTATTTAGAAACAAAAATAATAAAAATAATAAACTTTTATATTAAGATGATATCAACCTATTTTGAATTTCCACAATGGCTCCCATGCCTTCTAGGCACTTTCATTGCCAACCAAGATTATATTCACAATTCCAAAATAATAATCATCACACAATATTTTCCAAGCAAAAATGCTTCACACAACAATACCATTATAATACCTATATGAGATGCAAATTCTTGTGAGTTTTCATGTACTCATAGGCTGAATCATCACTTCCATTTTTTTTTTGTCCTTCATTGTTTGCACCTGATCCTGCACACACAATGTACATTAGCAAAACCATCCTCTACAAGAGAAAGATAAGTTTAATTATTTAATTAATCTATGGTACATGGTCATGCCATGAGGGTCATTATAGTAGTTAGCATGTGCTGCAAATAATGAATGGCTTATTTCTATGATGTTTTACTATAAAAATAAATTGGCTTAGGATAGGGTTGTACTTTTCCTAAAATAGCACTAGAGGATGATTATATAGAAGGAAAATGGTAATTGTAAATCATCCAATCCAAATACATTATTTTTATTTCTTTGCACATGTAGTAACTCTCACCTTGGGATATATTTTAGAGTATTTCCTTCCATAAGGAATAATATAGGTGTTGCCCTACCTAAAGGGTATTATCAATATTATCTTTTTATTAAGGTTATATTATTCATCGTTTGTTCTAGTATTCTTATATGTTTAATTAGTTATGTTTATGAGAAGCAAAGGTTCTTAATATATGAGATCATATAAATAATTTTGATATTGTGGAGAATTTTGGTAGGGTTTGGAGACTTGTAGAGAATATTTTTGAGATTTAAATTTTTTGAGAAAAATTATAAACTCATCATATGTTTCCAAGACCTATATCTCTTTTCATATCTATCATGTTCAAAATATTCTTATACCATTGAGTATTTCATTTTCATTACTATAAAAAATAGTCATTCATAAAATTTGATCAATATTGAGGGAGTTACAATATTCAAATTTTAGTTATCATAGCTAATAAACTGATATTTTTGTAGGTCATATCATTTTGTGGGAGCATCATACGTAGAATATTATTATAGCATCATGTAGATAATTTTGAGTACTATAGAGATGACTAGTCATATGATTATTTCTTACATTATTGAAGGGGTTATGACCATCAAAAGTTAGACTATCAAAGTTATATTTCGATTGCACAAATATTTATCAAAAAGAGAAATTCATCTCTCAATACAAGGAATTTAATTAGTTGTTGCTTCATTTATTTGAAAAAAAAGATATCAAATATAGTTTTTTAATGTAAAAATTTAGTGGAAATTGGTGTATAGAATTTTATTTGATAAGACTCTCATTCATCAAAATCTAGTTTGCATTGTCAAGCTTTCATGTTGAAATCATGGAGGTGTCAAATATTTTTAGAGAGGATGATATAAACGCTAGAGAGTGGTTAGATAAATTCAAGTCTTAGTATCATATATAATTATTTTAAATTGTTTCTCTTCATTTTTTTTCAAAGGGAAAGTTTTGTATTGGTGGAGCAATTTTACAAAAGCCAATCACAAGTACACTTGGGAAGAATTTAAACAAGAATTTTGGAACAAATGAATACTTCAAAACAACATAGCTAGTTTGAAAAATTACATCAAGGTGATGAAGAAGAAAACAAAATACTCAAGGAGAAGAAAGAGAAAAATCCAGGAAAGCAATGAGAAGGATGAAGAAGCCAATATCTTTGGGTTTGGAGAAGCTAGAGAAGAGGTAAAGATATTTATTTATATATAAATATTCTATTTTGTAGGTTTATATTTGCAATAAAAGAAAGAAGTTATTATATCCATAAATTCTAGTAATAAGCATAAATTCATCAACAAAAACTTGGCTAACAAGTTACAGGTTCTAGCAAAGAATATCAAATATGGATGGTATAAATGAGAGAAATTTTAGACTTGAAGCTATATATATATATATATATATATATAGTATTCTAATTTTAATATCACTGGTATAAATTATATGGATTATTATTATTGGTTATCCATGGTTTGATTCTTTGAGAACTATTAACATTAATGCGCAAAACCTTATGAAAATGTGGTATAGAGAAAAAGTTAACTGTGTAATATATTTCCTAGTTTAAGGATCAATGATCCAAGGAGAAGCAATAAAAAGTGATTGCAAAAATTCAATTGAAGAACTGATAGAACATTTAAAAGTAGAAGGATAAAAAGTAAATTCCAAGAAAGCATAATTAAAAAAGCACAAGGGGCTTAATGATGAGAAGCATGAAGCAACCAAAAAAATAGAGGAACAAAAGACTTAAAGAGTCAAAGGAAGCATATCATATGGCTAAGGTTGTATTATATTACCATTCATACCATAATACAAGGAAAAAATCATTTAAACAATGCATAGAGCACCAAAATATATGTGTTGGACTTGCATAAAACCATAGGAGCAAAAGCTATAGATATGCAACCAACAATAATTATAAGCAATCTATATATGAAAAAGAGTGATATTTATAGTTGTTATAAAGACCAATATATCATAATGAACACATGGAAGAAATAGAGCATCATTGTGTATAAGAGCAATGCAAATAAATCATTACATCATAGAAGACTACCACTAATCAAGATTTCAGTTGTATGGGTGGGTGACAAGGAATAGTACTAGTTATATACCATGATTTTAGGATGATATTATATGTTTTCATCTCGTATTTGGAGGCTAAAACATTCTTACAGGGGGTGCAATGCTAGGTTACCTAGGGATAGGTACCTAATAATATGACAATGTATCATGTAATTGGTATGAACCATAAATAATGCAATTATAGTATGTAGTTGACATATGCCATAGATAACCCAAATGTATTATGTAATTAGCATCGGCTATAAATTATATAAGGTCTATTTCTAGAATATTATATTATAATAATTAATGAAATAAGGATAAGGTTATGTGTGTCCTAAAATAGCTTTGAAGGATGATTGTATAAAGAATGGACCTAGTAATTGTCAATCATCAAATTCAATTCAATCATTATTATAACTATCTTTGCTTATACATCAACTATCACCTTGGGGGATATTATGGAGTGGTCCCTTACATAAGGACTAATATTATTGTTATCCTACTCAAAAGTTATTATCAATCTTGTCTCTTATGTAGATTATATTCTTCATGGTTTATTTTAAAATTTATACATATTGAATTATTGATGTTTATTGGTACAAAAGATCATAACACATCATTTTTCATTATTTTCTATTTCTAAAATTCCTTAGAAACTTGGTACATGTATTATTCTATAGTAATGGTGATAAAATGATCTTTTATTAATTGTTCAACAATCTTAGTGATTTTATCTTCTAGTATTCTCAAGTACACACACACCTATTTGTACTCAATATAAATAAGTTTTACCACACATCCTTTAATTTAAGTTTCAAGAAATAATATGATATGGTGGTGGTAACATAGAGGGCTTATAATTTTGGATTGTTTTTTCTTATCCTCAATTGTGGTCCTCACTTGCAAGACACATAAACACTTTGTCATTTTTTAGATGATTATTATTATTTTATGAAAGCATCTTCATCACCAAATGTATTCTTATTAGTTGATATCATGCTTTGCAACTATTGTATAAGATAGAACATCACATTTAATTCTTCATGATACCATACAAATGGTATATTACATAACATATATTACAGTACAGTTATACTATATCAATCATCAACTATTGGTGCAAGCTAATCAAGAGGTTAAAAATGAGGACATTACAGTTGATTATATATGAGTATGTTCTTTGACTAAACATGAAGGTCTCAAGTCTCTCTCATTAAGGACATTACAGTTGATTAAAAAGGAGAATATTACAGTTGATTATATATAAGGACATTAGAATCTTTGACTAAAGTACAAGGGAAGTGTAGAATGCTTCCTAGTGTACATCAAGGAAGTAGCTTTATTATTGCTTTAGACGGTGGTTGATATAATGGAGGGAGCATAAAGAGTAGCCTCTTGGGCATTGGCCTCAAGGGTTAATTAGATAATTAAGTAGACACTAAAACAAAACATGACATATAGATATCTAATTATGTTGTAGTTGGATATGGGATTCAATGGATGTATTGTCTATATCAAATACCTTAAGCACACATTTTTATTTACTAGGTTTTAGTTCATGCCATTAATTTTACGATGAAAATTTAGTTTTATTAGTTTGGTGTATGGAAATCCAATATTTGGATTAAATTTAAGGGTATTTACTTTTCTACAATCATTTTTTAGTATAATTGGTCTATGATCATTTTATGGTCTATCTCTTAAAGGTAGATACATGTTAAAATTTTGGTAGCATTTTTTTGTAACTCAAGTAGATGTAGAGGATGGATTTTTAGTATATTTTTTAAGTAGTTCTATGTCCTAACCACCACCACATTAGATGACGATTTGTAAAACTTTTTTTTTATCAATAAAGAACATATGCCTATTATTTATTGTGTTATATATCATTATCAAGAATTCATTCCCTTATGAAGTGGTGTTATTAAAATGATTATTATATATTTTTCAAAAATATTCATAACCACAAATGAAGAAGCATTTACTATAAATTAATTTAAATAAATATTTAGTTTCTATTATTCCATGCATTTGATATTACGCACTATATTTTAATGGTTTATCTTGTGGTTCTAAGCAAGTTTCCTTTAAAATTATGGTGTTTATTTATCAACTAATAAAATATTAGAATATATCATTCATTTAAAAATAATGTAACTTTATCTAATACCATGGGATCAATTAAAAGTAATTTATAATTTTAATAAAATAGCATTATTCAATTAAGTTTCCCTTATAAATCCAAACTAGATATATTATCATCAAACTTTACACTTTCCATCATGTCCAAAAATCAATGAAATATATATTTAATATATATTTTTAAACATAATATAAAAGTAGTGATAAAATTTTAGATAAACTAAATAACTTTAAACAAGTAAAACATTTTTCTTATTATTAACTTTCATATCATAAACAAACATTTTTTTTTTTCCAAAGTTTAATCTTAGTATAATTTTTTTTAAGTGGTTGCATCACCGCGAGGATGAATGCATATACATAGTCAATGTAATTTTATATTATTAAATAATAATTGAAAACAATTATGCATAATTCCATTGTAATGCTAATTTTAAACTCGCTTTATATATAATAAAAATTTCCAAAAAAATATAATTTTTTTTTTAATAAATATAAATTATAAACTCAATCATATAAATTTTTATTTATAATTTATATAATTTTATTTTTTAAATATATTATTTATAATATTTTTTTATTTGGTATAAGAAGGGGTTTTGGAAGGGTCTTCAAACCTTTTACATAGGGGTTTTGAGAGGGTCCTCCAATATTTATAAAACCACAAAGATATTCAAAACACACCAAAGAAGATCACAAATGGGACTGTCATCTTAAAGGGAAACTCATTCATCATCCAACAAATATTGATCCAACATCCAAAATAAATATATAAAATCAGACCTGGAAAGAAACTTTCTGCACAAGCCACCATGGGAGGAGTAAATACAGAAAATAGGATATCCATCTATACTATCTAATAACAATAATTTTAAAATTTAAACAAAGTGCTCAATTTGGAAAAATTATACCGAGACATCAAGAGCGCTCCAAAAAAACCAGAATAAAAAAATTAGGCCTTCCCACCAAGGATGAAAATTCTAATTTTGGAAACTCAAGTCTCCACCAGTAGGTACCTAGCACCTTAAAAAAATACTCTAGCAATAGCAAACTTGAATCCTACCCAAATATGGGTTTTGAAAGGCTCCCCAAATCTTAAATAAAAGGGTTTTGAAAGAAATATTGAACCTTAAATAAGGGGGTTTTGGAAGGATCCCCAAACCTCATTAATTAGGGTTTTGAAAGGCTCCAAAAATCTTATAAAAAGGTTAAGCCTCAAGTAGAGAACCACAGGGTTTTGGAAGGTTTTCTAAACATCACAAGGAGGTTTTGGAAGGGTCCCTAAACCTTTAAAAATAGGGTTTTGAAGGGCTCCCAAAACCTTGTACAAGTGGATTAGGCCTCAAGTAGAGGATCATTGGGTTTTGATAGGCTCCTCGAATGTAAAAAAAGACAAGTACGAAAATAACAACCGTTTCCCATCCAAACAAAACCAAGAGCACTAAAATAATTCAAAAATAGAATTCCCGCTCAAATACTAAAGTGAAATGAAAAATTAAGGCTTCCAAATATTTTATAAATGGATCAAGCCTCTATCAGAGGATCATAGGATTTTGGAAGGTTACCCAAACCTAAAACATGCTAGGATCTTGAATATTTGAAAGAACGAGAAGGCCCACATTTGAGGGCAAATATGACACATTCCTGTTGAACATCAGATTTAAAATTTGGAAACTCCCTCCTAGTCCAAATGAGAAAAAACTGCAAATAAAATAAGAAACAACCACTTCCTACTAAAATTTGAAACTGAAAAATCTTTCCCTACTAAAAAGGTTGAAAATCATGAGGAAAAACCTGCCAAGGTCGTGCAAAGAAATAGAAACCATTGGATGATACCCGATATCGCCCACAAGTTCTCAATAAAGGATCTAAGAATAAATTATGTCCCAACAAAATAAGCTCCAATGAAAATAAATTCCAAACCTAATATCCATCAAAGAAATAATAATTGACCCTCATAAATCTTATTTTTATCATTATTAAATTTTATCATAACAATAAACACAAATTTTAAAGATAAATCTTATTTGTATTTTATTTCGATAAATACATCGCAATGGCAAAACACATTGGATTATCCTAACAAAAACCCAATTAAATTCACAAGGAAGTAACCCCAATATGCTTAACTTTTCAACTTATTCAAAAAAATCTTGTTCATAATTTTTTACCATGTAAAATTTTATGAAAATCATAAACTTACTTATAAGCAAACTATGAAACCATGTCAAATTTTATCAAAGTCATAAACTTACTTATAAGCAAACTATGAAAGAAAATTTTTACCCATCTATATTGCATGGAAAATATCACAGTAGACTTACTTTTCACATTTTTGCATGTTAATGTTTAATACAAACCATATGCCATTAAAAAAATTGTTTCTTTATTAATTAAAGGAGCTTTGTTTATAAAATGCTTCCCCTAAAACAAGTGTTTTGTTAGAATTTCACAATAATGGATATGAAAAGTATTACACAAGAAGATGAAGAGAAGAGTGAAACTGATTGATTTATCTCTAGGATCAACTCTGTATAAATAGCATAGTTGATCATTGAAAGTCATTGGATTACAAAAACTCGTCAAACCTGGTGAAGACACCACTTAGAATTCTCCTGACACATGGAGGAATGGAAACTCAAGTGTGTATCCTAGTGAACTTAAGAGAATATTCACTTATTCTAACACCCCCCTTAAGTGATACTAGGGGAGATTCTACAAATGAGTCCCGAAAATGAGGCCTAATTAGGTACTCATAGATATTTGGTGGAAAAAACCCCTTGTGGGGAAAAACCAACTATCACTTCTTTGTTTTGAAATGATGGTAAAAACCAAATGGGAAAAGCTATCAATCAAAAGCAAAGAAGTATGAAAGATGCTTGTCTTCGCATGGTGAAGATTGTCCTCTTTAACAAAATAAAATACGAATCCTGAAAAGAAGGCCTAATGAGGTACTCATGTATAATATAGTGAGAGGTGGAAGACCTCTTTCTCAATGCAATTGTAATACTCCAAGTTTTTCTCGCAACTGAAGGTAACGCGAAGAAGGAAATGACTTGGTGAAGATGTCTATAATTTTATTCTCTATTCGAATATATTCTAAGTGTATATCCTCATTTTGAATATGTTGCCTGATGAAGTGGATATGGATATCAATATGTTTGGTGCACTAATGCTCAACTGGATTGCGTGCAATATGAATTGTGCTTTGATTGTCACAACAAAGTGTTATAGGTATTTTATGGAAGAAATTAAATTCTTTGATAATTTGATGAAGCCAAAGGGCTTCCTGACTGGCTAAAACTGCTGCTCTGTATTCTGCCTCTGTAGAAGATAATGCTACTATTTATTGTTTCTTGAATAGCCAGGATATCGATGAAGAACCAAAGAAGAAAACATATCCAGAGGTAGAACATCTATTGATCCTTCCCAATCTAAATTTGTATAGCCAATGATATCCATGGAGTCTCACTTATAGATGAGTCCAAAGTGTGTAGTACCCTACAAATAATGAAGAATTCTTTTAGCTTCTTGCCAATGACTGAAATGAGTGATATGAGAGAACCTGGATATGAGCCCAACAACATAGTACATATCTGGTTGAGTATGAGTAAGGTATAACATACTACCTACAATCTGATGGTATATAGTAGCATCACAAGGAGGGGATGAGCAGGAAGCACTGAGATGAATGCCAGATTGAAAGGGGGTAGGAGAAGGTTTACAATCTATGATTTTAAAATTTTAAAGAATATATTGAGTCTACTTTTGTTGACATAAGGTGATCCCTGATTTACTTTGTTTTATTTGAATTCCAAGGAAGAAATGAGCTAGACCTAGATTAGCCATTTCAAAAATTTTAGAGAGGGAATATTTTATATTCTGAATGTGAGTGAGGTTACTACCAATGAGAAGAAGATCACCAACATAAAGAACAAGAATGGTGATATTTCATTTACTTCTCCAAATGTAAATTGTATTGTCAGACTCACAATGAGAAAAACTTGCTAAAAGAAGGAGTCCATATTTTCATACCAAGCTCTAGGTGCTTTTTTGAGGCTATATAGATATTTTTTAAGCCGACAAACAAGAGAAGAGTCTTGAGTACAACCAATGGGTTGTTCCATGAATATTTCTTCTTTTAAATTTTCATGTAAAAAGACACTTTTTACATCCATTTGATAGACTGACCATTTATGGGAAGCAGCTAGAGCAAGAACCAATCTAACAGAATCCATTTTAGAAACCAGAGCAAAGGTTTCTGTATAATAAATATCCTCTATTTGAGAAAAATATTTGGCTACAATATGAGTCTTGTGTTTATCTATTTCTCCAATAGGCCCATATTTTTTTTTGAAGATCCATTTACATCGAACTAATTTTCTTCCTTTAGGTAAGGGAACTAAATCCCAAGTATCATTTTTGATCAAGGAAGAAAATTCGTTATCTATGGCATCTTCCCATTCTTTTATACTTGAGGATTCTTTGAAGGTTTGAGGATCAGAGGAAATGGATTGACATACAATACTAGAACCTATGGGGTTGGATGATCTGTTTCAAGGAAGATTTTTAATGTAGGGAGTAGCTTATTTAAAAATTGTGTCGGCCTATTTTGGCATAGAAGAGGGAGTTGAAGGAGTTGAAAGACATTGATAAAGAGTTACAGGGTATTCATATTTATTATCAATAACCAAATTAACTTCAAGGGTTGGCTCTTCATAATATTGAGGTTCTACTATAAAAGAAGGCTCAATGGAGGAAGAGTCATTTAAGGGATATTTTTGAGGAAATGTTTCATCAAATTGGACATTCCTATGAAAGAATAACTCATGATTTGAGGGATCAAGAAGCCTGCATGCTTTCAATTCTTCACAATAATTGATAAAGATGAGCTTTCTACTTTTTTTATCAAGAGCCTTCCTTTTCTTCTTTGTGATGTGAGCCCAAGCAATACATCCAAAAATATTGAAATTGGAAACTTCTGGTCTTAAGCCAAAACATGCTTCTTCAAGGGTAATTTGGTCAAGAGCTTTATGAGGTGTGCAATTTTAAATATAATTTGCACACTTAATAGCCTCTGCCCAAAAAAAATTTGGAAGATCTCTTGAATGGAGCATACAATTAGCCATCTCTTTTAATATCTGGTTCTTTCTTTCTGCAATACCATTTTGTTGGGATTATGGGATAAAAAATGTTGATGTATTATACCATGATTAGAATGAAATATGGATAACTCATTACTGCATTACTCCCCCCCATTATCAGTATGAATCTTCTTGATTTTACAAGAAGCCTGATTTTCAACTAAGGCTTTAAAGATTTTAAAGTGGGATAACACATCACTTTTATATTTGAGGAAGTATACCCAGGACCTTCTAGAAAAATCAACAATAAAGGTAAGAGCATACTTTTCTCATTTAAAATATGTTTCAGGAAAGATCATTAAGTCACTATGGATTAATTCTATAGGAGATGAGGCTTTTAGAGAACTGCTTGGGTGGAAAGGATCTTGATGTTGCTTTCCAAGAGCACATCTAGGACAAACCCCATCACTTTAAGAGACTTGGGGTAATCCTTTAACCATATTATGGGTGCACAAATATTTTAGGTAGTTGTAATTAATATGACCAAACCTTTCATGCAAAATTTGACTATCAATATTACTATGAGCTACAAAACAGGAGGCTCCTTCTAGATTTTGAAAGCCTTTGAAGTGGAAAAGACAAGATTTATGATCAATATTCCCTTTTGCCACAAGATAATTAGGGAGTTGAAAATCTCTTATCTCAACTTCTGTTGGGGAGAAGAGAATAGTTTTCCCATTTCCAGAAGTATAAATTTGATAAATGGATAGGAGATTGGTGGCAATGTCTGGAACATAGAGAACATTTTTTATAGAGCCACAATCAATGGTTATATCCCCTTTCCCTTTGACATGAATGAAGTAAGATTCCCCTACTTATATTCTATAAGTAGAGCTAGATTAAATAGAAGAGAAAAACTTTTCTGAAGCAGAAATGTGATTATTTGCTCTAGAATCTAAGACCCAATAATTAGAGGAAGAATTGGAGATTTTTTCTTGAACATTAAGTGCTTTTCCTATCTGCTTATTATTTTCTATATTTTTATCCTTTATAGTTGCCTCTAGTTTTTGTAATCTTTTTCAATATTTGTTAGTAGAGTGACCATTCTTTTTTTTCTTTTCTTTTTTTTGTAGAAAACATCCCAAAAAGGGATGCCACTTTCGGGTAAGACCCAAGGAGGCAGGGGTATCCATTTCATCAAAAAAGCCCAGGACTCGGACCTGGCCTACCACATTTGACATACTCATGGAGCAAAAAAACACACAAAAGCAAATTTAAAAAAGAAAATAACAACAAAAATAATAAAATAAAATAAAAAGCAAAGTCCTTGAGTGTGTCAAAACCAAAAGCACAACCAAACACACACAATAAGATAAAAGAAACCACAACACAAACCACATAGAAAAACACAAGAACCACATAACAAAACATAAACAAGATAAAAACAACAGAACACTACAAAGACATAACCCAAAAAAACATGAAAAATAAACACAACCAAAACCTAAAAAATAAAATAAATAAAATAAAAATAAAAACAACCAACAACATACAATAAACAAAAACAAAAAATAGAGAAAACACTCACACATAAAAAAATGAAATAACACAAACAAAGAGAAACCCAAGAACAAGAACGAAAAAAACACAAGAACAATAACAATAAACATAAAAAAAAAACAACAAAAACACAAGAACAACAAAAAACAACACAAAGAACACAAAAACAAAACAAAACAAAATAACCCACCCACCTTAAAAACCTAAACAAAAAAACAAAGAAGACAAAAGAAAAAAAAATGTACAAAACAATGACCTATCTAGACCAAAAGACTATTAATGCAAGAATCAACAGAGGAAACAAAATAAAGAATAGAATGAGCTAGGGAACTAAAAAAACTGAATGAACCAAAGAGAAACAAAAAAAAACAAGAACAAACTAGGTACCTTCAGAACTGAATCCATCCAAAGAAATGATAGAAAGAAGAGCTTCCCTAATTTGAGAAGCCCACCATATAGGAGGGTGACCATAACAAGTAAGATCACCTTTGTCCAAAGCCCAATTAGCTAAAGCATCAACACTCTTGTTTTGATCTCTAACCACATGATTGTAATCAACTTTCAAAAATTCCATCTGGATTAACTAAATTTTCTCAATAATTCTTTTTATTCTCCAATCCACCTTATGATTCTTAGAAGGAGTCTTCAAGAGATTAATCATAAGTTGAGAGTCAGACTCAACTAACACCTTTTCCCATCCAACCTTGGTAGCCTCCTGAATACCTCTAAGGATACCATACCCCTCAGCAAGTTTATTGGAAAGAATACCCAAATTCTCAAGCAAAAGTAAAAACCAGGGAGCCATCCGAAAGTCTACCAATTCCTCCCACATCGGCTTTTCCGGGGTTCCCTCTAGAGGCTCCATCAGTATTGACTTTTCCAAAATCCTTAGGAGGAGGTTGCCAATTTCTAGTCCTATCCATATTACTAATACTCACATTCCCTTTAAGTTGGTTGCCCTTAGAAGGTTTAATCTTCAATATTTGCATCACTTGATCCCATATTTTGTGGGAGTTTTGGGGGTGATTAAGGAGATGATGGACTGATTCAACTAAGCTAGGTATGGTATTTTGCCAAATATAGTGAATATCCTTCCTATCTTGATTAAAAAATTAGTTGTTCCTTTCATTCCAAATATTCCAAATAAGAATGGTAGAACCCAAGAAAGCACGAGATTCCGGTCAAAGGAAACACCAAGTGCGATTGCATTCAAAATTAAGCACGCTTAAGTCCTAGGAATGTAAATTGCATGAAACAAAAAAGAGACACATTGGAAGAGACGCAATAAGATAAAGAAAAACACAGCCCTTTCATTAATTTCCTTCGATCTCTGTTACAATAATGCCTCCTCCCTTTTCAGGGGCTAGGAGCGCAAATAGGGTTTGATTACAATCGCTGAATGATTCCTCCTTCCGCGTTCCCACGATTGCAATGGGCGGGCCAAGATGATGCCATCACTGATGTCGATGAGTTCTTCGCCTCTGCTGCTTCTCCTGCGAACAAAGAAATGATCAAGACGTTAGTAGCACCTGTTGCAAATGAAAAGCATTCTCTCTCTATGCATACGAATATTTGCCTGAAACCGTGAAAATAGTGAATCCAAATTGCTTCAAAACTTGGCAAAAGGTAAGAAAAGTTACCAGAAGGCCATCGCCACCGAGGCAATGGCCAATCCACCTTAAACCGGAATTCGTCCCCGGCGGGACGACTCGACTGTAATTCGTCCCTGGGTGGGACGAATTCTTCTGAGTAGGAGAAACCGACCTGCTGCTGCTCCAATGTCAGATCTCGAGACCTGCAAAACTCCTGCAAAAAGGGGGGTTAGGTAATTGGGACCATTTTGGGACGACCCAGATGGTCGGATTTTCCCAATTTGGCCTCCACCCACGAGAATTTGACCTTGACACCTGCAAGTTAGCGAAACGACAAAGCAATACAAAACACCCTAAAATCTGACCAAAAGTTACAAAATAGCAATTATAGACTAATCAGACCTAGTAACACATAATGCAATCTAAAAAATAATCTAAAGTGCTCAAAACTAAAATTAGGACTTGGGGTGTGCGGGGGTGCCCAAGTGGGCCTCCCACCGTTGGCCCTCGATTTTGGAGCCAATCCACCAAGGATGGGCCCAAAACCTTTTAGGATTGGGGGGTCGGCGAATTGGTAGGTTCAGATGTCCATGCATCGGATTTGAGTAAGGTTCGAGCTTCCAAAGGCCACCCAACAACCTCCCTTGCAAAAGATATTGATGGATGTAGGAAGGTGAACAAAGGGGGATGCAAGTGAGTCTTCAATTCGGTAGCACTTCATTGCTTGAACACTCCTTCAACCTGTATGTTTTGGGTGAGAAAAGTCCCACATTTTATAGACCCAAGGGGTCTCTTTTGGGAGGGAAGCACCAATGCCAAGTGTTGGCCATAGGCGCCATGTGGCAGTCTTGTCTTCCCATGAGGGAGGGGAGTCCTTCATTGACTTGAACTTTGATAAATGCTTCTTGTAATAGTCCTCTAACGACCCCTCTGTCCACTTACACATGCATGCAAGGTAGGAGCCCTTAACTGACTGTTCTGGGCTGCCACTTGGCACCATTTGCCTTTTTTCTCGTTAAGCTTAGAATTCGTCCCACCCAGGGACGGATTCAGAATTCGTCCTGGGGTGGGACGAATTCTATTTTGAATTCGTCCCTGGGTGAGACGAATACTGGGTAAAGTGTCCAAGTGTGCCAAATTGTTTCTTGACCTCACAAAATTGCTATGAAAGTGGTTAAGACCACTGTTTAACCTCTGAGGGCTGCCCTGGGGGCTGTGTTTGTCAAAGCGATCAGTGTTTGCAGTCACATAATCGGATTGGTGCTGTTTTGGTGTCTACAGATGCCCCTTTTTGGGAAGCACTGCGGGTGACGCAGTGCTGAGCAAAAATAGATAACCAAATAACTAATGATTAGGGTTTCTTGGTAACCTAACCAAATTTTGATGCCCCAAGTATGGAAAGGGCATGCATTCTTGAATCCTTGCTTCTGACGAGCTAAGGAATTTGATTTCAAGTATTAACCTGTTTTGGTGAGGTGTGACTTGAACTTAGACATTGATTAGTCATGAACAAGTGAAGGGCATTTTTATCCTCAGGGGGAACCTTGTGTTCATGATTCACGAAATGCCAAGTGTTTGATTGATTTGATTGTTGCTTGTTTACTGCCCCAAGCGGGAGCGTGATTGTCTTTGTCAATGATTCTTTGAATGCATGTCATTTTCCTTAATTGGGTGTGTGATTGTTGGTTGGTGACTAAGTGTGACTACCCCCTCAAGCGACGAATCGATGAGGGAATGACCTTCGTGAGAGAAGCGACGAGTCGCTTGACCCAAGATGACTTGTGCAAGGTTTGCCTTTAGAGGGTTTACCATTAAGCGTGTGCAATTTTTTCAACATATGGACCTATTTTTGGTGGGTGTTAACCCTTTTGGTGATGTCATAATGAGGTGAAATCATCGAAAATCTATTTCCCGTGGAGCGGTCCGGCTATGATAGCCTTCTTGGGGAATTAGGATAGCGATAATTTGGACCTCGACATCGATTTTATTTGCCTAGAGGCTAAGTGCGTGAGCACTTGTGTCCGGCATTATTTTTGTTGTGTTTTTGTTGAATTTTGTACTTTTTTTGTTGTTTTTGTGACACCATTTGGTGATTGAATTGTCGGCAATCCGTCCTCCCATGGAGCGGTCCGGCTATGGTAGCCTTCTTCAGGAGTAGGATAGTGACAATGCAAACCCGACATCAATTTTTCTATGCCAAGAGTTTAAGTGCAAGAGCACTTGTGTCTGGCAATGTTTATTGCTTGTTTTGTGTTGCATTTTTTGTTGTTTTGTTGTTTTTTGTGACACCATTTTGGGATTAAATTTTCAAAATTTGTCTTCCCCTGGAGCGGTCCGGCTATGGTAGACTTCTTAGGGAGTAGGATAGTAATAATTTGTGACCCCGATGTCGAATTTGTATGCCCATGTTGTCAATTGCATTTGCAATCCTGTCAGGCAGTTTTATTGTCTGTTTTTAGTGCATTTTTAGTCATTTTTCTTGATTTTTTTTGTGCTGGCCTGAATTCGTCCCTGGGTGGGATGAATTCCAGCTGGAGAATTCATCCCTGTGTGGGACGAGCGCTTATCAGAGTGCTCGTCCCAGTCAAGGACGAATTCCAGTGCAAAAGGCCTATTTAAGGGCCAAAACTTGATTTTGGCCTCATTTGTGTCATTTTTTTCTTGCAATTTTGGAGCTCTGGGAGGAGGAGGTAATTCTGCGAAGCGAAGCGCCGCTGGAATTCTCTCTGCCATCATGAGTGCACAAACTGGTTTGAGCGGCGGAGCCGAGGCGAGACCTGTAAGTGACCCTAGGGTTTATTTTGCTTTAACTTAATGCATTGTTTTTGTGTTGCGCTTTTCAAAACTTTAAGATTTTTTTGTTATGTTTTTTGTTTAACAACTAAGGTTAGAAACCCTAGAATTGAAAATTTTATCTTTTTCATTTATTTATTTATTATTATTATTATTTTTTTTTTGCTTGCAGGTTGTTAGGAGCCGCTACCGTGTACCCGTTGCCTTTATCGAGGCGCGGTTGGCCTTGACTGATGGTGACTGGGAATGGCTTGATGCCCTTGGGCTCAGCGAGTGGCTCAACCGGAGCTCGTGGTTTCGGATCAGGCCTATCTGACGGCCCTGATCAAGCTTTGGGATCCATGGACCAATGCTTTCCATCTCCCGACAGGGGAGATGACTGTGACTCTTGAGGACGTCTATCGGTTGCTTTGGATTCCGGTAGATGGTCTGCCTATTAGGACATCTTCGTTTGATCGCTGGACTGCTATACTCACGAGATGTTTTGGGCATGGGGGGGAGCTGGGTGTAGCAGACCCAGTGGAGACAGCCGAGGCGGATTGCCAGGCTGGTGGGATTTTGGTTGGCTGGTGGAAGGAGAGGGGGGTGTTAGGAGTGAGGCATGCATTCTTGATGGGCCTCATTTCTAATATTCTTCTCCCTAATTTGTCAGGTGCGAGGTTCCCGTGGAACCTGCTGGATTTGGTGTGGCAGTTGGCAGAGTTCCCGATAGAGGCACCGTTGATCCTGATATGGGGACAGACTTTGTTGGTGCAGCTTTACGGGGAGCTGTACGGGGTCCGCTGTCGACAGCGAAAGGGTGTCAGTTGTAGCTTTTTGTTGCAGTGCTGGGGTTGGCAGCACATAGTTGTTGAGAGGCCTACCGGGTTACCGTGGATGACTCGGGCGGCGATGGAGGATGATGAGATTGGTTATGGAGCTTTGTGGCGACGGTCTACGGAGCAGGGGAAGATTCGGCGATGGGCAGGTGCAGTTGATCACTACATTGATGCCTTTTCGTGGCTCACTCTAGGGGAGGTGTTTTGGCGTCCCTATTGGGACTGTCAAGCTTGGCCTGAGGCTGGAGAGTGGCTTCGACGGGTACGAAGGGAGCGATGGTTGACTGGGCGATACGGGACGGAGCATGAATTTTTTCTGTACCACCGGGTTACACGACAGTTTGGGGTGCGCCAGGGGTTGCCTGGTGAGCCTGTAGGCTATCGACGTCGGGGAGATGAGAGGGATTTGGAGCCGCCTGTCCTCATGCCATTGGGCGAGGAGTCAGATGTAGTTATTGAGGTGTTGGATGTGGATGACATAGGTACTACCACTGAGTATGACTCGTGGTGGGTTTTGCGGCGCTGGAGAGGAGAGGGTCCACTCGGAGGCGCGGAGGCGGTAGTGGAGGATGCTGAGGCGGCAGGGGGTGATTGGGGAGGGCCGTTGGATGATGCAGATATGGTGGATGCAGGAGATGAGGATGTGGACTTGGGTGTTTCGGAGTAGTCGGACATGCAGGATGTGGAGGAGCAGTTGGATCCTGAGCAGGCTACTGTCCCCGTGAGTCCTATGCGTCCGGTAGATACGAAGGGGGTAGGGTCGGATGTAGGTGATGAGGTTGCGCGGCTTACAAAGCTACTACGGATGCGGGATCTAGAGAGGGATCTTCTGCGGGCTCAGTTGGCAGAGCGGGATAGAGTTTTGGCGCAGCGCGATGATGCATTGTCTATCTATCATCGATGGGAGGCAGAGTGGTGTCTGTACTGGATAGACTTGGAGAGGGAGGTCATCCGCCTTGGCGGGCGGCTCCCTGAGCCTTCGATCAGCAGATCTTCTCGATGGACGAGGGATAGTCTGACTGAGCAGTCAGCATCATCTCACCGCAGGCAGTTAGATGAGGGAGGTGGTAGTAGGCATGATGTGGGGGCTAGCAGTAGCCACCCTGCAGGGTCCCGTAGGACCCACACCACGGGGGGTAGTTCCCGTCACACCGATCCTGCGTGATCACGGTGGTCGACGCCTTAGGTTTGGTTTTGGATATGATTGCGGGGTCTGAGGACCTGTTTTGTAGCCTGCGGGCATCTTTTTGACGATATATATATACATACACCGGTTTTATTTTTGGATTTGCACATGTGATGATGTGATTTTTGTTATGCATTTTTATTTATTTGATGAATGCAGATGTTATGATGAATTGAATTGTTTTAGATGTCTATGTGATATGCAAATTGAAATGGATGAATGATATTTTGTTTGTGGTTAAGAAGCTTTTATTTATCCGGTTTTTTTTTGTCTGTTTTTGTATTTTCCGATGGTATCATAAGGATGATAAGTAGCGCAGATGGTTTTGGGATGAATGTAAGATTTTCTGAGATTCAGAAAGTTTTAACTCACTATCCATAACTGTACTTTATCTTACAGGACTTTTGAACAAGGTACGAATCGGACATGTTTTTGACCGAGTTATTTAACATCCCTGTGTGTGCAATTGAGTTCATTTAGTGGTATTTGTTAGGATACCGCCAGTGCCAGATGGGCTTTCAACCGAACCCGTATCGAGGATCACCTAATTAGCTCCACGAATTCCTTTGTTGTATGTACTAAGATTAATTCGCGGTGTAATCCAGGATGTCATAAGCTAGCTCATCCACATGCAAACATTGATCTGTACACAAGTTAATGTGACAGATATATCGTCATGCGGGAGGTTTACTTTTGTTACCGAATTGGTATTGAAGCTTGCCTTATGACCTACAGAATGCTGAGAGTTCCAGGGATTCAAGGTCAACTCCCTTCTTTTTTTCAATTGTATTGGGATACTTGCTCTTTTGTAGTGATAAGATCACTGTTTATTTTGATTGATTTTTTTTTTTTGAGCAAGGGATTGGGGATATGGAGTGACGAAAATCATCGTTGTTTGTGCCTTTTGATGTGTGCACTATAGTTTGTCAAATTTTTGAGTTTTGACATTTTGCAAATTTTTGTGTTTTGCAACTATTGAGAACTTTAGGGATTCTTAGGGAATTGGGTAGGGAGGAAGCTTGTCCTTTTGCCAACTCTCAGCATTCTAGGGGTCATTCGCACAGGGGGATGAGCAAGATAACCGTTTCGCTTGTGGTGACCTAGATTATTTTGCAGGTTTCGTCTTTCGTTCACACAATTTTGGGAATTTTAATGTTTGATTTGTGTTGGGATGTTATGTAACAAGGTGTATTTCAAGTATGACTCTACCTTTGTAAAATCCGTTCGACTTGGTACACTACATGGCTAAAGAGGAAAATGATGACTGAATTACTGAAACTCTTAGTACATTCCCAGACCACCGATCGTAGTGTGGTAAAATTTATGCATGGTGTTTTTATTGATTTTGATGAATTCGATTATGCCTAGAATTGAGATGCAAATCTTTGTTGATTTTGTTGATTTTTGTTGTTTTGTTTTTGTTGAATTTATTGATTTGTTTTTGACCAAGAGATTGCGATAATCCTTGGAGCTTTTTGGGTTGACCAAGAGATTGCGATAATCCTTGGAGCTTTTTGGGTTGACCAAGAGATTGCGATAATCCTTGGAGCTTTTTGTATTGACCAAGAGATTGCGATAATCTTTGGAGCTTTTTGTATTGACCAAGAGATTGCGATAATCCTTGGAGATTTTTGGTTGACCAAGAGATTGCGATAATCCTTGGAGATTTTTGGGTTGACCAAGAGATTGCGATAATCCTTGGAGCTTTTTGGGTGACCAAGAGATTGCGATAATCCTTGGAGCTTTTTGGTGACCAAGAGATTGCGATAATCCTTGGAGCTTTTTGGGTTGACCAAGAGATTGCGATAATCCTTGGAGCTTTTTGTTTGTTTGTTTTTGTTGAATTTTTTTTTTTTTTTTTTTTTTTTTGGTACATGGCTTTCTTAGATATGAAATGGTTGCAAATGACTGATATTCAAGGGTTCTGTTTCCTTGATACCGTCAAGAGAAGCTAGCCTGTACGGTCCTGGTCCTATTTTGCTATCAATGACATAAGGACCTAGCCAATTTGCCACGAATTTGTCCCTCATATGGGACAGAAAATTAGAGTTTTGTTGGTTTTCCTTCAGAACCAGATCACCAACCCGAAAGTCTCTTAGGTGAACTTTCATGTTGTAAGCTCTCTTAAGCCGCTCTTGATAGATACGTACGTGTTCGAGAGCATTAACGTGTCTTTTGTCAAGCAACGTAAGCTGGTCTAACCGGGCCTGCCGTGCAGTGTCATCATCGATGAATTCCTGCATTGATATGCGGAGGGAAGGGATTTCCAACTCGAGAGGCATTATCGCCTCTGAGCCATACACTAGTGAAAACGGAGTTGCCCCAATGGGCGTCCGAATGCTAGTGCGATAGGCCCAAAGGGCAAGTGGGATTTGTATGTGCCAATCCTTATGACTGTCTGCGACGGTATTTTTAAGGATGGTGACTAGCGTTTTGTTTGACGCCTCTGCTTGCCCATTTGCTTGCGGATAATAGGGTGTTGAAAAGCTGTGCTGAATTTTGTACTTTATGGTTAAAGCACGCACGTCTTTGTTCTTGAATGATGGCCCATTATCCGAGATTATTTTGGATGGAATACCAAAACGACATATGATGTAATGCAAATGAACTCCGAATGCGGGGTCCTATCATAGAGGTTAACGGAATTGCTTCCACCATTTGGTAAAGTATCGTGGCGTTATGATAACGTGTGACGCGCGTCGGGGAGATCTTTCGATAGATCGAGGCCCCATTGCGAAATGGCCCGTGGACTTTCGAGGGCCGGGAAGGTGCGGCATCATATGGCATGATGTTGACATTTTACACACCTCTTGACATACGCGCATCAATATCGCTCTAAAGATGGCCAATAATAGCCCATGCGAAGAATGCGCTTTGCAATGGCCATACCATCGAAGTGGCCGCCACATGTATCGTCATGCGCTTGGGTGATCGCCCAAGTGGACTCTTGCTGGTCCAAGCAACGAAGAAGAATTTCATCATAGCTGCGACGATACAAAATGTCTCCTATCAAGACATATTTTGCCGCTTTATGTTTGAATGTTCGTTTTGCGGCTTGCATCAATCCAAAGGGTAGATTACCTAACTTGAGGTAATCTCTTATGGGTAAATACCAGTCCTGTTGATCGGATACCTCGACAGTTTGAACATCCAATCCCTTTTGGAGTTCTTCCCTAACAAATGCTGATTGGGATAGAACTTGTAAGAATAGCGTTGTGTTGCTATTAATGGGAGTGGGGGAGAATAAAGACCCCCAGTTGGCATGTTTTAGATAGTCTCGGATTCGAAAGAAATTATCCGAAGATGGTTCGATCTGGATCATGTGGATTCTTGGCGTCAAGTCTGAGCTTGCGCGCTCCATCACGGGTTGCGATAAGGTTTTGACCTGAATGGTTGTTACATCACCGGAAATGTCTTGCGGGATTAGTGACCCTAAGGAGGCCATTGTGTCCGCAAAACGATTTGATGATCGAGGGAGTGCCTCGATGTCATACCACTCAAGTTTTGCCAGGAATTTATCCACGATGGCTTTATAGGCCTTCAGAACTGGGCATTTGCATTGATATACCCCTTTGACTTGATTGACGATTAACAGTGAATCGCCAAAGATGTTCAATCTTTTGATGTTCATGGCGATTGCTATCTGAAGACCTAGGAGCAAGGCTTCATATTCGGCATTGTTGTTGGTGCACTTGAAGTTTAATTTAAATGACAGGGGCATTGGAGTGCCCTACGGTGTGAAGAATACAATTCCTGCGCCACCACCTTGCTCACATTTAGAACCATCGAAAAATAAGGTTATGTCGGCCTGAGACTCAGGCTCTTTAGAATCTGGCGATTCTGAGACATGGAAGACCTCATCATCGGGTAGTTCTATGACTAGAGGCTGATCATCTTCAAGAGGAGCCTCTGCTAGTTGATCGGCTATGACTTGTCCTTTTATAGATTTTTTCCCAATAAACTCAATGTCAAATTCCGTCAACAACATGATCCATTTTGCCGTGCGGCTACTATGATAAGTATGACTCATCATGTATCGCAATGGATTCTCCTTAGACACAACATACGTCGTGTTGCTCAGCATGTAGTGGCGTAGCCTTTTGGTGGCAAACACCACTGCCGCGCAGTTTCTCAACGTATGCATAGTTAAGTTCGTAATCGACCAGGGGTGCGGCTAAGATAGTAAGTAGCCTTTTCTTTGTGAAGTTCATTCTTCTGGGCTAGCATTGCTCCCAGTGCCACCTCAGTAGCTGAGATGTATAAGTAGAACGGCACACCTGGTCTAGGCGGTGCCAATACTAGCGGCAAAGCCAAGTATTGTTTGATTTCATCAAAGGCTGACTGGCACTCGTCATCCCAATGAAATGTGACCCCTTTGTGCAATAGTTTGTTCATTGGTCAGCATTTGTCAGATAATTGCGCTATGAAGCGTTTAATCGATGCGACCTTTCCTTGCAGACTTCTGAGTTGCTTGATAGTGTTTGGGGGAGCCATTTCAAGGATTGCCTTGACTTTGTTTGGGTCCACTTCGATGCCTCTTTTGGAGACTATAAAACCCAAGAGTTTTCCAGATGTGACGCCGAACACGCACTTCTTGGGATTCAGTCTGACCTTATGCTCTATGAGGCGATCGAGAATCTTGCTTAAGTCACCGAGATGATCTGAGCGCAATTTAGACTTGGCTAACAAATCATCCATGTAATCTTCCAAAGTTTTGTGCATGTAATCATGGAAGATATACGTCATAGCACGTTGGTATGTAGCGCCAGCATTTTTAAGGCCAAAAGGCATGACCTTATAAAAAAATGTCCCCCAAGGCGTTGTGAATGCCGTTTTGAGTTGGTCTTCAGGATTGATACGAATTTGATTGTATCCTGAGAAACCGTCCATTAGGGAGAGCATTTCGTGACCTGGTTGTAGCGTCTACCAATGCGTCGATGCTTGGCAAGGGGAAATAATCCTTAGGACTCGCTTTGTTTAGGTCTCGAAAGTCGGTTCATATGCGAATCCTCCCGTCGGGCTTCTTGATGGGAACCATGTTGGACAACCATGGCGGATAATCCACGTAGATGACAAATTGGGCATCCAACAACTTTTGCAATTCGTCTTTGACCATCAAGGCCACTGTTGGGTGCATTTTTCTTAGTTTTTGCTTTACTGGCTTGATTTTCGGATCAAGCGTTAAATTGTGCATGACTAGCTACGGGTCTAGTCCTGGCATATCTTTGTATGACCATGCAAAAACCTCCTTCTTTTCTTTAAGAAGGGCAATGTAATCGGCTTGCTCTTCGGGGGAAAGGCTTACCCCCAGCTTGAGAATCCTTGGATTCATTGGATCTATGTCGATGTCTACGTCAGTCGTCTCTTCGACTGACATGTGAGATCCATCCTCCAACTGATGTGGAGTTGGGATTAAATGGATATCATCAGCTGAGTTAAGATCTACTTTTGGGACCTCGGGTCCCTCTTCAGCTTGAAAAATATCTTGAGTTGTCCTTGGGGTAAAATGAAGCATTTCATCGAAATGCCAGTACTCTGATGGTGACAATGGTGAATTGACGCGATCCCAGTCAATGGCATCCATGTTTAGATGCAATGACCGAGATGGATCGGTCGGATTGCGGATGGGTGTGGTCAAATCAATGGAGATCATGTGGATGGAATGAATTTGGTCTCCAAAACCACGGGTGTGACGACTTGATTCTTTCAGATGTTCCCTATACTCTGGATCTGGATCTACGGGAATAGGCACGAATGGATCCTCTCTAGGTGCAAATTCGTCTCTATGTGCGAAAAGGAAGGCGGGGTCTTCCCTCGATACTGTTGTCCTGATGGGATCTCGAGGTGGACGATGCTCAACTTGAATTTGGAGCCATAGGCCTAACACTTGGTCCCACCTCGCTGGGTCTACATGCCATTCATGTCCTAATCGTATACCCATTTGTCCCATTAGATCTTCATGGGTTAGAGCGCGGTGATGTCGTCGCGCATGTCTGAGATAGTCCATCTCAGTCTTGTCTTCTGAATCACTTTCATAGATCCAAAATTGTTCATCCTCTTCAGCATCTGTTGCTTTCGACATTGAGGACTCTTCCTATTCCAGTGAATTAATTTGATCCCATTGCGGTTGTTCCACTCTTAGTGGAGGGACCTGATTCTTTTGAGACTGTTTTATTTCGTCTGGAACCTCTAAGGGGAATAGTTTCAGAAAAATGTCTGGAAGCCGTTGTTGTTCTCTTTGATGACTGCTCTCTGAACTCTCACCTCTCTCTAGCAAAGGAGAGGGATTATTGCTATTTCCAGGGGTGTTTGTAGACCATGGGACATAATCTCCCAATGTGTATTCTGTGTTTGGATTGGCGTACGGGTCTTGTGCCAATCCCCCCCTGTTGCCTATTTCTAGGCCTTGCATGTTTTCAACCAAGATGTCTAATGGCAGGGGATGGTTGAACCCTACCCCCGACTTGTCATATGGAATCTGATATCTTGGTTGGCAAAGGATCCGCATCCCTTGCTCATATCTGCCTAGCCCATACCCATGCCAATTGCATTGTTCAAGATATTTTAGGGCAAATTCTGGGTTCGACAGATAATTGATGTTTTCAACAAAAGGCTCTTCATCTGTTTCCTTTTGTTCGCATGGTTCGGAACCATGATCAAGGCCCCCATACACAAAATTCATTTGGTTCGGTGGGTAGCCTAGAGGGACGATTGTTCCAATGGGAAGGCGAGGTCTTCCCATGTCTTGTACTGACTCCAGTGTGGGGGTTGCCACAATATTTTGCACTATGTACTCTCCCGGGCCCAGTATCGGCCATCTCAACAGTGATTGTTGATGATTGGGTAGGAGGAAACGGTAGTCCTTCCTGAGTCCATTCCATGTTTGGTAGTTCAGGAATCTTGGTTTCTGTTGCATTGGGCGCTTCCTCTGTTGATATTGCTGAGATCGTGGGCAACCCCTCTTCTAGAGGTTTAACCTCCTCCATGATTTGCTTTCCCTTGTCCTTCTGTTGGACCACGATAGGTGGTGTTGATGATGAAGGAGCCGATGATGAAGTCTCACCTGGCTGGGATTTTGCCTTATTTGCCACCAGTGGTACCTGTGGTATCGGACCCCGTTTAGATGGATTTAATTGAAAATCCAAATGCGTTGATGGGAGGGTCGATTGAGGTATGAATTGTACCGCATTGCAATACTTGAAGGGCTCTAAGTCCATTGGGACTACATGTATTTGCCCTTCATAGGCATACTTCAAGCACTGGTGTGCGATCGAGGGGACACACTTCATGTCCCTGATCCAAGGCCACCCTAGCAGTATGTTATAAGCCATTTCGCCTTCCAACACATGGCACAGTGTGGGTATTGACTTTTGTCCTACCTGTATAGGCAGAACAACCGTGCCGACTGTCGAGAAAATTGCATCGTTAAAAGCTCGCAGTGTGTACGTGGAAGCTGTGATGTGAGAGGCTGGCAGTTTTAAATGCTTTAACGCTGCAGTGGTTATGATGTTACTGGACGAGCCAGTATCTATCAGCACTCTCTTGTACGGGATCCCGTTGACCCACGCGATAACGTGCAGGGGTGGATCCGACATGTCATTCGATATTGTTTTGACCTCGTTTTCTTTGAATGTGATGACAGGCTCCGTACATTGTTTCACATGTCCCACAAAGGCGTTGAAAGAATTAGCTTCGTGGGGTTGTACTTCAATGGATTTTAAGATGTCCATAAGAGCTTCTCTATGTGGAGCTGATTGTTGAATAAGCTCGTAGATGGACAGCCTAGCTGACGTGGTCCGCAAACTCTGCGTGAGTTTGGTTCGTATCGTGACCTCAGGTCTAGGCGGAGGTAACTGCGTTGGGCGTTGTTGAGGCTGCGATGTCGACGAAACTTCCCTCACGGGTACCTCGGGGGCAACTGCTGGGTATTTTATGTTCCTTGTTACAATGCTAATCATTCCCACAAATCCTTGTGTGGGAAGATCTTGTCGCACCTCGTTTATTTTGAGTGGTTTTTTCTGCGCCTCGTGGGCAGGCAAGGGGTCCTTGAATACCCCCATTTGTTGGTTGTTAGGTGCGATGGGGTTGTCCACGACCAATGTTCGATTGTCGATCAAATCCTGGACTAGTTCTTTGAATTTCTAGCACCCATTTAGGTCATGTCCTCTACGTCTATGAAATCTGCAATACAATTCCTCCCTATACCCCCTAGGCTTGGGAACGTTAGGGTCAAAAATTTGGATTTCTAGCAGAGTAACTAGATTCGCCGCTGACAAGCGGTCAAATAAGGAGTCCCTAGACTCCGCATACGGGGTGAATTTTCACCTAGGGCGATGTTGTTGATACTGTTCCTATCTCCTGTTATCTCTTTCGTAAGCAGGAGGCACTGCCTGGTAGTTAGCCTTTTGAGGCTACGTTTCTTGCACAGGTGCGGGGACATTTATCGCAACTTGGTTGACTTCAGCGTGTTGTGGTTGCGTTGTCCCAGTTTTAGTGGTTTTATTCCACTCTTTCTTCTTAGGCTTGGCAATTGCGCCTTCACCTATCTTAATCTCTTCTATGACTCTGGCTTGCGCCAAAGCTTCTACTAAGCTGTCATATTGTCACAGCAACAATAGACCAGAGATTGATTTTAAACAACTTTTCATGAACATTTGCGTGAGGTCCGACTTGGGAGGACGGTAGGGTAACTTAGAAAGCAAAGCTCTCCATCGGTTCCCGTACGCTGCCATTGTTTCCTCCTCAAATTGTTTAAGGCTAGCAAGATCACTAAGTGATGCCTTCTTCCTTGTGTTGAAGGTGAAACGTTCAAGAAACGCATCTACTAGCTGATCTAAGCTGCTTATGTTGTGTTTGGGCAGTTGTGTGAACCAATCCGAGGCAGGGCCTACGAATGTGGTTATGAATGTTCTAAGCAATAATGCGTCATTATCTTGAATGCCAAAGCATTGGCTTAGAAACCATGTAACATGTTCCTGTGCGTCCTCTTCACCTTTAAAAACTGCCAATTGAGGCAACTTAAAGTGTTCGGGGTAAAGAGGTGTAGGCACTGAGGGATGCACCGGATTATTGCGTAGTAGATGTAATGTGGGTTTTTGATGCCCAACAACTTTTGTCTCCACCGACTCTAAACGCTCCAATAGCGCTTGGTATGCATCGAAAGATTTTATTTCTTCCTCTCTTGTTCGCTCTTGTTGCAAGTTACGGTAAACTGGAGGCCTATGGAGGGGTGTCCGAATGGCATCCTTCCTGCCTTGATGGGGAGTTTCGATATACTCCTCTTCTGGTTCATACTCCTCGTAAAATTCTTGAGGAGTCTCAGGGCGAAACCTATGACCCCGATCAAGTTCTTGTCGAAGGTACCCATCATTGTTTCGGGGAGTTGCCTCCCTCTCGAATCTATGGGGTCTTGGAGGCAGAGCTTGACGAGGTCGTGGAGACCTATCTTGTGCCAACGGATTACGCCTCTCATACTGTTCAGCTCTTTGGATGCGATGGGTTGGCCCCCTCTTAGGTATTTCATAGCATAACTCATCCGCTTCGCGTTGCATGCGTTCTTTATCCAAGCGGTGTTGATACTCTATCTCTTGCTGACTTTGTTTAAGCCGCATGATTTGGGCTTGATGGGTGGTATATCTGGCGATAGCCGGATCAATTTTTTCTACCCTATTTTGTTCAGAAGGTTCAAATGTTCCTCCTATGGGTTTACCTCAGTTTTGATGCTCTAAAATCTCAAGGGGTCGCTTCCCTCTGTCGAGGTAGGCAGTATGTGCTCGAGGTTCTGGCCTCAAGGGGTGATCATGATATCCTGCTGGTGTGGAAATGCAAGGTTCTCGCATTGTTTGTTGCTCTCGAGGAATGCGATGGTTTTCCTCATACTCCCTTTCACGGGTGTAAATGGGATGGGTGGAGTTAGGTCGCCCTATGTAAGGAGCCCTGCGCTCCGGATTTGGTCTCTCTATTCTGATGATAGGTAAAGAAGGGACGCCATATCCACATTGCCCCTCCAAATGAACAGTGTGCCTGTTTAGCGCTTCATTGCGCGGTGGCCACTCATGCCTAGCTTCAAGAGGTGATTCTCTATTTATGTTAAGGTCTACATGTAAGGCATCTTCCCGAAAGGGGCTGCTTTGAATAGGCATACCCCACCGAGGATTCTGAATTGGATTCTTTTGTAGGTTTGACCGATAAGGTGGTATAACCAAATCCTCAGGACTGAAGTGAAGGCAACTTGCGCCTACTTTTTGTGTACCTTCCGGAGCTTCTGCCCTTGATTGGGCTTGAATGCGGGTGTACACCATTGCGGTGCTTCTATGCTATCTAAATGATTTTTTATCTCATTTTATGATTTTCTCTTTTTTTTTGTCTACACTAAGCAGAATTAAACACACACATTCACAAAACCGTGATTATCTCTTTTAAGGATTCTTGGTGTGCCCTAGACTGGTTTAGTGCATTTTGGTGTTTTGTTTTTGTTTTTGTAGATTTTGTAGAACGTTTAAATGCATCATGTAGGCTCTTATAACTCCAAAAAGGTCACCCCTTCAATATACCAACCAGGTCGATATACCAACCTCTCTATATACCCGCCCTTACGAGAGGGAGACTATAGGTACGTGAGAGCAGAAGGTACGTGGTACGTAGGCGGTACGAAAGGGGGATTGTCCTGTTAATGGCACCTACCATAGAAAACTTATCCTCGCGCGCATGGGAATCACCCCAGCTACGCTCGGTCTGTCTTCGTCAGGATTTACGCCTAACAATAGTTGACAATCGGGAAATGGATGCAAATCAAGCCAAGGCGGTGATTAAATCCACCAATGGTCTTGATCAAGGGCTCAGGTCTTACGACCAGCTCCTTGGTTTAAGGTTGTTTCGTGATGTGTGTGGGATTCGTTTTATCCAACAAAATGAAACTAGCATACATGACTTTCCCTAATGCAATGCAGGGTTAAATGAAAACAATTAACGAAACAGAAACAAAAACAGAAAAATATAACAGAGATCATGAATTTCTGCTCTAAAAATCTACGGACAGGAATTCGTCCCTCTGGGAGATGAATTGCAGAACAGAATTCGTCCCACCCGAGAGACGAATTTGAATTCGTCTCGGTGGTCAGACGAATTTCAGAAAAGGATTCGTCCCTGTCAGAGACGAATAGCAGTCTACAACAAAAAAAGATGTACCTGTCAAGCACAAACACAAAACTTTGATCAGTTTCTATGATTTCAAAAACTAGGGAATAGGGTCCCACCGTGATCGCCACTGAAAGCACGAGATTCCGGTCAAAGGAAACACCAAGTGAGATTGCATTCAAAATTAAGCACGCTTAAGTCCTAGGAATGTAAATTGCATGAAACAGAAAAGAGACACATTGGAAGAGACGCAATAAGATAAAGAAAAACATAGCCCTTTCATTAATTTCCTTCGATCTCTGTTACAATAATGCCTCCTCCCTTTTCAGGGGCTAGGAGCGCAAATAGGGTTTGATTACAATCGCTGAATGATTCCTCCTTCCGCGTGCCCACGATTGCAATGGGCGGGCCAAGATGATGCCGCCACTGATGTCGATGAGTTCTTCGCCTCTGCTGCTTCTCCTATGAACAAATAAATGATCAAGACGTTAGTAGCACCTGTTGCAAATGAAAAGCATTCTCTCTCTAAAACTAACAAAATATGCATACGAATATTTGCCTGAAACCGTGAAAACAGTGAATCCAAATTGCTTCAAAACCTGGCAGAAGGTAAGAAAAGTTACCAGAAGGCCACTGCCACTGAGGCAGCTGGCAAATCCACCTTAAACTAGAATTCGTCCCTGGGCAGGATGAATTCTGACTGTAATTCGTCCCTGGGTGGGACGAATTCTTCTGAGTAGGAGAAACCGACCTGCTGCTACTCCAATGTCGGATCCCGGGACCTGCAAAACTCCTGCAAATAGGGGGGTTAGGTAATTGGGGCCATTTTGGGATGACCCAGATGGTCGGATTTTCCCAATTTGGCCTCCACCCTCGGGAATTTGACCTTGACACCTGCAAGTTAGCGAAACGACAAAGCAATACAAAACACCCTAAAATCTGACCAAAAGTTACAAAATAGCAATTATGGACTAATCAGACCTAGTAACACATAATGCAATCTAAAAAATAATCTAAAGTGCTCAAAAACTAAAATTAGGACTTGGGAGGTGCGGGGGTGCCCAAGTGGGCCTCCCACCGTTGGCCCTCGATTTTGGAGCCAATCCACCAAGGATGGGCCCAAAACCTTTTAGGATTGGGGGTCGGCGAATTGGTAGGTTCAGATTTCCATGCGTCGGATTTGAGTAAGGTTCGAGCTTCCAAAGGCCACCCAACAACCTCCCTTGCAAAAGAGATTGATGGATGTAGGAAGGTGAACAAAGGGGGATGCAAGTGAGTCTTCAATTCGATAGCACTTCGTTGCTTGAACACTCCTTCAACCTGTATGTTTTGGGTGAGAAAAGTCCCACCTTTTATAGACCCAAGGGGTCTCTTTTGGGAGGGAAGCACAAATGCCAAGTGTTGGCCATAGGCGCCATGTGGCAGTCTTTTCTTCCCATGAGGGAGGGGAGTCTTTCATTGACTTGAACTTTGATAAATGCTTCTTGTAACAGTCCTCTAACTGCCCCTCTATCCACTTACACATGCGTGCAAGGTAGGAGCCCTTAACTGATTGTTCTGGGCTGCCACTTGGCACCATTTGCCTTTTTGCCCATTAAGCTTAGAATTCGTCCCACCCAGGGACGGATTTAGAATTTGTCCTAGGGTGGGATGAATTCTATTTTGAATTCATCCCAGGGTGAGACGAGTACTGGGCAAAGTGTCCAAGTGTGCCAAATTGCTTCTTGACCTCACAAAATTGCTATGAAAGTGGTTAAGACCACTGTTTAACCTCTGAGGGCTGCCCTGGGGGCTGTGTTTGTCAAAGCGATCAGTGTTTGCAGTCACATAATCGGATTGGTGCTGTTTTGGTGTCTACAGAACCCATCCAAACTAACTGCCTAATAAAATGATCAACACCCTCTTGATTAGGCCAATCCCTCCAAAGCTATTCAGTAAGCCAAGTAAAGTTGCCATTCTCCTCCATAGCTCAGAGGCTAAAGTACACTCAATAAAAATATGGTTGATATTTTCTACATTCTCTTCACACATTTCACATCTAAAAGGGCCATGAAAACCACACTTCATAAGTTGCTCACCAACAAGCACCCTACGATGCAATAAAAGTCAATTAAAGAACCTCACCTTAGGCCAAAGATTTTGAGCCCACAATTGAGAAAATATGTCAGAAGAATGGTTGGGATTATTATGGCATAAGGTCAAATAACCTTGAGCAACTGAATACTCACCCTTAGTAGTGTCGTTCCATCCAAAACAATATTTTTCATGGGACCAAGAGAGGGATCTCATATGAAGGATGCCTTGGATATCTTGTCTTTGCCTTTCTGGGATTTGAATAGGCTAGTCCTCAATAGGGATCCAATATCTACCAACCTTTGAATTACTAGTATGGTACCGACAGTAATTAGCCACCTTTATCCAATTAGCTCAGTGAAGCTCCTCCATCCAAGGCCTCCAATCGGGAAACTGAGTTATCAAAGGCTTGTGACCATCCCAAGAATCTATCCAAAAATTTGCATGTTGACCATTATGAATGATCCAAAATAATTTTTTCTTTATCAAATCCTCACCAGTCTTAAGAACTGCTAAAATGGGAGAACCTTTGGTAGGAAGTTGATAGTGAACAAGGTCTTCAGGACTTTTGTTCTCAGCATATTTAGCACAAATATTATTGGCCCAAAGAGCATTGGGGTTATGCAACATCCTCCAATATAATTTAGTAGCTAAAGCTTTGTTGTTATTAATTGAAGACCGAAATCCTAACCCCCCTTCACTCTTAGGAAGACATAAAGTATCCCATTTCACCAAGGCCCATTTTCTTTTCTCCTTAGTACCACTCCAAAGGAAACGATGATCGATTTGATCCAATTCTCGAAGAACAGCCTTTGGGATATTCAAAATGGAAGAAACATAAATAGGAATAGCTTGAAGGACTGATTTTACCAAGGTGATTCTACCCCCGAAGAAAGCCACTTGTTGGTCCACTTTCCAATTTTCTTCTTGACTTTGTCCAACAACCAATTCCAATATTTATTTTTCTACCTTTGAATATTTATGGGAATACCTAAATAAGTGATTGGAAGAGAGGTCTTCTTATATCTTAATTTATCCAAGACCATGGCTTCCTGTCTAGCAGAGCAGTGAAAGAAAATAACTTTAGATTTGTCTTCATTGATCAACTACCTAGTAGCCTTAGAAAAATAGCTAATGATTTGCTTAAAATTAGAAGCTTCCTTAACTGTAGCTTTACCTAAAAGGGTAGAGTCATCCACAAATTGAAGATGAGAGATAGGTCTAGCTCCATGAGCAATGGTAACTCCCTCAAGGGTTTTGTTTTCCCTCTTTTTGGTTATAGTCCTACCCAAGCATTCAACAAGAATGATGAATAAATAAGGGGATAGCGGGTCACCTTGCCCGATACCTCTGGAATATGGGAAAGACTGAGAAGGTCTGCCATTGATAAGAACTAAGTAGGAAACTAAAGAGATACATCCCATAATCCAATCCATCCAATCCTTAGAGAAACCAAATTGCCTCAAAACTTTGATAAGGAAGTGCCAATCCACTCTATCATAAGCTTTGGATAAGTCTAACCGGATGAACATAGAAGGAGAATTTTGCATATCCATGGAATGGATGGCTTCCTGAGCAAGAACTATCTCATCTACTATTTGACGTCCTTCCACATATCCCCCTTGCTCTAGGGAAATAATCTTATGTAAAAGAGGCTTCAACCTTTCTGCCATGATTTTAGTAATAATTTTGAGAAGAACATTACATAAAGCAATAGGTCTAAAAGCTGAGATATGATCAACCTCTTGAGCTTTTGGAACAAGAGTAATATAAGTTTTATTGATAACCTTCAAAATTTCTTTGGATTTCCTGGCTTCTTCCACCACCTCTAATAAATCAACATGAAGGATATCCCAGAACTCTTGGTAGAACTCAATAGGAAAACCATCAGGACCTGGGGTTTTCCATTTTTGCATTTTAAAAACTACTTGTTGAATCTCATTGATAGTAACAGGAGCAGTCAAAATAGAGTTCTCCTCAAAAGTGATAAGAGAAGGGATTGCTTGAAGAACATTTTGTTGAGAATCTGAGTCAAGAGGAGTAGCAACAAAAATATTGGAAAAGTAATCAACAAAAATAGAGTTCATGCCATCCCAAGTATAAACAACATCTCCAGAATCTGATTTTAAGGAAGAAATAAAGTTGTGAGATCTTCAATCTAGAAGAGATTTGTGGAAGAAATTTGTGTTTTGATCTCCTTCTTTGAGCCATTGAATTCTAGATTTTTGCTTCCATAAGATTTCTTCTCTTTTTTCCCATTCCTCTAACTGAGTTGTGAGTTTAATTTCATCTGCACTTCTCTTCTCTCGTGAGGCCATCTAAATGGATTTTCTTATTCAAATTTTCAAGATGAGCAATAACTTCATGTTTTTTTTATGAACATCCCCAAACTCTTTCCAGTTCCAAGTCTTGATTTTGGATTTAATGTATTGCAGTCTTTTGGCAAAATAAAACATCTTAGTCCCATGCCTAGGTTTACCTTCCTTCCACCATTGTTGCACACGAGGTCTAAAGGAAATGTCTCTAAGCCACATTAATTGAAAATGAAAAGGAGAGAAACTCACATTGGTTTTCCACATTTCCACCATGATCGGCCAATGATCCGAACCAACATTATTAAGAGTCTTCACTTTAGGAATGTGACCATGGATTAAGAAATTTTTAGAGAGCAAAAACCTATCCAATCTCTCCATTATACAAGCTAAGCCTTGCCTTCTATTAGACCAAGTCATAAGGCCATTATCTGGTTGGATATCCACAAGATGGAGGTTTGCAATATATTCGCTCATGAGGTCAGTACTTTTGTCCAAATTTCTATTTCCCCCTCTTTTCTCATCTAGAGAGAGGATGGTATTGAAATCTCCTCCGATCAAGATCCAAGCTTTAGGAAAATGAGAGATAATATGAGTAATATCCTTCCACTGTCTTCTTTTTTTCCTCCAAAGAAGTCGGGGCATAAATAGTAATGCAGAGCATAATCTGGTTGGAATGTCTACTTTGAATAGCTATAGCCAACAAACCCCAACTACCAACCATATGGTGAATAACTACCTCTTTTGGGTCCCAAAGACAAGCAATGCCACCCGAAGTCCCTTGGGAACTGAGGGAAACCACTTTTCCAGCTAGCCAAATTTTATTGGCAATTAAGTCCATATCCTCCATTGACATTTTTGTTTCTTGAAGGAAAACAAGATGTGGATGATTTATCTGAATCATTCTTCTAATTTCATTTTGTTTTGAAAGACTCCCTTTGAGTCCTCTAATATTCCAAGTGATGATCTTCATTAATACTAGGGCTAAAAATTTTGGGAAGGGCATTAATCTTACCTTCCTCTACAAGCTTTTCACCTTCTTTTACCATATGATATTGATTGGTCTTGCGACCTACTTTTTGATTAGAATCCATCTTCAATTTTTTTTTCCCTATTTCTTGACTTATTCCAATTGAATCCGAGATGGCTTCTAACCTTGAAGAATGCTCATACACAGACCAAAATTTTACTAGATGGTTCAATGGAGTCTATATTGGGACTCGCATTATTTGAAGTTTTGACATTTGAAATATTATTTTTCTTGTGTAAATTTTCTCCTTTTTTTTTCTTGTTGAAAACCTTTGATTTGTTGGTTTGTCTCTGAGTTCTTTCCTTCATATTTAAACTATGTTTCTAAGATTTCAGTTTCCATTATTTCCTCTTCCTCACTTGGGACATCATTTGTGGAAAGGATTTCAAACATATTAGCAAATGACTTTGATTGATCCTTCATTACTGGTTTTTTCTGAGTGTTCTTCTTCTTAGGTATTTGGAAACCTGCTAAGTTTATATCTTCTTTCTTTTGATCAGGAATTTTATTTGGGCAAGCACTGGCTCAATGACCATATTCATGGCAAATTCTACAACGAAAAGGAATGTTCTCATAGTCCACTACTTGCTCCCAAGTGTCTTCCCCAAATTGTAATGTGATATTTTTAGGTAGGGGTTTGTCAAAATCCATTAAAACACAAATTTGAGCATAAATAATATGTTCAAAATTTTGAGTACAATCAGCAGTCATCATAAAAGTTCCTAAAGAGTTTCCAATTGAAGAAAAAATAGTAGGATTCCAAAATTCAATAGGGAGGCCAAAGAGTCTAACCCACATGGGAGCTATAGAAGGCATCTCTTCTTCGGATTTAAATTTAGTATGCTAGGGCTTCATGAAAAGCCCTGCCCTTCCAAAAAACCAAGGACCCCCTTGAAAATTTTTCTCTCTATCTTCATTATTAGCAAATAAAACAAGAAAATAACCATTTGGATAAATAGAGATTTGTAACTCACCTTTAGTTTTCCAAATTTTTGCAGCCCAAAATTTGAAAGCAGATAGACTCGGATGAAAACCCACGAACCGACAAATTAGTCCTCTTTTTTCCAAATCTTCAATGCCAGTCTGAATGTTACCCATATCAAGCTTAACAATAGGAGTTCCATCAACTACTTTAAGACATCCTGACTCTGTTTTCCTGGGATCAATCTTAGGCATTCTTAGAGGTTTATGAGAAGCCCTAGTATTGATATTAGCATTGGGCTGAGGTTGTCCACCATGAAGGGCATCCCTAAAATTCATTTTTGGGATTGAGTCTTCAAAATTCTTACCCTTGACAAGGGTTTTCACAGTAGAATTATTTTGTGGGTGCACCTTAGCACCAAATTCACTTGAGATATGAGCCATTTTTTGATCAACTGCTTGAAACTTATTTTTTTGTCTCTTTAATCCTTGCCCTAGACGTCGTGGAAAGGTATGGTTTTCACTTTTCTTTTGTGTAGCAAATTGGAAGCCGTTGTCACTCAAGTTCACAGTATGATCTGTTGAAAGACAAATTTCTAACCCATCTTGTATCCCCTACAACATTTCTTGCTAAAATATTGAGCATAAACCACAAAAATATTTGTTTCTAGGGCCCGAAGTCCCTAAAAACCAACCTCTGGAGCTGATTGCACTCAACCCAGATGAAACCCTCGCATAGTCGCTTGCCAAATATATCGTTCACACATAGGGATGCACTAGGATATGTGTTTCTCAGAATGATATGAAAATTGGTGGAGATGTTCTAGTTTTTTTCAAGCATCTACCCTCAAAATTTTAGCTCAATCCGAGTTCGGATGAGTGAGATATGGCCAAAACTAGTTTGGTAGTTTGGGCAGTCCTGCGAAAAACGTCTCTACCATTCAGCTCCGAAATCGGTTTAAATTGCTCCAAAACCTCATTAATTTTCTCAAATTAAATTTTTGAGTGACCATTCTTCTTACAATGAGTACATGTAAAGGGAATCTTTTCCTTCTTTTTGAATTTTTATTTAGAGGAGGTGGAGGCTACTAAGGATTTTGAAGAAGATGAAGAGTTTTCATATCTAGCAAGTTTGGTTTCTTCCCTAGTTAATCTATCACAAAATTCTTCTAAAGAGGGCATTTTAAAGGTTGCACCAAGAGCATCTTTAGTAGATATGAAGGTGGTTGCAAAAATTTGGAAAATACCATTTAGCTTACAAAGGATTAGATAAATGCATTCTTCTTCTATCTTAGTCTTCCCACTGCATTTATATTGAGTGAGGATTTCTTTGAAATTAGTGAGGAAATCAATAATACTACTAAAATCTTTAGGATATAAAGAAGCTAGTTCGGCTTCTAGTTGCATTGATCTCATCTGATCTATTTTTCCAAACAAGGTTTTTAATTTATCCCAACTTTCATGAGGAGTTTTGTAATATGTAATATGAAACCACAAGCTTTCATGAAAATTGGTACTAATAATACCCATAGTTTCGTGCATTTTTCCTTTATGAACAAAGATTTCATATTCTTTATCAAATTCTGGTTTATTATCTTCTAATAAATGAGTAGGACCTTTTTGAGATATGAGATTTAAAATTTTAGGTTTCCAAGTGTGAAAATTATGAGGGGTGAGAGGCTTAATTGAATTCATTTTTGAGGATTTAAAATTATTAATACTCCCCCATTTAAAACTCCAAAAAAGGAATTTAATTGAATTAAGAAAAATGAAGCTTTGTTCAATAATAGGTGAATCAAATATACTTGCCATTATGAGAGGGAAACTATAAGTATAATGAGGCCTATAATTGTTTTGCCTTATATTTCCAAATCCTTTAGGATCACAGTACCCGACCTTACTTGAGGGAAAATATAATTAATGTGATCATAAGAAGGGTTTTTGTTTTGAAATGTAGGAGGCAACTATTTTAATTGGTCTTCTCCAAAACTGCCCTTACGTGAGGGAGAATATAAGTTTTGATATTTCCAAAGAATATTGTTGATAAGAAAATATCTGTCAGGCCTTTATACCAAGTTTCCAAAAAATATACCCTTACGTGAGGGAGACTAAGTTTTTAGAATCTTGATACATGGAACGTAGACAAAAGATATTTGAGTGAAATGGTGTATCAAAGTAATTTTAAAAGATATAATTTTATTAAAAATTTATAAATTAAGGTCCAAGGTGTAGACCAATTGGTTCATCGAAACCCCATAAGGGGGGCAGAGGTCCAAGGTTAAAATCTCGGGCCTCGTCGGATTGAACACTTGTCCCTTTCCTGGTGCTTTCAATGGCATAAAAGGTTTTAAATGATTATGGCATGGTAATTATAGGGGCAGACTACACGAAGATCTATGTGTCGACTTCTAGGGCAGAAAACACAGAATACTATGGTGGCCATAAAAATCTAGACAGCCTACCCGGATTCGTGGCAGTTACCGACTCCACCATGTAAATTCAAAAAAAAAAAATTATAAATTAAATTACTTTGAAATAAATATAGATATCTTGATAAAATATTTAAAATTTCAACAAAAAATAAAAATATTATCTTAAAATGAAATATTCTCTAAAATAATCCAATATTGTAAATTCCTTAATGTAATAATTTTCAAATTAAGAATATAAATAAATATTAGAGTTGTAGGCTTAAAATGAAATAGCTTTTAATGTGATAAAAAACAATATGTAAATCTATGTTATAGGAAAAAAAAGGTAAACAAATATTTAGATATCTAGATGTAATAAACTATGAAGGAGCTAAAGCAAAGAAAATATACCCCCCTTGACACATAAGAGTGCAGAAAATGTGCACTCTAAGAACCCCCCAAAGAAATATTATATTATAAATATACAATTTGGTTATCTTCCGTTTTGAGAAGAGCCACAATAAATAATATTGGGCCTATCAAAAAAACATAGATAATGGATTACGAAACCCCACGATTCGAACGAATTGAGATCTAACAAAAGGAAATACAAAAAATTAAAAAATTATAGACTTTCGGCTTGAAATAGCAAGCGAAGAAAAGAGAAAAAATAGGAAACTTGGGGTAAACCACCATGAGGGAGGCCATATAGCTAACACTACAGAATACGTAAAGGATATGCCTCTCTAGAGGGCTATATGGGTGGAGGCTAACTCTAGAGAAAAAGAGAAGGATCAATATTTTTTCTTAAAACATGTAACGCTGCATAAAAATGATTAGATAAAAATGCCCTAGCTTTAATCATGTAATGTTGCAGAAACATTAGATAAAAAGGATAGAATAAGAAACTAATTATTTTAATAAATGAAAAAAAAAACATTCGGAAACCAATTATTTAAATTTATTTTTTGAAAATAAAAAGAGATTTCAAAACAAATGTGGTGAACCTGCAGAAAGCTGGGAGACCTACAAAAATTGTTAAATGGATATGCCTCCTCCAGAGGGCCGAATGGGTGGAAGCTAGAGTTTTGTTCCTGCATATTATGACTAAAAAAATACCATATGAATTGACAAAAGTAAACGAAAGCTAGAGTGTTTTTCCGTCTGAGAGAGAGCACCAGTTGTACAAACTTTGAGATGAAAAGTGAGCCAAACATACAAATTCTGATACGTTTAAATGAATGATGAGTGCGCCAGAGAGTTTGAAATGAAGAGGCCCAAGTTGTAACGAGAGTGCCACCAAGCGTTAGGCGTTACCTAATGTCTATATAATTTTGGAGCATATGTTGAGAGTGCCACAGACGACACCAAGCACCAGAGAACAAGGAGTGAAATATTAATGAGAGAGGGATTTTATTTCGTCCAGGAGCAAATAAAATAAATTCAAAATATTTTCTAAGTTAACACTTGGTTCATCTGATATTTTTTATATCGAAAAGAAATGGATATAACTAAGAGTTAGAACAACATGAATACACTGAGAGAGAATAAATAAATAAAGAAAATAAAGGGCTCTTTTTCCTTTGAAAATAAGGGTGAGAAAAGTGCCTTCACACAGGGTAATCTGTGTTTTTTTTTAAGAAAGGAAATAACTCTATTTTCTTAAAATTTTTCTCAAGCACGAATTCAAAATATATATGAAATAATATGCAACATATAAAAATAAATATGTTGAAATAGTAAAATAACAATGGATAAAAAAGAGACTAATGCAAACTTTGAAGTTAGATAGCCAAAAAAAAATCTCCAAAGTAAATGAATCAGATCCTAGAACCTTCAAGAGAGAATACTAGCAAAATATATCCCACTCTGGTACCATGTTAGAATTTCACAATAATAGATATGTAAGTATTACACAAAAAAATAAAGAGAAAAGTGGAACTGATTGATTTATCTCTAAGATCAACTTTGTATAAATAGCAAAGTTGATCATTGAGAGTCATTGGATTACAACAACTCATCATACCTGATGAAGACACCACTTAGAGTTCTCCTGACACATGGAGGAGTGGAAACTCAAGTGTGTATCCTAGTGAACTTAAGAGAATATTCACTTATTCTAACATGTTTAATATAATAATGAATTTTACAGCTATGAATATAATAATATGCATTGTTTGGACTCTTCACGCACCTCAGCCACATTTATATGTTGACATAAGAAAGTCCATTTGTGAGAATGGTATGCAAAGCAAACAATATTTATGTACTAAAAAAATTTCACTTTTTCTTAACACTAAACAAGTTTATGTGATAATTTAAAGGTGAGTCGTTATTCTCTTTTTGATGATTTTCTTTTTAATAATTGAATTCTTTTAATTTTTTTTCTTCATTTATATTTAAAAATAAAAAACCATACAAAATATTTAAGGTATAATTAGCTTAAATATAATTATAAGCTTTGTATTTCAAGATTAAGTGTTTTTATAAAAAAAAATTGAGTAAATACTTCTTATACACATTTGACGTGGGGTGTTTTTATAATTTTATTATGTGCACTGAGTGCATATTTTCTCTTATTATTTTTTTAGGTCTCTTCCATATATTTATATTACATCTAAGTTAATATGAGCTAGTCCTTAGTTCATCTATAAACATATTTTCATTTTACTTATATTTACAACTATATGTTTTTTTAATGATGCTAAAATATGAGGTTCAACTTGTCAAGGTAGTGCACCTTCTTTTTTCCTAGAATATTTATCTATATTGTTTCATTGATTTTTTACCTTACATAATACTTTTATATTGACTTGTTATTTTTGTATTCTATTAATAATTATGCCACTTATTCATCTATTTGACATTTTGATTCATCAAAGTATCCTTTTTTTTATTTCCCTTCATTTCAAGCTCAATGTACTGCTACCCTATACTTCACACCTATAAAGCACCATTGATACTACAAAATAATTCGAGTAAGACCCAAATGGTATTTCAATCTTATAAATATACCTTCCCACATCAATTATGCAATTGTTCTTTAGCTTCCAATTGTTTTATCCAATTTGCATATTGTACAACTAACTCTAAAATTTACACCAAGAAACCCTCTTTAAAATGGAGGCTTCGTTACTTTATTTTTGTTTTGTTGGTGAGAAACACTATCTCAATTTTGCTAGTATTTAATCCCATGCCAAATTCCTTGTAGAAGTATTTGATGTCCTTTAAATACTCTTTTTTTAATAAATGGAGAATGTTACATTATTTGGTACATGCAAATGTACCCCCATGGTACCTTCATGGTACAAATGTAAATATGTAATAGATTAGGGATGGATATTTAGATTAGATGAATGATTTATATTTATCTTTTATGTAAGTGTCAATGTGTAGGATATGCACAAGTGTCATGTAAGTGTCAATGTGTAAGAAATGCACAAGTGTCATGTAAGTAAGAGTGCAAGTGTGTATTGAGAGAATATACACAAGTTTCATGTATGTAAGTGCGTAAATATGTAAAGTGAGAATGTACACAAGTATCTTGTACTAAGAGTCCATTTAGAAGGGTAAGAGTAATGTAGAAGTGTGAAACTGACATAGAGTCAAGTATGAAAGTAAGAAGAGAGTGAAGAGTCTATTATACAAGTGGCAAAATGAGAAGCAAAAAGTCAAGAATAGGAAAGGTCACATCTCCTAGATATGTGAGGAGTGTAATAGATAAGTATTGAAGAGTCACATTACTATATCTATATTATGGATATAAATCTCCATACAATGAAGGAAAATAGTCTTGATAATAAAGCTTTTATACATATTTTGAGCAATCCATATTGTAAGTACTCTTCATGCATGTACATGAATAATTTTGACCTTTTACATTCATATTTGATACTATAAGTGAATGTTATTTTAATTATTTTATTGGCCTTGATATATATTTGATTGCTTATATATTATTCTACTCTTGAATATTGACATTTTTTACCTATATTATTGTTGGCTTATTTACATTAGGACTTGTGATACTTTGAGATAATTAAGCTTAAAGGTCAATAGTGGTATTAGAGCTACCACTTAACTCTATTCATTCTTGATAGAGTTATATTAGAGTGATGGGGGATGAAAAATCGCACTCTCACCAATTCCAAATTCTCTTCACTAATCTGGAAAATCTTTACAGTAATAGCCCATAGGTTTGACAGAAGCTAGAGCTCGGCTTAGCTTTCACAACAACAGCCCGCAGGCTTTACAAAAACTGGCGCACTGGCTCAGTTTTCACATCTACACTCTACGTGCGATCTCCAATCCACCACCCCTAACTCATTACAATTCTTGGGTTTTTATAGAGGCCCCGACCCTCTGAAACATCTGTCACAAAATTCAAAGCACAAAACCCGATCTATGGCTCCACTCTGCATGGCTCCTGTCACTACTGTCTAATCACCGCTTCCTATCAGATTACTCTGTGTGACCCATAATTTTTGTTTCCCAAGACTCTTGGTATTCACCCGCTTTTACTGCACCTTGGTGCCACATGTCATCCCTGTATAGCTCTACAACTACTACCTGACTTCTATCATCTTCTTCTTCCAGCTGCACTATAACAGCCTCTGCATCCATTACCTGACTTTCATGAGCTGTCACTGTCACTCTATCGTGGCCCCCAAAAATATAGTATGTCATGATATCACGACATCTTCTCCCTCTTGCTCTTCTTCTTCTCTTCCTATCTATCGCGATATCACGACAGTTTTGCTTCCTCTCATTCCATTTCCTCTTTGGGTCATGATATCGTGACGTGTCATGATATCACGACATATTCCTTATCATGCCCTTCATTTTCCTTTTCGATTGTGAAATCATGACATTTCGACTCCCTTGCCTTCTCTTCTTCATCAGGCCACGAAAATGCGACATGTCACAAAATCTTTTGTCCTCTAGCTCCTTCGCTCGCCAGCTGGTTGCAAAATTGTGACATGTCGTGAAATCGTGACATCTTCCTCCTCTGGCTCCTTTGCTTGCCCTTTGGTCGTGAAAATGTGACATGTCATGAAATCACGACATCTTTCTTCCTTGGCTCCTTCTTTGCCTTCTTGTCACGAAATTGCGACCTTTCACGAAATTGTGACATTTCTTTCTCCTGGCTTTCTCTCTCCTTAGCGGGTCGTGAAACTGTGACATGTCACAAAATTGTGACATCTTCTCCTCTATGCCTTCTCTCTCTTCTGCGGGTCACAAAACTACGACATGTCACAAAATCATGACATCTTCCTCTTCCGCTCTTCATCCTACCTTCAGGTCACAAAATCATGAAATCTTAGTTTTTGGCTTTCTTCCTCTTCCTCAGGTCATGAAACCGTGACATGTTGTGAAATCGTGACATCTTTTCCTGCAGCCTCATCCTTCTGGTTTGGGTCACGAAATCGTGACCTTTCCTCATCTGTGCCTTCTCTCTCCTATTTCAGTCATGATTTTGTGACATGTCATGAAATCATGACATAATTCTCTCTTGTGCCTTTTCTCGCTCTTCGGTCGCGATATCACGACATGTCACGATATCGTGACATATTTTTGTCTCATCTCCTCTTTCTTCCTTGGGTTACGATTTCGTGACATGTCATGAAATCATGACATCTTTCCTTTCGCTCTTCCTTTTTGCTTTCGGGTCATGAAATCGTGACATCCTTGGCATCCTTGCATCTCTTCTGGAACCTGTTGCAATATCACGATAGTTTTCCCCGCTGACTTCTTTCTCCGTTTTGTGTCGCGATATCGTGACACATTCACTATCATGATATCACGAAGATTTCTCCCTGCTGGCTTCTTTGCTCCACTTGTGTCGTGATATCATGACACATTTTCTGTCGCGATATCACGATAGCTTCTCCTCGCTGGCTACATTCTCTGCTTGTGTCACAATATCATGACACATTTTCTATCACGATATCGCGATAGTCTTCTCCGTGGGTTCCTCTCTCCTCTTTGTGTCATGATATCGTGACACTTTTTCTATCGTGATATCACGATAGTCTTCTTCGTTGGTTCCTCTCTCCTCTTTGTGTCACAATATCGTGGCACTTTTTTTATCGTGATATCACGACATATTTTCCTCCTTGCCTTCTTCTGCTTCTTTTGTCATGATTTCATGACACGTCGCAAAATCGTGACGTCTTCCCTCCTTAGTCGACTCTTCAAAAGTGGCCCTTCTACCACTGGATGCTTCTGCATCAGGTGCCACTGGATGCTCCTGCATGAGACACCCGGGGTTGGTGGAGAAGTGATCTTCACTTCTACGCTGTCTGGTCACCACCTTCTGCAACATCTCTAGACATTCATCTACCTCTACAGCTTGTTCCAACCTCGTCTCTTGGCCAAAATAACTTCTATCTTCCTCCAGATCGATTCTACCACTGCTACACACTTCCTCCTCTGCAGTCTGCTTACATTCCATCTCCTGCCCAGAAAAATTTCCTCCTTCTACCAGGTAGATTCTGGCACTGCTGCACACCTCCTCGTCTACAACCCATTTAAACTCCGTCACTTGGCCAAAATTTTTTTTGTCTTCTACTGGACAGATTCTGGCATTGCTGCACACCCCTTTGTTTGCAGCCTTCAACGGCCTTAACTTCCGATGCACTCCATCTTCTCTTCTTTTTTATTTTTCCTCATGCCTTCTGTGTAGCTCCTCTTGCAGGGCTTGCACTTGCCTCTACAAAGCCATGAACTCTTCCTCTGGCACCATATCTCTCTCATCGCCATGGCTTCTTCATGGAGGCATTTTTCTTTGCTTTTCTTACAAGCTTAATCGATCCTGGTGTAGCCGCCTCACTTTCGACGATCTGCTCACTCACTCAGAACCCTAACTCTCTCTTCTCTCTTAGAACCCTTCCATAGATCCTGGTGTAACTGCCTCTTGTTCGTCGATTTGTTACACGCTCAGGAAAATTAGCTCTGATACCACTAATGGGGGACAGAAAATTACACTCTCACCAATTCCAAATTCTCTTCATTAATCTAGAAAATCTTTACAGTAACAGCCCTCAGGCTTTACAGAAGCTAGTGCTTGGCTTAGCTTTCACAAAAATAGCCTGTAGGCTTTACAGAAACTGGCATACCGACTCAGTTTTCACATCTATACTCTACATGCGATCTCCAATCCACCACCCCTAACTCATTACAATTCTTGGGTTTTTATAAAGGCCTCGACCCTCTAAAATATCTATCATAAAATTTGAAGCACAAAACCCGATCCATGTCTCCACTCCGCACAGTTGTTGTCATCGTTGTCTGACCGTCGCTTCCTATCAGATTACTCTGCATGACCCATGATTTTTGTTTCTTGAGCCTCTTGGTATTCACTCGCTTTTACTGCACCTTAGTGCCACATGTCATCCCTGTACGGCTCTGCAACTGCCACCTGAATTCTGTCATCTTCTTCTTCTAGCTGCACTGTAACAGCCTCTACATCTGCCGCCTGACTTTCATGAGCTATCACTATCACTCTATCGTAGCCCCCAAAAATATAGTATGTCACGATATCACGACATCTTCTCCCTCTTGCTCTTCTTCTTCTCTTCTTGTCTGTCGCGATATCGCGATAGTTTTGCTTCCTCTCATTCTCTTTCCTCCTTGGGTCGCGATATCGCGACGTGTCGCGATATTGTGACATCTTCCTTATCTTGCCCTTCCTTTTTCTTTTCGATTGCAAAATTGTGACAAGTCATGAAATCATGACATTTTGACTCCCTTGCCTTCTCTTCTTCATCGGGTCACGAAAATGCAACATGTCATGAAATCGCGACATCTTTCATCCTATGGCTCCTTTGCTCGCTAGTTGGTCGTGAAACCGTGACATGTCATGAAATCGTGACATCTTCCTCCTCTGGATCCTTTGCTTGCCCTTTGGTCACGAAAATGCGACATGTCACGAAATTGTGACATCTTTCTTCCTTGGCTCCTTCTTTGCCTTCTGGTCGCGAAACTGTGACCTGTCGCAAAATCATGACATTTCTTTCTCCTAGTTTTCTCTCTTCTTGGTGGGTCGCAAAACTGTGACATGTCACAAAATCGTGACATCTTCTCCTCTGCGCCTTCCCTCTATTCTATGGGTTGTGAAACTATGACATGTCATGAAATTGTGACATCTTCCTCTTCTGCTCTTCATCCTACCTTTAGGTCACGAAATCGTGACATCTTCCTCTTCCGCTCTTCATCCTGCCTTCGGGTCGTGAAATCGTGACATTTTAGTTTTTGGCTTTCTTCCTCTTCCTCAGGTCGCGAAACTGTGACATGTTGCAAAATTGCAACATCTTTGTTTGCAGCCTTCTCCTTCTGGTTTGGGTCACGAAATCGTGACCTTTCCTCATTCGTGCCTTCTCTCTCCTATTCCAGTCGTGATTTTGTGACATTTCGTGAAATCGTGACATAATTCTCCCTTGCGCCTTTTCTCGCTTTTCGGTCGTGATATCGTGACATGTCGCGATATCGTGACATGTCACGATATCGTGACATGTCGCGATATCGTGACATCTTTTCGTCTCGTCTCCTCTTTCTTCCTCAGGTCGCGATTTCACGACATGTCGTGAAATCGTGACATATTTCCTTCCCCTCTTCCTTTTTGCTTTCGGGTCACAAAATCGTGACATCCTTGGCATCCTTGCATCTCTTCTGGAACCTGTCGTGATATCGCGACAGTTTTCCCTGCTGGCTTCTTTCTCCATTTTGTGTCGTGATATCGCGACACATTCGCCGTCGCGATATCACGACGGTTTCTCCCCGCTGGCTTCTTTGCTCCACTTGTGTCGCGATATCGCGACACATTTTCTATCGCGATATCGCGATAGCTTCTCCCCGCTGGCTACGTTCTCCGCTTGTGTCGCGATATCACGACACATTTTCTGTCACGATATCATGACAGTCTTCTCCGCTGGTTCCTCTCTCCTCTTTGTGTCGCGATATCATGACACTTTTTCTGTCGTGATATCGCGACATATTTTTCTCCTTGCCTTCTTCTGCTTCTTCTGTCGCGAAATCGCGATGTCTTCCTCCTTAGTCGACTCTTCAAAAGTGGTCCTCCTGCCACTGGATGCTTCTGCATCAGGTGCCACTGGATGCTCCTGCATCATAGAGTCTGTCCACATTGAAAGCAGTGAAGATTTAGACTCTATTTTCGAAAGTGTGATCGAATAGATATTGAGGGGACAAGTAAGAGTCACCTTGATTTGGATACTAGGGTCTTTCTGCTTGGTTCAAGGAAAAATAGTTAAGAATAGGGCTCGATGTTACAATAACAATATAGCTAGTTGACTCATTGTCCAGGATTAATTATATTTATAGGTATAAGGTTTTTGATTTAATAATCATCACGCATAATTAATTATCATATGTGTAATCACAAGGACTATGCCCTCCTTAAGTGGAAAATGACTTAGTCTATTTGATTTACTTCATTCGATTTGTGATAATCTATCTTTACAAGAAGTTCTACGTCCAGTGGTATCAGAGATTCTTTCACGTAATTTTATCAGAGATTCTTTCACGTAATTTTATTCTTTTACATTTTAAGAAGTTTAAATTTTCCATTCCAGACATCAATGAACATCTTCACCGAACGTCATTCTCAGCAAGAAATTCATATTGCATCAATAGTATCACTTAATATTGAAATTCGTGTTCAACAAAATTTTGGCCCAGGCAGATTATGAAACAATAGATTTTGCCACTAGGTCATGTGACTTGACCAAGAAGATCCAAGACCAGACCATCCGTCGCTTCATTTATTCAGAGAGTGGTAAGGTACAATAATGATTAATTATCATAGAGTAAAGTATTATATGAAGGCAACAATAGAAGGTTATGTGCATATATATTTGACGAAAACATAACAATAATAACATATAATAAGGCTGAAATTTAAAAATTGTGGCACGTCTAGCGAAATTCCAGCTAAATCAGAGTGATATCCAAAACCTAAAACTATTTCTCATCCTAGCATCGTGTACGGAGTTTGGGTGTGTTTTATGAATCTCACGGAATTAATATAAAGATCACCAGGATTACTCTATTAAGAAGCCAAGAAAATATTCACCCAACATCAAAAAGTTAATTAAGGGAAGCAAAATTCAATTGGTTTAAGTACGAATATGGAGTTTATTATTAAGGTTGAAAATCATCATAATATAAGGTTGAATTACGTGGGTGCTTAAATTTTTGAAGAAACAAGCCAATATTCATCCCGCATCAACAAGTAATTCGAGGGATACAAATTTTGAGTGGTTTATGGGTGAATACGAAGTATTATTCAGGTTGAAATTTTCCATAAATATAAGTTTGAATATCTCCAACAATTAATCGATACCTTGGTTGCCGGGGATTCAACAATTTCATTCCTTATCTAATTGTTCCACATTCGTCAGGGCAAAGACATTTTGGATTATAAAATATTTAACACACCAAGTAATAATCAACCAACTCGCTTGTCATTCTCACCTCATAGCCCTATCACGTTGCCCTATCACCTACTCCAGGTGTTGGGTATTCTCACAACATTATTTGGTAGCTAGTCAACTCAGGTCAGTCTGCTTAGCGTCCATATTCTCTATCCTACACCTCATCCTCCCTACTCCATAATATTAGCATGTCGTCTTCTCCATCCCACAACTCGTCTTTAGTGCCCACTTATCCCCAAGTCTTCGTGGCCATTAGAGAATCATTCAATTTTGAATTATCGCCATTGTAGAATTCAAGCATAACTCTAGCCATCGAAGAATCATTTTAATTTTAAATCATAGCAATTACAGAATTAAAGCCAAGTTTTCTATCCATTGGGAATATAGCCATTGGGATTTCCCGTCGCTCACTGTCAAGTCCAAATAACCATTTAAGTCGTTGAAGTAATTTTAAATTTCGAATTTCAAGTGGAAGTAAACTAGCCGTTGCGTCAAATTTTGAATTTTAAGTTGGAGTGAATTCAAAATTCGTAGTTGGAATGAAATACTTGTCAATTAATTGACAAGAATATTTTGATCATTTAAATCAATTTGTTTTTGCATTAAACATTGTTTTTGAAATCAAATGCATGAGTGATAAAGTCACTCCTACCAAGTGGAATAGAGGACCAAACAAAATATTACAACGCAGTGAGAGATCAAATTATGGATTCTCAAATTCATCAAGAAGACAGCTATGAAATAAAGGTACGCAACATAATTATCCTTTTAGAATTAATAGTTTTAATCCTCACCACTGGTCCATGGCTTCTCCAAATCAAGATAATTTCAGTACTCCTACTTCCAACCACAAGCAAAATTCATCTAACTAGGAAGAATATTTCATGTCTCAAGTCAACCTTCTTCCAAAATGAGACCTTGTAAAAAAAATTCCACTTAGTGTGGATTCTAGTGTCTATGAATGTATTAAGAAACAAGAAGATGACATTGGTAAGGTGTATTCAGTACTAATCGATATCAAAGATATGGTACAAAAGGCCCTAGATAATCAAGCTACTCAAGCCATTGACAACCCTCCACTAGAGAACACTCATCAGACATATGTATCCCCAAATTATTTTCCGATTTCTATCACTTCGTAGAAGATATATCTCGATTCTAAGCTTGGTCTCATGATGTTCAAATACCCCGTATTAACATGATAACTTTTGAAGGTTATGATCCAAGAGGTTGGATAGCCAAGATGAATGGTATTTTCCATTTATATCATATTTCCAAAATGGGTCGAGTTTCTTTTGTAGCTTATAAAATAGGTATCCAATATTATCAATGGTTTTTATGGTATCTTCATCAACATAAATGATATCTTATGTTACCCGAATTTAGGGAAATTTTCCTTAAAATATTTGATAAGGGTTCATCTTCATCATATGTGGTCTGTCTCATGGATCTTAAACAAACTAGTTCTTAGAATATTATGTATCAGAGTTCACAAGTCTTCTTACTTACACATACGAATTAAACCCCGCAGTAGTGGTGTCAGCTTTCCGTCATGGTCTCAAGGATAAAATCTGAAAATAAGTTGACATTCATGATCCATGTACGTTAGACGAGGCTACCAGAATAGCCCAAGCAATTGAAACTAAACTTTAGTATGGGGTGTCTTATAAATATGATTCTAATTTACATCGACCTTTTTGAAATAATGAACAATCATCAAGATTTTTCTACTTCAAATATCATTCTTATTATCCCAAAGATCAAGCATGTGCATTACGTCAAACCTTTCAAGTAGAATTCAAAAATAAGGAAGAAGAAGATATAACTCAGCAAGAGTCACCCACAAATACAAAACAACTATCAACAAATAGTAATGAAGCAACACTAGAGGATGACACTATTGCTCTCTTAGTCCATGCACTTATGGGGTTAACAACATATCATACAATTAAGGTACAATAATTTATTAGGTACATGTATTAATATGTTGGTTGATTTAGGTAGTACATATAACTTTATTGATATCAAAAATGCTAAAGCATTGAACTTGTACATTAACATGACCAATCAATATAAGTTCTAAGTTTTAATTGCAAATGGAGGTAATGCTCAATGTGTAGGTAAAACATCTCTAGTTTCAATTCAAATGGGAAATTACACTTGGCGAGGAACTCTCTTCGTGATGAACCTAGGAAGTGCAGATGTTATTTTGGGTGTCAAATGGTTATCACAACTAGATGAAGTTACTTTTAATTTTTGAAGATTATATATCAAATGGAAAGATAATGTGAAGACTATTTGTCTTCAAGGAATTCAGTCTCCACCATCTAAGGTGGTGATTTCCCATTGCATGGAGAAATTATTAAATAAGGGTGCTCATGGATTAATAGCTCAAATAAATTTCATGGAAGCTTAATTCTTGGACACTCAAGCAATTATCTAAAAGGATCCACAACCTATTATGGATAATTATGAAGAAGTCTTTAGTGAACTAAAAGCTCTACCTCCTAAATATTCACATGACCATGCTATACACCTTGCTCCTGGTAGTATTCCTCATAATGTTCATCCTTATAACTATCCTCAACCTCAAAATATAGAAATAGAGAAGATAGTACAAGAAATGTTAGAACATGGCATAATTCATCCTAGCATTAGTCCTTACTCATCACCCATGGTAATGGTACATCATAAGGATGAATCTTGGTGCATGTGCCTAGATTTTTTATCTTTCAATAAAATTACCATCAAGGATAAATTCCATATTCCTATCATTGATGACTTATTATATGAAATACACGGTGTCAGTTACTTCACTAAATTGGATCTTCATTTTGATTTTCACCAAATTAGAGTTAGAGAAGAGGACATACCTAAAACCACTTTTCAAACTCATGAAGGCCATTATTAATTCCTATACATGCCTTTCAGTCTTACTAATGCTCCATTCTAGTTTTATTTGATGATATCCTGATTTACAACAAATCTTGGAAACATCATGTAATCCATGTTGACAAGGTTCTACATTTACTACATAAGGAATTGTTTTTGTTAAAATATCCAAATGTGCCTTTGGGGTCCAATAATTTGAATACTTAGGACATATTGTATCTCATGAAGGATTCAAAGTAGACCCTCACAAAATCAAAGCAATTGAATATTTGCCTCTACCTAAATCCCTCAAAAACCGTAGGGGATTCCTAGGTATTACAGGTTATTATAGGAAATTCATATGCTATTATGGCAAAATTATAGCTCCTCTCACAACACTTACCAAAAAGGATGCTTGTAAATGGAATGAAACCGCATATCAAGCATTCCAAGAACTCAAATATGCTATGTTCTCCACTCCAGTATTGGCTACTCTATATTTTAGTAAACCCTTCATCATAGAGTGTGACACTTTGGGTACAAGAATTGGTGCAATTTTAATGCAATATGGTCACCCCTTGGCTTTCGAAAGCAAGCAACTCTCAAGAAAAAATTTGGGGTGATACACATATGTGAAGGAGATGTTGGCTATTTTACATGCCATTGAGAAATGGAGGTATTATTTACTCAGTGGTCACTTCATCATAAAAAACTGACCATAGTAGTCTTATGCACTTTCTACAACAATGTTTCTCTTATCCTGAACAAAACAATTGGATGACCAAACTATTGGGTTATGATTTCATCATTGAGTATAAGAAGGGCAAATAAAATGTGGTAGCTGATGCATTATCACATAATTATGAATATGAAGTCTCCATTCACATTATTTTGTGTCCTTGTTCTCAATGGGTTTCTCAAGTTCAAGAAGAATTTTTGGTTGATACTGAAGCTGCTCAAATTATTCAAGATATGAATAAGTTATCATCAAAACATCCTTATTTTTCTTATATGGATGGAATGCTATGCAAGAAATATCACATTTTCATTCCTCAGGGTTCCACTATTAAGACCATGATCCTTGAAGAATCACATTCATCTCCATCAGCAGGGCACTCAGGATTCTTGAAAACATATCAAAGGGTGAAATAATATTTTTATTGGAAAATATTAAAATTATATGTCAAGAAATTTGTGGCTAAATGTGAATTATGCCAATGCAATAAAGGTGAAATAGTCAAATCTCCTAGACTTCTGCAACCCTTACCAATTTTGTATCGCTAGTGAGAACACATATCAATGGATTGAAGGTTTACCCAAGTTAGATGGTAAAATAGTGATTTTTGTAGTTGTGGATCGTCTCTCCAAGTACACTCACTTTTAGTGCTCTACAACACCCATATTCAACAAGCAAGGTGGCTATGGTATTTATTGACTCTATTTTCAAATTACATGGCATACCGAAAACTATTGTATGGGGCAGGGATCCCATATTTACTAGTAATTTTTGGAGAGAATTATTCCATATTAGTGGTACCAAATTAAATATATTTTTTGCATACCATCCCCAAACAAATGATCAAACTAAAAATGTTAACAAATTTTTGGGTACCTATCTACGTTGCTTCGCTCAAGATAAGCAATATCAATGGAGCCAATGGCTTTCATTAGCGGAATTATGGTATAAAATGTTTTTCCATTCTTCCCTTAATATATCTTTGTTTGAAGCATTGTATGGATTATAACTACCAACAATCTCAGATTATGTTCCAGAATCATCCAAAGTAGCTTAAATCAATGATTGGATCCAACATCGTCAATCAATGCTCAACATTATCAAAGACAACTTGACCCATGATCAAAATTGTATGAAGCAGCAACAGGACTTACATCATTCAGAATGACAATTCAATATAGGAGATATGGTTTTCTTGTGGTTGCAACCTTATAAGTAGTTATCCTTGAATATCAAGACCAGTCAAAATTTGGCTCCTTGATTCTACGTGCCCTACAAGATAGTTCATTGGATAGGTGAAGTAGCATATCAATTGGAGCTTCCACCTTCCTCCCGTAGACATCCATTTTTTCTTGTATCCTATCTCAAAAAATGATTGGCCAAAAATTTCACTTCTACATAGAGCTTTCAGTACTAGATGAGGAAGGATGTATAAATATTCAACCAAAAGCAATATTGTAAACCAGATAACGTCAAATTTGATCTCACCAGATCACAAAATTTCTAATCAAATGGTAGGACCTACTAGTAGAAGATGCTACATGGGAACTAGACAATATTTTTTAGTCATTTTTATCTTTGAGGACAAAGCTTTATGAGTAAGGGAGTCATGTTACAATACCAATATAGTCATTCGACTCATTATCTAGGATTAATTATTATTCATCAATTCATTATTTATAGGTATGATTTTTTCTATTTAATAATCATCAAATATCATTAATTATCATTTGCATAATCGTAAGGTCTCTGCCCTCCTTAATTGGCAAAGGAGTTAGACCTCCTCAAGTGGCAAGATATAGTTGTTTTACTTCATTAAATTTGTGATAATCTGTCTTTCTAGGAAGTTCCATATCACTCGGTTAACATTTTTTTATATGTATAGAAGGTATGTTGAAAGATCTCCAAAAATTCTATAAAGACAACAATGCCAAGCCTACAAGATTATCAAAATAGATAAGCAAAGAGAGTAGTCCACATAGGGACCCAAGAACAACCAACCTAACTGAGCATAAAGAAAGCTACCAAAAAATATAGAGGAGATCCCACACTCCTAAAGAACCTCCTACCATAAACCAAAAAAACAAATAAGAGAATCCAAATAAACATAAAATAAGCCAAAAATGGGGGCTAAGAGAGAAGAGAAAAACAACTCTTAATAACCAACTAGGATGGACCCACTTCTAAATACCCTTTTTTCTCTTTCACTCTTTTGAAGGATCATGATCGTGGTTCTCCTAGTCAATAACTAATTTGAGCACTTCAATCCAAGAGGTGGCAAATTTAAAGGTCTCTATTAGTGATTTTATGAATTCATTTTTCACCCCACTTCTTAGGGAATTAATATTATCAACTACACTCTTTCTTACTGGAATTCCCTTCAAGATAGTTGGTTCTTTTTTGCACCACTAGAATATTTATAGTTTTATTCAACCATAACCATGGGAGGCTTATCCAACATGATAAATTTATCCAAAATCCTCTTTGAACACCTCATTTTTTCTTTAGAGCTAGCTAGGATTTAAGTGCCCCCTTTCTTAGAACTAGGTGTTGTCACCACCCATTCATTCACCAATGATATTGAATTCCCAAAAATTAGAGAAACCACTCTATGATAGCTTTCCTTGGGTATCACAACATTCTTTGACTTGGAATAAGTCGAATACTAAACCAACAAAGTCTTAATATTAGCCATACCATGATTGTTTTTAGAAACATACTCCTCCATTAACATAATTAAACCCTGAAGTGGAGGACCCACATCATCACCCACTCTCACCTTTTCCATTGAATTCTCCACATATTTATACTAGAATATAGTAATTTTTAATGTTCTTCCATGGTGGAGGTGATTGAGAAACACTAAATAAAAACTTCTCATGATATCTCTTTTCTTGTCTAGAGTGAAATAATCCATAGTCACCTACAACATCCTATTCCATGATTCTCTAAGTGACTTTACTATGTACTCGTTTTGATATCTTTGTACATTCTCAAGAGAGTGCTTCTTCCTATCGATAACCACTCCATTAGTTGGTAGACCCATAACCTCTTCAATGAATGATATGGAAATTTCAAACGATAGACTTCCAGTTGCGACCATTCCTTTCTTCAACAAATATGTAAAAATATGGGCTAGGGTCCTGACATGCCCATGAAATTTTCTAAGGCAATCCAAAATGTCCCCATCCTTAAGAATACATTTCACCTCATCATATACAATCATAAATGAAGGTTCAACAATAAAATCTCCCATGATTAGATTTGAGTTGAGCTTCAACAAATTCAAGTAGTTTTCAAATGTCTCACTCTTGGAATAGTATCTCATAGAAACCTCCTATGACTTGAAGGATCCCTCACATCTCCATCACACCTTATGACAAGACATCTTCAAATGATAATTATTGCAAAAATATTAAAGCTTTGTAATACAAATGTAATCATTAACAAGGTTGGTAAAAAACAAATTTAAAAATATCATGGCAAAGATATGGGATAAAAATGAAGTAAAAAATCACCGATCACCATAGATCATCCAACTATCAACATATGTTATATGGTTGGGATCTTCCACAAGAACCAACTCAAAGATGAAGTAAAATTCAAGCCTATTAATCTGATCATAGAGCTATGAAAAGGCATAAATAAAACAGAAAGTTCCCAATTCAAACTTAGAAAAGGGACCATTCATGGAAATTCCCCCTACATATGCAATATTTATCAAATAATACATGATCTCTAAAGCATAAGAGTCCATTACTAATGCTAAAATATTATTGTCTTCAAGATTTCTTCCATTTTTGGCTTGAATTTTCACTACAATACTCATCTCCAGATCACATTTCCTTGACTTGATCCATTAAATCCATGTGATTTCAGGTTAAAAACCTATATGCATTCTTCAAGATCTTGGGTTTGAGTAGTATTACCCTATTCTTAATCTTAGCATCTTCTCCTAATAAATATTTGTGTACCATCAAATGGTTACTAATCTCAAAATCTAGTACATTTCTTAACAACTTAGAGAGAGAATCCCATACTACTCTTAATAATAGATTCCCTATCTACTTTTTCACTAAGTATGTTCAAAGTTAATGATAGATTCTCCATCTACTTCTTTTCATCCACTTAACTAAGAATATACTTCCCTATATATTCTTTCTCATTAGGTATGATCATCTTAACCAACCGTTCCTTCTCATTAAGTAAGATCAACCTTAACTAAGAATAGTTGTTTTGTGAGATGATCACATACTCTTCTCAGAATAGATTCCTTACCTATCCTTTTTCCAGTATCTCCTTATTTCCATTAGGTATGTCCAAGAATTTGAATTTCTACTATATGTTATATCATAGTCCAAGTTCATAAGAATGCGTGATTAGTGTTCATAATAAGTAAAGAGCACAACTTATTATTTAAAACACCTTTAGATGTTTCTATCATAGTCCAAGCTACACCGCTTAGAACCTTCCCAAAGCCTATCTTCTTGGGATCCATCCTTCATTGTGGTCCTAAGCAACAATAGAAATCTCATATTTATCAAAACCACTTATTTTAACCAATTAAAGGCCCATACTCCTAATCAATAAAATACTTATCAAAACCACTTTTTTTAACCAATTAAGAGCCCATACTCCTAATCAATCAAATACTTATCAAAACCACTTCTTTGACCAATTAAGAGTCCATAATCCTAATAAATCAAATACTTATTAAAACCACTTTATTTAACAACTTAAGAGCCCATACTCCTAATTAATCAAAAAATTATCAGAACCATTTTCTTTAACCAATTAAGAGCCCATACTCCTAATCAATGAAAAACTTATCAGAATCACATTCTTTGACCAATTAAGAGTCCATACTACTAATCAATAAAATACTTATCAAAAGCACTTTCTTTCAATTTAAATGAAATGCCCTTTCAAGTTAAACTAAATAAAAAGTCATATTTTCACTTAACTAAAATATATTCCTTCTCTCAAATTAATCCAAGAATTCTATCTTTTCCATTTCAAAATATCATTATTTTAATATAACAAATCCATTCTTTTATATATAAGTTTATCCTTCAAAACTTAATAAAACAACTCTACTCTTTTAGATATAAGTTTATCCTTAAAAACTTACTAAAACAATAATACTATTTTGGATATAAGTTTATCCTTCAAAACTTACTAAAATAAATCTACTCTTTCAGATATAAGTTTATCCTTTAAAACTTACTAAAAAAATCTACTCTTTTAGATATAAGTTTATCCTTCAAAACTTACTAAAACAAATCTACTCTTTTAGATATAAGTTTATCCTTCAGAACTTATTAAAAAAGATCTACTCTTTCAGATATAAGTTTATCCTTCTAAATTTACTAAAATAAATTTACTCTTTCGGATATAAATTTATCCTTATAAATTTACTAAAACAATTCTACTCTTTCAGATATAAGTTTATCCTTCAAAAGCTACAAAAATAAATCTACTCTTTCAGATATAAGTTTATCCTCTAAAATTGGATAATTTAATCTAATATTTCAATCACAATTTTATCCTCTAAACTTAGATAGTTAAATCTAATCTTTCAATCATAAGTTTATCCTATAAACATAGATATTCAAATCTAATATTTAAGATATAAGTTTATCCTATAAGAATTTATAAATCAAATCTAAATAAAATTGAATCTTTAAGATATAAGTTTATCTAAATCAAGAGACACTTTTTTTTAATTAGGCCAATAGCCATCATAATTAAAATATCGCAGTCTCCCTTTAGCCATAATAATTAAAAGTTTTTTTTTTAATTAAGAAAATAATCACAAAAAACCATAATCGCAAATAATCAAGCCACAATAATTAGTCAAACAAGGCTCAACCACTAGTGCTAAAGCCTCTGCCAAGCGGTGGCTTTCCTTACCACTTCTTGGTGGTCATTAGCATAGGGTCTATCTCGCCTATAATAATATCCAAGATGCTCCCAAAAGGAGCATGTGGGATAAATATTAATCCCATAATTAAATCATAAAAATATTTAAACCCACCCTACAAAATATTTAAACCCACCCTACAACCCAGGTGCATAGCCAAACATAGGTGAAACACTACCAACCACTCACAGTGCTCCACGTGGTAGGAGGGTAGACATTGAGTCAAAAATAGTATATGATTGAAATGAGCCACATGGCATGGAAGAGTGATACCCCAAAATAGTGTGTGGATGACCCCAAATGGAGTGGCCATAACCACACCCAGTGGTCAACTCTAAAGGAGGTCCAAATTATCTTTAAAGTATAGGGTGACTTCCACACACTCAATGTGGGATTATTCCTAAATAAACCTAAACAAAGGATGAACCTAACTAGACTTAAAACAAATAAATTAATTGAAGCCACAAATTAAAGTATGGTTTTTCTGGTCAATATTGCACAGGTCATTATTAGAGAGGCACCACATGTCGATAGAGAATGAATTTAAAGCACACCTAAGGTTTTATTTAATAGATCATGGTTGCAATCTAATTAGAATTAAAATTATAGTATAACGAGGTAAGGATGGCCCAAACCATTAAATGAGAGCCAAATATAGTCTTAGTTTGACAAAAGCACCTAATAATAGGTATAATTCTAGAATAGACATTGATGCCATCAAAAGAAAATCAAACCTAAGATCGAGATAAAAAAAAAATGCAGGTCTTTTTTTGGCTTAATCCCAATCTCTATAATTTTCTTACACACATGTTATATACAAGAAACCATTGCATACAGATAAAGGAGATAGGAACAAGAAACTTGATCTAAAGGGTCATATAATAGGAATGTTCTTAAGGAAGGATGGACATCCATGAGAGACTCGTATGAAAGAACATTTAAAAAGGAAACTAAGGATGTCTAAGAAGACTTACAGGCAAGAAAGAGGACACAGACACACAAATATATATATATATCATTTTAAAAGTATACAGAAGCACTCAAGAATTCCTAATCAGGGAGGAACATTGAAATCCTGACTCGATCCAACCTGAGGATCTCTCCAGATCCTTCAGTTGGTTGCTTGCCTCTTCTTCTTGCTTAGAATTTCCTTGTCCTTTCTTCCCTCTCCCAAAACCAACCATCCCCACATACTCAATGTTAATAGTAATTTATAATAGTTTTCATTATATGGCATTGTATTCCCAAAAGGTAAGAAGGAAAATATTACTTCTAATGTAAAAATCAAGGCCCACCTATGCAAGGCAGCTTGGGCTAGATATTTAAATATAATATTATTATTTTGAAAAAAATATCTCCTTTTTATAATTTAAAATGATTATTTTATTTTGTTTCAAAATGCATGTTTATTATTTCAAACAAAGGTTATTTTAATTAATTAAAATTCATATGTTTATTTTTTAAAACAAGAAAGAGGTTGAGTTGACCAAACCATAAGTTGTGACAATAGAGAATACCTCCTACAAGGGACTGATATAGCATGATATCAATAAAATATGTGGTACAATCAACCTATATTTTCATATGTAAAGCAAATGGGGTTTGAGAAGGCTTACACTCCTCCATACTAAACCATTGAAGAATATCTAAAGAATTCTTGGGATGATAAATGATAATGCTAGAATCTGACTGATAAATTTAGGTTTCTAAAAACTAATACAAGAGACCCAAATTTGTCATCTCAAAAGTGGAAGAATCCATTGTTTCATCTTCTAAATTAGAGTAATGGAGTTTTTTGTGATGAGAATGATGATAACATACAAAATAATCACATTAATTTCCTCATCATGATGTTTAATGTAAACATCATGATTAGCCTAAAATCATTAAAATCCACAACTAAGGAACAAATAATAGATTTTCTTATACCAAGCTCGAGGAGCCTAATTATACCATACAGATATTAGATCAAGTGACAAACCAATGGAGTATGGTCCTCAACCTCAAATTTGGATGGCTGTTGCATATAAATATCCTCTTAAATTTTTCCATGGAGAAAGGATACTTTTATGTTTATGTGAAGCACCTTCCATTCATAGAAAATTGTAATGGAAATAATCATTCTGATGGAATCCATCTTGGCTACAAGTGCAAATAGTCCACTACCTCTTACTAGTATAAGCCTTTAGCAACAAGCAATTCCTTGTGTTTTTCAATATAATAAATCTATGTTTACTTGGTCTTGTAGATCCATTTACACCCTATAAAATTCTTCTCTACTAAAAGACAAACCAAATTCCATGTTTTGTTCTTTATCAATATCTCATATTTTACTATCATGGTATCTTCCTATTTTGGCTCATCCTTAGCCTAGAAGTAGATGATGAGATCCTATGAATAGGATACCTTCAAAACTTAGGAAGAAACCTTTTGATGCTACTCAAGAAATAAAATGGATTGTGCATCCTTCAAAAGTATCTTAACCCACTTGGGAGTGGGTTGTTAAGAAGAAGCATGAGTATCATGCACCATATCAACATAAAAATTAGAAATAGAGGAATGCAACTCATCACCACTCATCTAATAATGTAAAACTAGGGCATTTTGGACTAAACCATCTCACTCATCCTATCCTACTATAGGAGAGGAAACTACTTGAGAAACTATGCATGATGGAATCAAATCAATAGGTAGTGAATAACCACTATAAGAGTAAGATGATTTAACAAGGATGCAACCAACCAAGATATCTAAATAACATATTGTATTTGGAAGATATATATAATTGGATGAGTAAAAAACTAAAATATCAAGAGGGAGAGTGGAAGAAGTACTTAGAAAAACCCCATAAAAAATAGCATCTCTTATATTCAACACCTCATACCTCTAAGAATCATAAAGATGATATACCTTTGAGATATCATAATATCCCATAAATATACATGTATGGATCTTAGGTACCTATGTTTTTTGAATATCCTTAGCTATGTGGGCCCATATTGAATACCAAAATGTTTGAAATATAGATGACTTATACCCTATCAAATTTTCAATAGGTTTTATCCCTCTAAAAACCCTAGTAGACATCCTATCAATGATATACCCTACACAAGTGACTACCTCATCCCAAAACATGTAATTGAGTCCCTTGGAATGAATCATACAACAAACCATGTAAATGATTACCCTATTTTATCCTTTCTCTACACCCTTTGTTCAAGAGTGTAGTGAATAGTCCTTTGATATGTTATTCCATAAGTTGCAATGATATCATGAAAACATGACTAAAAAATTCACCACGTCGATCTATCCTTAGATACTTGATCCTTCTATCCAACTAGTTTTCAATAAGAGCATTGAAATTTTTTAACCTCTCAAACACTTCATCTATGGTATGAATGGTATACCAACATATATCTATGAAAATCATCAATAAAAGGAAGGAAGTATATTTTTTGAGAGAGAAGTTGTATCCATAAGTTCACAAATATCAACAATATCTTGTGAATGGGCTACTTTTAAAACTTATGAAGGAACATTTTGATGTCATTCAAGAAATAGAATGTATTGTGCATCTTTCAAAAGTGTCTTGACCCACTTGGGGGTGGGATGTTTAGAATAAGCATGAGTATCCTACACTATCTCAATATAAAAATAGAAATAGAGGAATCTAACTCATTAGCACTCACCTCATCATGCAAAACTAGAGCATTTTGGACTAAACCATCTCACTCATCCTATCGTACTCTAGGGGAAGAGAAAACTGCTCAAGAAACTATGCATGATGGAGTCAAATAAATAGGTGATGAATAACTAGTAGAAGAGAGAGATGCTCTAATAGGGATATAACCAACCAATATATCTGAAGAACCTATTGGATATAGAAGAGTTAGAGAATTGGAGGAGTTAAAAGTTAAATGATCAAGAAGGGGAGTGGAATGAGTAATCATAAAAACTCCCTCAAATATGGCATCTCTCCTAATCAACACCTCACACCTCTAACAATAATAAATATAATATTCTTTTGAGATATCATAATATCCCATAAATATACATGTATAGATCTTAGGTACCTCCTTTTCCTAAAGAGCCTTGGGTATGTGGGCCTTTTTTGAAGGCTAAAATATTTCAAACATAGATGGATTATACCCTATACATTTTTCAAAAGGTTTCATCCTTTGAATAACCTTGGTAGGCACCTTGTTTATGATATACCCTACACAAGTGACTACCTAATTTCAAAATATGTGATCAAATCCCTTGAAATAAATCATACAATGATCCATGTCAATATTTACCCTAATTTATCATTTTTCTACATCATTTTGTTCAAGAGTGTAGTGAATAGTCCTTTGATATACTATTCCATAAGTGGCCATCAAATCATGAAAGGATGACTAACAAATTTACCACCTCCATCTATTCTTGGACACTTTATACTTTTTTCTAACTAGTTTTTAATAAAAGCATTACAATTTTTCAATCTCTCAAACACTTCATCTTTAGTATAAGTGGTATATACCCAAACATATCTAGAAAAATCATCAATAAAAATAAGTACATATTTTCTAAAATAGGTATACCTAGAGGTCCACAAATATCATTATGAATGATATTGAAAGGGTGATATACCCTTTTGGAAACTCCTTTTAGCAATGTCTCCTTATAATACTTTTCCAAAAGGTATCCTTACATACACCACTTCGAAGGGATATGTTTACAATCCTAATAGTCATATTCTATTAACTTGCGTACCTCAAGGAATTACAATTGATATGTCCAAGACTATGATACATATTTTTACTCTAATCATCAGCATGCACTATCATTGTAACAAAATTCTTCTTACTAAAGGAGGAAGGAGTGGGTATTTCACCTAGATTATACATTTTATTAGATTTATTAAAATATCTATATGTAACAATCCTAAATCCATTTTCTATATCCTTAATAATCCTACTTTATTATTTATGTGAGCAATCCATTAAATAGAAAAAAAGGTTAGGACCAACATTAGGAACATGAACTACCTCATCAAATAAAAAATATCCAATCATGATGTTTCTAATTCTAGCCACCTGTAATGAAGAATTAATTAAGAGTCATATCCAATCACAATATTTGTAGCCATGAAAAACATTATTTTTCTTTATCATATGTCTAGTAGCCCCTAAATTAGCTATCCACTCATTTCAATAAGTGGTGTTCAATATATAGAATGAACTACAACATATGCCTATGAGGTTTCTCCATCAAAAATATTATCACCTTGTGCACAAAAGAGAGTAGCATTAACACCCCTCTTTCTTGATACTTCCTCCAATTAAATTATTCAAATTATTAAAAATATTCCTTGTATCTTTCCTTTTTGTAGACCATTCAACAAGGGCACATGATTATTTATAACCATTCCGCCAAAATTTAAAAAATTTATAGCCATGACCAAAACCAACACTTCCAATATAAAGAGCTCAAAAAAGAACGTTATTTGAGAAAATAGGCTCAAAAAACAATTGCATGAAATATTTATGGCCCCTAAAAGTTTGGTTCTAAAAATACAATAATTCCTTCCAAAGCCTTTGATTTTTATTTTTTAAATACAATACTTATGGTGAATGAGAGATCATCATGTGTCACAATATGAGTGCAATATGAGTGGTTGGAAGAGTGTTTACTATGCAATGGCTGTGCAATATCTTGGTAAACCACACTATACCATTTATCATTATCTAATTTGCTCTAAAATTTGTGTATCACTAATTTTTTTTCTAACTATGTGAGTTTCTTGTCAAGTTTTATTTGATGGTAGAATGTGATTAGTCAACCTTGATTTTATAGATGCTATATGGTGAATAGACTCCCACATCGATCACTATAAAAATAACTGCACTAGCCTAAGCAAAATGCAACATGTATCACCTAAAAGTGCATGCAACTTTAAAATCCTAAAAAATAGTCATGTGTTGGCCTACATTACCACCCTATACTACCACGTGCTTCCTTAATATTTATGTATCACTTGTTAAGTTGCCTATATGGATCACCATGTTAAATTCCATATATCATCTTGAGATGCAAACACCTACAAAATTGGCTATAAATTACCACATGTTACCTTAGGATGCTTTCCCCTACTAACTTAGTTGTATGGATCACCATGTCTTACCTTAGGATTCATTGTACCTCAACTATATGGATTACCACATGGAATCAATATGACCCTTCTACATCATTGCTTAGAGAGAACAAGGGTGCCATGTCATCAACCATATCATTAAATCAGGTGTCTAAGAGTATCATGTCATAAGTTTTAATAACATTGTGCACATAGGTCTACAATATGTTGATATCATCATCAAAATAGAAAAGGGGTTCAAACTCAAAAAATTTCATGGGCAAAGTACTAGTAATCTATGTTCTAGCCACCTTACCAAGCATAAGCCTTGGGAATGAAAGGTAAACCAAGACAAATAAAATATCAACTATAATGATGTGTCCTCCTTTCTCTTACCTATGATGTGTGCTTGCATTAACATGATGCAAGTGAGCCCAATCGCATAGCCTCCTACCAACCACATAAAATACTTTCTAAAATATTCAAAATTTAAAAATTTAAAAATAATGTGTTTGGAGGGAAATGTATAATTTTATAAATGCAATTTGGACGTACTTGGAGGTAAAATGCCAAAAAATATTAAATTGTAATCCCCCATGAAATTTTATAAAGAATCTAAAATTTTTGATAGTTTATTCATATCTACTATGGTTTTCCTTACATAATTATTTTGTCAGATATAACCAATCAAGTCCTTCTCTCATGTCTTTGCAACAAAAAAAGTTGTCAGCCTATTTTTGTAACATTTTCAAGTAGCTTGGGGGTCTTTTCCAAGCCTAAAAATCTACCCATGATTTCTTTGGTACTAGGGTTATGATTGAAAAATTTTAACATCTTATTTTATTTTTTCATGGTAGCTAAGTAGTCTCTCTTCTCATCAATGCTACTATTGGTCATCAAAATTTGAAAGAGAATAGGAAATGGGTCTTTGAAAAATCTATAAAATATAAATGAGGTATTTAAAAAACCTTGAAAAACTTAATCCTTAAACTAGCACATCCATTTGGTTAAAAAATTAACAAAACAAGATTGAGTGTCAATAAGAAGAAAAAAATAATATTTCGCCTAGAGCATATCTAATAATTCTAGGGAGGTCCTTGTGATCTAATTCCACTAGGGTTTTCCATGAGAAACCTTTTTTTAGATTATACCATGATTTTCAAAAAAATCTTTTCCACAAGCCCCTTTAGAAATTATCCTTAAGAGAAGCTAAAACAAAAATCTATCACTAATATAAGTAAATGAATAATAAATATTTACACCCATATTGATACCATGATATTTCATAGTGCTTTTGAAAAATAAATGGAATCAAACATTATCTAACATTGTTTGTCAAAAGAAATACACATCATATAAAAGAAACACAATATATGATAGAGTGTCCATAAACATCAGAATAATTTCACTTAAAAAGAAATAAAAATACACTCAAAACCAATAAGGAAATGAATGTTGAGGAGGGGTATTTATACCCAAAGTGCATGTTACCTTTAGGTCAAGGGTATGAGATTGACCCTCAGGAATAAAATAACAAAAAACTATGTAAAAAAAAATTCAAGGTTTACATGGGTCCAAAGGACAAACATAAAAAAATAATAATAATAATCATGTGAGAAGCTTAATCACCACATATTCCAACAATTTTGAGACCACTTCCATAAAAATAATAAAAAAATAACTAAACAATATTAAATATATTATTCATTTTATTTTCTATTAAATATACTCTTCATATTCCTCAAAATACCATGTTTTCGCAATTAATTCCTTGACATTATTTTCATCAAGAGAAAATATGTCACTAAACCAATTGCCTTCTCAAATTTGAAATTCACCAAACCAAAATTTGCATCATTATTTGTTAAATTATTTTCTACACAATTTTTATTCTATAAGAATTGTCATGTTTTCAATATATTTTCTCCAATACTAATTGATGAATATCAATAATGCTATTATTATTATTATTTTTTTTTTGGTCTAATCCCCACATCCATTTTTATTAATGGCATAAGTGATCATATATGAATTTCCGTCAACTAAAATATATTTTTATCATTTTCAATTGTAATTTTGATCCTTATAAAAATGTATTAACCTTTGTATAATTCTTAATTAAAATTTTATATAATTTTAAGTAAGTAAAAAAAAATTTCCCTTTATTATTTTACAAAACATACCTCTACTAATTTTTTCCCTTTTTCTTTTGAAAGTACCATCAACTTAATTTTAAAAAAATTAATTTTAAAATATAATTTGATCATGGAGGGAAACGAATTTATTATATTAACTCAAACCAAACCATCTATCTTTCTATTTAAGATCAAATTCAGTAACAAGAGAGTTAGCGCCTATTTTTTTCACGTATATAACTTTTCCATTATACTTGCTAACCATTATTAGATGACATAGAAAATTGTTTTCCCCCCACCCCGAAAAGGGGAATATAAAAAAAACATCTTAGCTAAAGAAGTATTAAGCAGACAATATCCAGAATACAATTGGACTTTCCCATGTAAAACAAATAATGATGGTTGTGTGCGTTTCGTGGTTCGGTACTTTCTTGGACTGCACTGATATGTCGACACTTCTAATATCTTTTTAGGTGGCAACATGTCGATTAAAGCTGTCCTTTATTGGACACCATGTACATTAAAATAATCAAGTCAGTGGATTTTTTATTATTAAAGCTGCCTTTTATTGGACGCCATAAGCATTAATGCCATCGATCTATTAAATCATCACCGTCGCTTTATATTAAATTAGTCCACCATCAAAACAGGCATCTAAAATCATATATAAATTGTTTAGTGTATTCAGTTAGAAAGAAATAATTTTACCAGAACTATGCATACTCCAAAACCAAATCCATTCACTGCCCTTTCGACCAGAATACGGGCATATGCCTTGGTAGTATTAAATTTTATATGATGGTGCTTGCACGCGAGGATCCAAGATACCTTTGGTATATCATATTGTTTTACCCGTCATCCCATATGTAATTTTATAACATATGTTGCTTAAAAAATTAATGACAAATTACATTCTTTTATTTATTTTTTTAATTACAATTATTCTTTTTAACGTGACTTTGTCAGTGCGCTCATACTTTTATCCATCAATATTTGTTTGAAAATGTATATTTTTGGTCTTACAAATTATTGCGTCTTAGATTTTATTCATTGAACAAATACTCCTGCACAGATACTCTATATAATGCACAGCACGTTGAATTCCACCCTCGCCTTTGCCTACAGAATTAAATCGATTCATTGAATGATAATTACTATTGGTTCGATCGAGTTGTTGTTTTTATTTTTTTAATTATTAAAATAATAAAATTTAATAGGTAGTAGCCTGATCCGACTCTTCTGTCTGTTGCACTGATTGATGATTGCGATCTATATACTGATATTTATTTATTGGTTATGATGTTTTTTCTTTTTTAATTATTAAAATAATAAAATTTAATAGCTAGTAGCCTGATCCGACTCTTCTGCCTGTTGCACTGATTGATGACGGTCGAGATGATGTTTTTTCTTTTTTTTTAATTATTAAAATAATAAAATTTAATAGCTAATAGCCTGATCCTCTTCTGCCTGTTGCAGTGATTGATGACGGCGATCTATTTACTACTTGTCCGACTGTTCCTTCATGCCACATGTTGAACGAGACAAGACCGTGCGAACTCTGTACGTCCAAATGCTCCCATCTCACGCTGGGTTACCATTAAAGACCATGAAAGCTGCCAGCCGCAATAGGAGGTACTAAAAAAAATTGTGATTATAACCAATGCAACCAAAATTAGTTTATTAAAAGTCAATGGCATGGACAAATAGGGTGCAAATGCAATGTATTTTGGATTTGATCTCCATTATTGTAAAGCTTTCTACACTTTTTCTTAAATGGAAGCATTCCTGCATTCCTCCGTTAGACATTCAATATATAAGTCACAAGGCATGATCCTATCTCCGTTGGATTTAAACGATAATCTTATGTTATTATAATATTTTAGATAATATGAAAAATTATAATTAAGATAAAATATTTTCATAAAACCGAAAACTAAATTTATACCAGTGAGCCTTTTCTTATATGAGCAAGTTTACTACTGTCAACAAAAATCATAAATAATGCTTATGACAAATCATAAGTAATGTTTATGACTATTTAAGTAGGTTTAGTAGGTAAAGACTTAAATTATTATTTTTTAAATATAAGTTTTAAAATAAAAAGAGTCAACAAAAAAAATCATAAATAATGTTTATGACAAATCATGAATAATGCTTATTACTATTTAATAGATAAAGAATTTTAAATTTTAAGTAAAAATATAAGTTTTAAAATAAAAATAGGAGGTTGTATATATGTATTTATGTTAAGGGAGTAAAGTAAATAAAGACATTTTATAGGAATATAGTTTCATAGAACATGGGATTATTTTATATGTTTTATAATTTTATAAATATAAAAAATAATATAAAAATATATATTAAATTTAGATATTCGAATTTAAAAGTATAAGATTGGATACATATATTCGCTCATTTTGAGTAGATTAGGATTAAGCAACCTTATCATTTATTATGGTTATTTTATTTTTGCCTAATAATTCAATTCACAAATATTTATAAAAATTAAAAAATACACATTAATGTTTAGTCGATTAAGATTGAATAAAGTTATTCTCCAAAAATTCATTTCATATTGATCTTTTGCTTCAATTTACAATATATTTTTTAAATATATAAAAATATACATCAATATTATTAGGTTTAATATTTACAATAAAATTATTAATATAATTATTTATTTTTTATATATAAATAAATTGTTCTTATTTATCTTATTATAAAGTTGAACGTTCTTTGATGATGATAACTTTTTTTTATTATCATTTTCTTTTTGGACCATTGCTTCCTATTGTAAAACCCTTATTATTTTAAAAGTATCTATGGTTTTTAAAATGCATGTAGATTCTTACTTAATTTAGAAGTTTTAAATATTTTAAATATTATTATAAAGAAATAATTAATTGTTATTTAGAAGGTTTGATTGTAAAAATTATGTATACAAAACTCTTTATAATAAGGTAGTTTTTTATATATAGTATTATTTTGTTTTAATTTGTATTAAATAAGGTAGTTCATATTTAAGTTTAGATTTTGCATATTTATATACTTATCACTATGTTATTTTCTTTGAAATAAGAATTATTAATATGAATTTTTATTGTGATAGTGGGTAAATTATGAAATATATTTGAGCATCAGACCACTCTTAGGAAGTAGCAGAGATTGTTCATATAAACTAATGAGGAGCATCCAAGTGGGGTTATGTTTTTTTTTTTTTTTTTGTGCACATGGTTGTAGTTTTGTGTATGTGGGTTGGTGCACGTGTTTTGGTGCATATGGTTTGGTGCATATGGTTTGGTGGACGTGGTTTGGTGTATATAGTTTGGTGCAAGTGGTTTGGTGTAAGTGGATTGATGCATGTGGTTGTGCATGTGAGTTTGTGTAAGTGGTTGTGCACGTGGTTTGTGCACATGGTTTTGGTATGCACAAGGTTGACTATAAAAAAAATATAAGAAAAATAGGGTGAGATATTTGAGCTTTAGGAACGAGATCAAAGACTTGGACAGAACTTGCAGATGTGTGACAATTGTGGCCACCATGGAATTGCTCTTGGAGAGCAAATTGTGAAGTTTATATTAGTTGTGGTGTATTGTGTACCTATTGTGTTGAAAGAAATCTATTAAAAAAATAATATTTTGTGTGTTTGTGTTTACTATTTTTTAGATGTAGTTTGATATTGTAAATTAAATTTTTCTTATTATTTTTGTTAAAAAAAATATACCTCGCTTCCTAACTATGTTAGGTGGTATCAAAGCCATTGTGTTCATTCGTTGGTTGAGTTTGGATGCTTGTCACCTAAATTTTCTATTAGAAAAAAGGCAATGATAGTCTAAAGGGGAGATATTGACTGTGAGTAGTGATAGCATCCTATGTATCATGAAGGAGTTGTGCAGACCTATCAGTGGAATATAGTGCGTTGAATGCACATATCTATCCAAGGGGAGCATGGCTAACAATCCAAAGAAACCTAAAGTTCCAAAATCAAGGATACGCAAAGGTAGAGTTCATCCAATGTAATTTTAGACTAGGATAAGAGTTGATCCTTATGTTGTGGAAGCAAACCTAGTAAATGTAGTTGTACAATAAGTATTGCAAGACATTCAAGCAAGACTTGAGGTTGTTGAAGGTGTTATAAGAAGGATAGAACCTATTGAGGACTCTAAAATCTTTGATTTAGAAGCAAGCACTTCATCCTTTGATGATGAATATAAACCTAATAATCAACTAATTAGGGCTATTGCAAAATTGAGTGCAAAGCCAAGAGTTGAACTCCCATGTTATTCTAGAAGCCTTGAGCTAGAAGAGTTGGTAGATTGGATCTCTAAGTTAGAGAAATACTTTGAGTTGGAAGGCATTGAATATTCCAAAATATTTAAGCTTGTTGTGACCAATTTAAAAGGTCATGCCTCTTTATGTTTTTATCATGTGCAAAAAAATATTCTTGTTGATGGGAAAAAAATATTAAGTCATGGAACATAATACTGATGCAACTGAAGAAACAGTTCTTGCCAAATATTATCAATTGACTCTTTTTAAGAAGATGCAAAACCTAAGGCAAAAGGATTCAAGCATTAAAAAGTACGCTAAAGCTTTTCAAAGGTTTTTGATGCAGAAGCATCCGGCGGCATTAGGGCAATCTTGCATCCTCCAAATTTCTCTAAGGTTTTCTAGGTACTTTTTATTTTGTTTCATTCCAATTCTGTTCCAAGATCGAAGTTTTGTGAGCAAAAGGGAGGCCGAAGTGTTTTAAGGCAAGTTGGGGAGGGGAGCCATGAAATCCTGACATGTCGCAATTTCATGACATTTCGCGAAATCGTGACTCCGAAGGCGAGTATAGGGCGAGGGCTAAAACCGTCGTGATATTGCGACATTGCGATATCGCGATAGTTTTCACAAAGCAAAGGCTGAGGCACGGAGGGCCGCGATACCATGACATGTCGTGATATCGTGACATGTCACGATATCACATCCCGTTAGGATTGTTGAAGTTCTAAGGCGTGGGGGTCATGATACCGCGACATGTCGCGGTATTGTGGCTAGCGAAGGCTGTGGAAGTTTGAAGGCGTGGGGGGTCGCGATATCATGATATGTCGTGATATCGTGACATGTCGCGATGTCGTGGCCAATTGGAAGCTGCCACGTGGAGTAAAGTCGCACGACCAAAAATGAAGACAGGCCGTTAAGTAAAGTTGGAAACTGCCACGTGGTTTGAGTTACGGTTGCCAAGAAGAGGAAAGTTGCCATATGTATGGAAGCAACACAGCCTATTGAAGACGGAGGCCGAAGATGGACACGCGGGCAACCACGTGTATTAAAACAAGGATGAAGGCCATGTATCTTGAATTGTGAAGGACAGCTGCGTGCATTAAACTGGGTTAACCACCGTGAGGAAGTATTTGACAAAGAACAGTTATAGAGCATGGAAGGTATGGGCGAGATAGCGGCTCAGAAGAACGATCTGAACAAGGCAGCATTTGCAGGATACGAAGGGGTCTTAAATGTGATCTCCGTAGCGAACCGGGGTGGTGGCCCATTAATGAACGAAAAATTCAAAAAGAAGCTGGGCGGGAGACAGGGATTTTTTTTTATTATTATTTTTGTTCATTTTCTCACTGGTGGGCATTGATGGTTGGAGGACCGAGACCTCAATAAAAACTCGGGGGAAATTTGTAAAAGGGGATGGTGAGTTCGGGACTGTGGAGGAGGAGGAGTTTGAAACCTAGAAATGATATTGTAAAAAAATGTCTGTATTAAGCAATTTACAGCAATTTCTTATGGAGTTTTTTTCGTGTGTTTCCCAGCTTGCCATCAAGTGGTATCAGAGCGGGAGCTCCTGAGCATGTAACAGATCATCGAAGAGAGGCAGTTACACTAGGATCTATGGAAGAATTTAAAATATATATATATATAATGCCTCCATGAAGAAACCATGGCGGGGTAGGAAATGTGGTGCCGGCCAAAGACTTCCAAGCCTTGCAGAGACAAGTTCAAGCCCTGCAAGCAGAGTTACGCAGAAGGCACGAGCCCGGAAGGGATGAGGAAAGTGAAGAAGAAGTTGAAGAAGAAGACCAATCTGAGGAAGAGGAAGAGGCTGTGGACCCTGCACAAGCCTGATTGTACAAGGCCATCTCTCAGATTGGAAAACAATAAAAAATGGAGGTTTCTACATACTTGAGAAACCTAAATCCAGAAGAAGTGATTGACTAGATAAATGATTTAGAGGAGTATTTCGAATATGAAGAGGTTGAAGACCCCAACCGGGTCAGATTTGCTAAGACCAAGTTGAAGGGTCATGCTAGCATTTGGTGGAGGGGAATACAGTTGGAGAAGAACAGAAGAGGGAAGGAGAGAATAACAAGATGGGATAGAATGGTGGAGAAGCTGAAAATACAGTTCATCCCGACAGATTACGAGCTGGATCTGCTAAGAAAAATGCAGGGATTGAGGTAGAAAAACAAAACTGTCCAATAGTACACCGAGGAGTTCTACAAGATCTCTATTAGAACTGGGCATTTGGAGGCAAACAAAGAAAAAGTGGCCCGATATATCAATGGGTTGAGACTCGGTATCCAGGAGGAACTGAGCCTGGTTTGGATAAGCACCATTGAGGATGCTTACCAGTTTGCCTTAAAGGTGGAAGAAAAATTGAACAGGCATTTTGAAGGCAAGCAAAGAGGAAGGGGCCGTGGTGGAAGAACTGGTGGGAGAACAATGGAGAGAAGTATAAATACCCGAAGAAGACTGGTGAAGCTAGTAGTAACCAAGACCAAAGGGAAGAGGATGTTTATCAGCCCCGAGATCAGAATAGCTACCCAAGAGGACGGGGTGGATCTAGACGTGGATTTGGAAGAGGAGTACTTCGTGGGACATGTTTCCACTATGGTGAAGGACATCAGGCATTTGAGTGTCCACAACACCAAGAAAGGACAAACAAGAGGCCTGAAGGTCCAACCAGGGCTACTGTGGCAAAGGAAGAAGTTGAGTCTAAACATTCTTAAGAAGCGGAGAGAGGGGAGGCAATGATTGTAAGAAGAGTCTTGCTGAATGAGGAGAAGGACCCAGACCAGAGAAGAAGTTTATTTCGCATAAGATGTAAGTGTGCGGGTAAATTTTGCAATATTATTATTGATAATGGTAGCATGGATAACCTGGTTTCAGAAGAAATGGTTACAAAGCTACAATTGGAAAGGAAGAAGCACCCGCATCCATATCGGATCGCATGGTTGCAGAAATACCACAAAGCTTTGGTCAATGAACAATGCTCCGTTAAATTTAATATTGGAAATTATTGTGATGAGGTCCTATGTGACATCCTGCCTATGGATGCTTGCCATATGTTGCTGGGGAGGCCCTGGCAGTTTGACCAGAGTGCAGTGCATGATGGCCGTGCCAACACCTACTCATTGACAAAGAGTGGTGTACGCAATAAACTAAAGCCCTTAAAGGAAGCGGATGAAAAGGTATGTAACAACTCCAGAATCTGTTTAGTTGAAGGGAGGAAGTTCCTGGATGAGTTGAAGCATGAAAATTTATGTTATGCAATAATTCCTAGAGTCGGGGAGAAGGAATGCCAGGATACCCAGCAGAAGTCCTAGACCTACTGGAGGAATTTTTGGATATTGTGTCTGATAATGTGCCTGAGGGTTTACCCCCAGTAAGGAAAGTCAGCCACCATATAAATTTGGTGCCAGGATCGAGTTTGCCAAATAAAGCTACACACAGAGTGACGCCTGTAGATACTGAGGAGTTAAATAGATAGGTCCAAGAATTGTTAGAGAAGGGATTGATTCGGGAAAGTTTGAGCCCATGCATAGTACCTGCAGTTCTGGCACCCAAGAAGGATGGAGAATGGAGGATGTGTACAGATTCACCGGCCATCAACAAAATCACTATTAAATACAGATTCCCGTTACCAAGGATGGATGATATCATGGACTGTTTAAGTGGAGCTGAATACTTCACAAAGATCGACTTAAAAAGTGGCTATCATCAAATCCGTATCCGGGAGGGAGATGAGTGGAATACAGCCTTCAAGACAAGAGAGGGCTTGTATGAGTGGTTGGTGATGCCATTTGGGCTGTCCAATGCACCAAGTACCTTCATGCGGCTGATGAACGAAGTACTAAAGGAATTTCTGGGAAATTTTGTCATTGTGTATTTAGATGACATATTAATTTTTAGCAGAACCCTGGAGGAACACCTAATACATATTAGGAGGGTTTTTGAAAAGCTACGGGAGGAGCAGTTATTAATAAATCTGAAAAAGTATAATTTTGTCAAGAAGGAGTTAGTATACCTGGGATTTGTAATCTCAGCAAAAGGTCTGAAAATGGACCCAGAGAAGGTGAGAGCCATCATCGAATGGCCTACCCCAAGAAGCACAATGGAAGTAATATCATTTCATGGTCTGGCCAGCTTTTACAAGAAGTTCATAAAGAACTTCAGCAGCATTTGTGCACCTCTCATAGAAACAATGAGGGGGGATAAAAAAGAGTTCAAGTGGACATTAGGGGCTGAAAGGAGCTTTAATGCATTAAAGAGAAAGGTCATAGAACAACCTATTTTAGCACTCCCAGACTTTGACAAGGTATTTCAGGTGGACTGTGATGCCAGTGGCAGTGCAATAGGGGTTGTACTGAGTCAAGGAGGCAGACCTGTTACTTATTTCAGTGAGAAGCTAAATGATGCTCAAAAAAAATATTCAGTTTATGACCAGGAATTTTATGCTATAGTTTAGGCTCTGAAAAAGTGGAGACACTACTTATTGCCAAAGGAGTTTGTTTTATTTACTGACCATCAGGATTTACAGTACATTAATAGTCAGACAAAACTGAATCAAAGGCACATGAAATGGGTGGAGTTCCTCCAAAGTTATACCTTTGTGCTGAAGCACAGAAGTGGGAAGTCAAATAGAGTTGCAGATGCCTTTAGCAGGAGGCATACTTTACTGATTATATTGACAATGGAAGTAGTGGGATTTGAAGAACTGAAGGGTTTGTACCCTAAAGATCTGGATTTTTCAGAAGCCTAGACGGCTTGCTCGATACCTGTTACTGTGGACAGGACAAAATGGTTGGATTTCTTAATCCAAAATAGAATGCTGTTCAAAGGAAGTAAATTATGCATTCCCAGAAGTTCCATGCGGGAAAACTTGATCAAGGAAAAGCATAGCGAAGGACTAGCTGGGCACTTTGGTAGGGATAAGACTATTGCCCTAGTGGATGAAAACTATTACTGGCCACAACTTTAGCAAGATGTGAGGAAGTTTGTGCAAGGATGCATAATATGTCAGATAGCAAAGGGCATAAGGCAAAACACAGGATTATACCAGTCATTACCTGTACCTGAGAGGCCATGGGAAGACATAAGCATGGATTTTATCCTGGGATTGCCGAGAACACAGAGGGGAAATGACTCTGTATTTGTGGTGGTTGACCGATTCTCCAAAATGGCACATTTTATTCCCTACCAAAAGACAAGTGATGCAGTTCACATTGCTGGATTATTCTTCAAGGAAGTGGTACGACTTCATGGTCTACCAAGAAGCATAGTTTTTGATAGAGATACCAAGTTTGTTGGGTACTTCTGGAGAACTCTGTGGAAGAAGATGAAGACAGATCTGAAATTCAGTTCTGCATACCACCCACAGACTGACGGATAGACAGAGGTGGTGAACAGAAGCCTGGGTAATTTATTGAGATGTTTGATAGCAGATCAACCCAAGGGATGGGATTTAGTCTTACCGCAGGCAGAATTTGCATATAACAGTTCAATTAATAAGAGCACCAACAAATCTCCATTCTAGATAATATACGGGAACAACCCAAGAAATGTGTCTGAACTAAGAAAGTTGGACAAAAGAGAAAAGTGCAGTGCCGAGGCAGAAGAATTTTTGGAGCATATGAAAAGTCTGCATGAAGAAGTAAGGAAACAAATTATAAAAATGAATACTCAATACAAGACAAGGGCAGACCAGAAGCGGCGGTTCAAGGAGTTCAAAGTGGGAGATGAGGTCATGGTGCATCTCGAGAAGGAGAGATTTCCTGCTAAGACTTATAACAAATTGAAGATGAAGAAATTTGGGCCATGCAGAATACTGGAGAAACGGGAGTCAAAAAATGCATATGAAGTAGAATTACCAAATTGGCTTGACATTTCACCTATTTTTAATATTTTAGATTTAGTGGAATATCATGAAGGGGAAAGTATAGAGGTACCCAGTGCATAATTGTGGCAAATCTAGCATCTACTCCAACCACTAATGAGATTAAGGAAATATTAGACACTTGTGAGGGCAGAAGCACCAGAAATAGACAGTATTCAGAATACTTGGTAAAGTGAAAGGGCAGACCTGTTGAAGATGCAACTTGGTTGTCAAAGATGGAGGTTGACCACCTAGGTATTCCCCCAACAAAACAGAAGTGAGGATCACTTTTTTTATTACCCCGGGTGTCTGATGCAGGAGCATTCGACGGCATTAGGGCAATCTTGCATCCTCCAAATTTCTCTAAGGTTTTCTAAGTACTTTTTATTTTGTTTCATTCCAATTTTGTTCCAAGATCGAAGTTTTGTGAGCAAAGGGGAGGCCGAAGTGTTTTAAGGAAAGTTGGGGAGGGGAGCCACGAAATCGTGACTCCGAAGGCAAGTAGAGGGCGAGGGCTAAAACCATCGCGATATCGCGACGTCGCGATGTCGTGACAGTTTTCACAAAGCAAAGGCTGAGGCGCGGAGGGCTGCGATACCGCGACATGTCACGATATCGCGACATGTCACAATATCACGGCCCATTAGGATTGCTGAAGTTCGAAGGCGTGGGGGGTCGCGATACCGCGACATGTCACGGTATCGCGGCTAGCGAAGGCTGCAGAGGTTCGAAGGCATGGGGGGGTCGCGATATCGTGACATGTCACGATGTTGCGGCCAATTGGAAGCTGCCACGTGGAGTAAAGTCGCACGACCAAAAATGAAGACAGGTCGTTAAGTAAAGTTGGAAACTGCCATGTGGTTTGAGTTACGGTTGCCAAGAAGAGGACAACTGCCATATGTATGGAAGCAACACAGCCTATTGAAGACGAAGGCCGAAGATGGACACGCGGGCAACCACGTGTATTAAAATGAGTACGAAGGCCACATATCTTGAATTGTGAAGGATAGCTGCGTGCATTAAATCGGGTTAACCATCGTGAGGAAGTATTCGATAAAGAACAGTTACAGAGCATGGAAGGTATGGGTGAGACAGTGGCTCAGAAGAATGATCTAAATAAGGCAACGTTTGCAGGATATGGAGGGGTCTTAAATGCGATCTCTATAGCGAACCGGGGCGTTGGCCCATTAATGAATGAAAAAAAATTCAAAAAGAAGCTAGGCAGGAGACAGGGATTTTTTTTTTAATTATTATTGTTAATTTTCTCATTGGTGGGCATTGATGGCTGGAGGACTGAGACCTCAATAAAAACTCAGGGGAAATTTGTAAACGAGGATGGTGAGTTCGAGACTGTGGAGGAGGAGGAGTTTGAAACCTGGAAATGATATTGTAAAAAAACGTCTGTATTAAGCAATTTACAACAATTTCTTGTGGAGTGTTGTTCGTGTGTTTCCCGGCTTGCCATCAGTTTTCCATCTAAGCTATACAACCAAAGCCTACTATAGTCATAATTCCAATGTATATAAATGGTCTTAAAATTTCTATTCAAGATGAAATTAGTATACTACATATTAAGGCCATAGAAGATGCATATCAATATGCTATGTGAAATGAGCATAAGCTCAATAGAAATTTTACATAGTCCTCTAGAGCTAGAGGTAAGGCAAGACCCCAAGGGGGTAAGGATCATGTAGTCAAGAAGGATGAGGAGGTTGTGAGCTCAAGCAGACCTCAAAGAAGTAGATTCCAACCTAATAGAGATAGGGTAAATGTTGCAATGGGTTAAAACAAGACTTGATGGTTAAAAGAAATGTACTTTAACTATGGGGCTCAAGGCCATAAATCCATAGAATGCAAAGAGCCTCCAAAATCCAATAAGAGAGCTAAAAATAGAGCTAATGTGGCTAAGGAAGAGGAGGTAGAGAGTGTTGATGGATTTGAGTATCACACCACTGCATAGGGTTATGCATAAGCATGAAATATCATAAATTGGCTCTATTTAGGATTTTCAAGATCTTAAATTGGCTAATTTTGGATCCTTTCACTCGGGCCCATTCGCCCAAAATTTACGAGGTGGAAGTTTTTTTGGGTAAATTCATCCATCATTGATAATCATGAACCTAATTTTATTTTAATTCGTCTACCTCAAATTACATATGATTTTGATTTTCCCGCCCAATTCACCTTCAAATTATAAATTATTTTATATTTCCCACCCAAATCATGTTCAAATTATAAATGATTTTATTTTTCCTGCCCAAATTGCCTCATATACTACCCGTATATATACTATACTCGATACCCATAAACATACATCAAAAATACTCTAACTTGAAAATAGCTCTAAAAAAACAAAAAACTTGACAAGGTTGCAGAGGAGTGTCTATCAAAATAAGTTGATCGGTTGCAAAGGAGTGTCGATCGATGCAAGACGATCGGTATAAGTTGATCAGTTGTAGATCTATGTCTATCGATATAAGATGATTAGTTGCAAAGTTATGTTTATTAGTATAAGATGATCGGTTGCAAAGTCGTGTCTATCAGTTGCAGAGGTGTCGATTGGTATCAACCTATCGATTGCAGGGATTGTCAGTAAATATTTATCTATCAGTTATAGAGGTGTCAATCAGCATTAGTCAGTTGGTTACAAGATCGTGTTGATTGACATTAGTTGGTTGGTTGCAGAGGTGTCGATCAGTATTTGTCTATCGATTTTAGGGACTATCGATTGATATTTTTCAATTGGTTGTAGGGACTATCGATCTACATTTTCCTATCATCATAACTACAATTGATCATCATGCCTGCAACCGATTAGCATTCCTACATCTGATCATCATACCTATAAATAATCATCATACCTGTAGCTAATTGTCATACCTACAACCGATCATCATACCTGCAATCGATCAACATTCCTACAGTCGATCATCATACCTATAGTCGATCGTCATACCTGGAGTCGATCGTCATACCTATATTTGATTGACATTCCTACATTCAATCGTCATTCCTGCATCTGATCGTCATGTCTGTAGCCAATAATCATGCTTGTAGTCGATTGTCATGCCTGCAGCCTATCGTCATGTCTAAAACCAATCAACATTCTTTTTGTAAATTGTCATGACTATAGCCGATCATCATGCCATCGGTCATCATGTTGACCTAAAGTCTTTCATATCAGCCTAAAGCTTTTAAGTATGTCATACATTTTTATATTTTGCAAACCGATATTCATAGCCCCCAACACAAAAAAATTCACCACGGTTTGAAATTTTTTGGAGATAAATTAATGAAATTCACCATGATTTAAATTTTTTTTGAGAAAAATAATTGCAATTCGCCATGTATACTTCTACAAATTTCCTAGTGATTCTAAGATAACTCGCATTGATTTTATAGATAGATTTCAGGGCCGACCCCTTATGCATAACTCTGCCACTGTAGGAGATAGTGAGCAACTGATGGTTAAGATAGCACTAATAGTAGTCAAATATTATTGAGAACCTTTGTAGAGGAAGAGTATTTTGGGACTAAATGCTTGTTAGGAGGAAAAATTTACAAGGTGATTATGGATGGAGGCAACACTGACAATTTGGTATCAACCTATATGGTTGAGAAGCTTAATTTAAATATTGTGGATCATGCAAAGCCATACAAAGTTTCATGGATACAAAAATACCACCAAGTCACCATGGATAAGAGATGCAAGGTGAAGTTTTAGATTGGGAAATACTATGATGAAGCATGGTGTGATGTGATTCCTATGGATGCATATCATTTGTTATTGGGTAGACCCTAGTAGTATTATAGACAAACACTGAATGATGATTGTCTTAGTACTATCATAGTTGAGAAGGGAGGCAAGAAGTGGAGATTGAGATCCCACAAGCTTGAAGCAACTGAAGCTAGTTGTGGTTTAATATTACTTGGAGAAAAGGAGTTCCTAGAGGAGACAAAGGGGTAGATAATGTGCTATGTATTATTTCCTAAAGATGAGCAAAGGGATGAGGTAGTGCCTACGAAATTTGTAGTAATATTGAAGTATTGTCCTAATATTGTGGCTTATTATGATATGTCACCCAATTTTCTACCCATGAAGAAGATATCCCATAAAATAGATTTGATACCTAGTGCTAGTCTTCCCAATAATGCACCTCTTAGAATGGATCCTTTGAGAACTGTAAATTTAAATAAGTGATTCAAGGAGTTGCTTGAGATGGGTTTTATTAGAGAAAGCCTAAGCCCATTTTTAGTACCTATATTATTAACATCAAAGAAATATGGTGAATGGAGTATGTTTACTAATTCCCAAGTCATCAACAAGATCACTATCAGAATAAGAGAAGAGGATGAGTGGAAAAAAAATCTTTCAAAGAAAGAATGATCTATATGAGTGGTTGGTTATGCCATTTGGGCTTACCAATGCACCCAACACTTTCATGATATTGATGACAAAAGTGCTAAAAATATTTTTGGAAAAGTTTGTTGTAGTTTACCTAGATGATATTATGATCTACAACAAGAACAAAGAAGAGCATCTCAAGCATGTAAGATTAGTCTTGGAAAAAATACAACAAGAGAAGCTCTTGATAAACTTGAATAAGTGTTCATTCCTCCAGTTAAATTTGATCTATATTAGAATTATGGTACCCAAGGATGGGTTTAATATAGGTCTAGCCAAATTTATTGTCATTAAGGATTGGACAAGCCCAAAGAATGTAATTGAGGTAATGATATTTCATAGTTTAGCAAGTTTCTATAAGAAATTCATCATGCATAAAGGAAAGAATCTTTGTATGGACTCAAGAGGCTAAAATAAGCTTCCAAATATTGAAAAATATGACAAAGGAGTCTTGATTTTAAAAAAAAAATTCATGTAGACTGTGATGCTAGTGGAATGGCTATTAGTGTAGTTTTGAGATAAGAAGGTAGGTCTGTTGCATATCTCAGCCAAAAACTAAATGAGGCTCAACAAAAATATTTTGTCTATGAGCAAGAACTTTATGCTATAGTACAAGCTCTAAAATATTGGAGGTATTATTTGTTGCCTAGAGAATTTATCTTGTATATTGATCATCAAGCTTTGTAGTATTTGAATAGTCAAAGCAAGTTGAGCATTAGGTAGACCAAGTGGGTAGAATACTTGGCAAGCTATACCTTTACTTTGAAGCACAAGTTAGGAAAGAGCAACCAAGTTGTAGATGCTTTAAGTAGAAGGGTGTTATTGCTCAAGATAATGCATGTTGAATGCATAGGACTAGATGAGATGAAGAACTAGTACAAGGATGATCTAGACTTTGGCAAGGCATGGTAGGAATGCAATGAATTTGAGCATAGGGTGTGGAATGACTTCTTCCTTTAGGATGGATTCTTGTTCAAGGATAGGTAATTATGCATTCCTCAAGGATATATGAGGGAGAATATGATTAGAGAGAACCATGGTGGAGGTCTAGGAGGTCATTTCAGGAGAGACAAAACCATTGCTTAGCTAAGAGAAATACTTCTAGCCTAGTTTAGCTAAGGATGCAAAAAGGTTTATGGCCAAGTGTAGAACATGCCAACTTGCAAAGGGCACTAGGTAGAATACTAATTTATATACTCCATTGTGGTTGTAAATATATTTTCAAAAATAACACATTTAACCCATGCAAGAAGACCAATGATACCAACAATGTAGCTAGGTTATTCTTCTAAGAAATTGTTATATTAGATGGATTGCCAAGGAGCTTACTGTTGACAAGGATGCCAAATTTATGGGACACTTTTAGAAAATACTATAGCAAAGGCTAGGAACCAGATTGGATTTTAGTTCTACTTATCATCCATATATTGATGGATAGATTGAAGTGGTTAATAGAAGCCTTGGTAATTTGTTGAGAAGCTTAGTTGGTGATAAGCCAAAGCAATGGGATCTTGTACTTGCATAAGTTGAGTTTGCATACAATGATTCCATTAATAGGTCCACAGGAAAATCACCATTCCAAATAGTCTATGGAAGGTCACCCAAAGGAGTGATTGATCTAGTCAAGGTTGTAGTTGAGAGGGAAAATGTTGTAGTAGAGGACCTCATAGAGCACTTCAAGGAGTTGCATGATGATATCAAGAGGAGGATCAATCAAAGCAATCAATAGTATAAGTAAAAAGTAGATCAAAAAAGGAGGGTGAAGTCATATCAAGTTGGAGATCTGGTTATGGTGTTCTTGAGAAAGGAAATATTTCCTAAAGGTACTTATAACAAGCTCAAGATGAAGAAAATTGGATCATGCAAGATAATCAAAATTTTTTCTAATAATTCCTATGAGATTGAGCTCCTTGAGGGGATAGATATCTCACAAGACTTACACCCATATGCTAGATATAATACGACTACTAGAGATTCTAAACTAATTAGAACAAGCATAGATTGGAGAAATAAACTATGTGAGAAGTAGCTTAGTCAGATTAACAAAATTCTAGGTGAAAGAATGGACAAGAAAACCAAACACACATAGTATAAGGAGTTCCTTGTGTGATGGAAGGGAAAAATAGTAGAGGAAGACATTTGAACCAGCAAGGTAAAGTTAGCTTGCTTAAAAAAATCTCTAATTTCAAATTAAGATCTGTAAGCAAGGGCTCACAATTTTTTTGTACCTATGTTGACTAACGTAGGAGCATCCAAGTGGGATCATGTTTTTATTTTAACATTGTTGTAGATTTATGTATGTAGGTTGGTGCATGTATTTTGGTGCATATGGTTTTGTACACATGATTTGGTGTATATGGTTTGATGCTTGTGGTTTGGTGCATGTCATTTTGTGTATGTGGTTTTTTATGTGATTGTGCACATGGTTTTGGTGTGCACAAGGTTGGCTACAAAAAAAAACAAGGAAAATGGAGTGGGAGAGTTGAAATTTAAGAGTGAGATCAGAGACTTAGATAGAGCTTACAGATGTGTGGCAATTGTGGCCAGCATGGAATTGCTCTTGGAGAATAAATTGTGAATTTTATGTTAGCTGTGGTGTACTGTGTGCCTGTTGTGTTGAAAAAATCTATAAAAAAAATGTTTTGTGTGTTTGTGCTTACTATTATTTTTTATAGTGTACTCTAATCTTGTCGATTAAATTTTTGTTACTATTTTTGTTTAAAAAAATACCTCATTTCTTGTCTGTGTCATAAACAAACTAATACCAATATGTAGGATGATATGGAGATGGAACACATAGAACATATAGATACAAACACTTTTTAAAAAATATATACATTAAATATAAAACTATACATTAATGTAAATGATCAAACAAAACTTTGCATGGTCATAGTTATGGCTTGAGCATGTATTTATAGTTACATATGGTTGATAGTTGACCAAATAGTAAAAGATGAATTTATATCATAACACTTCTTTATAAATTTATTTGATGAAGACCAAAAGAACCCACACTATGACAACATAATAATATTAGTCTCACATTACTCACTAGGTCTATGATTGTTTAGGTACTTATTCAGAAGGTAAGTCTTCATAATCAATTTACATCTTTATGTAATAGTCAAAATATTGGATAACTCTTTATCCTACACCTAAAATGTTTCTTATGCATCTCTTTGTAATCCTTCTTGAATTTTTCTACATCCTCATTAAGCACTTTGTTCTTATGCATCTCTATGTAATCCTTCTTGAATTTTTCTACATCCTCATTAAGCACTCTGTTCTTATGCATCTCTTTGTAATCCTTCTTAAATTTTTCTACATCCTCATTAAGCACTCTGTTCATACACCAAAGCTTTTCAAATAAATAACCCATAACTATATCACATAAGAGATTTTTTTTTGTTTCGTTGACTCATAACTACTACCAAATTTCATTATGTTCTCTCTTAATCGTCATTGTATTATATGACTTGTCTCAAGCACTTCTATATTCTTACTGTCAACAATGTGGTTTTTCAACCACCTTCGTACTCTTATTTTTAAGCATATTAAAAAAAAAAAATTATGACTGCGCACACAATTTTCTAATTTCATTAGAAGACCACTTTACCCTTATGAAATACATTCCTTAAACTTTTATCATCAAGACTCTCTTCAAAAACACAATTATTTTTACAAACTTATACCCTAAAGCTCTTTATCTATAACTTGACAACAGACTTATTATATCATAATAAACTATAATATTTTAAATAGATAAAACACACCTATCATATGTTTAGGTATAGTATTTTTTTAACTACCAACCAAATCAAACAAAACCTCACCATACTCTTAATCCTTCCACTCTAAAATAAACCCATTGCTTTGAAAATTGAAAATATATATGCTTCATTTCATACTGAATCAAAAGCCTTATTTATGACACAATATGACCATGCATGCACATGAACAAGACAAGACTATAAGACTATATAAATATTGGAACTTAGACGTTACATAAACTACACTAGACACTTTTTCTCCCAAACACTGTCCGCCCTTTTCACCTTTTTTTTTCTTCTTTTATGTGGCCACCAGAACTGACACAACATAAAACAATTTTTGACTTGGGCTATACCTTATATTACAGAAACCTTCTATTTTATACACATCCTCTCTCAGAACAATGACAAGACATAAAATAAAAATAAAAAAACTCTTATATTGCATGTCCACTCTTACATTAATGAATAGACCAACAAGCTACACTTTCATGTTCGAAAACTTTTCCTTATTGCAGGAACTGTAGTTTAATGTATGAAATAAACGCCAAGGGTTCGTCACGGGATCAAAACAACCTCCAGAAAACGCAACTTATAAAATATAAGTTTCTTAGACCCCTCTTACCCATCATTTCTAGGTTTTTGTTAAAAAAATGGAAATGTTACTTGTTAGAGTAAATCACTCTATAAAATATAGAAAAGCAATTATAGTGTTTCAAACTTTAACAGCAAAATTAATAAAATAATACAAACACACATAGTAGAAGAGACAACAATTTTAATGTGGTTCACCCAATGTGGGTTACATCCATCGAGAATTTTCAGTCATTTCTTTCTCAATCCAAGCAATAGAGGGTTACAACCTACAACAAACATCTGCTGTAATTTCCTCTCTATATTTACAAGGAATCAACACAGTAATTTTTCCTTGTATACTCTGTTTTTCCTCACAACTATATGGAAGAAAAAAACTAAAAAAAAACTGATTTTTTTAATACATTCTAAGATTAACACTGAGTTCCAGCACCTAATTTTGGGATAAAAACAAAAAAACTTTCCCTGGATGTCCTATTGTAAATCCGAAAACTTTCTCTGGTAAACTAACAGACTATAAATCTAGAAACTTTCCCTTCCCGTCCTGCAGTAAATCAAGAAATTTTCTCTGTTTAGCCTCCTCATAATTAGGCTCCATTCTTAACAATATCCCACTTGGAGACTAATTCCATTGCACCATACTACAACCAAGGACTGAAAAATTCTCATGATGGCCTCTTATTCCTTAAATTCAACTAAAGTTGAGCAAAAGCTCAACTTTTCTCTTGACACCACTTTTGTAAGAATGTCAGCAGGATTTTGTGATGTGTGAACTTTCCCTAATTTCAAAGATCCATCTTCCACTACTGATCTAATGAAATGATACCTGAGTTTGATGTGTTTAGTTTTTGAATGGAATTCCGAATTCTTCGCAAGGTGTATATCACTCTAGCTATCACTCCACAACCTATTATCCTCTTTCTTCTTCCCCAGTTCTTCCATTAGTCTTTGCAACCAAACCATCTCTTTGCTTGCTTTTGCAGTAGCAACATATTTAGCTTCAGTGGTTGAAAGGGCAACTACGTGTTGGAGTTTAGAAATCCAACTAACCGCTCCTCCTCCTATAGTAAATATGTAGCCAGTAGTGCTCCTTCCACCATAAAGATCACTTGCCATATCAAAATCTACAAAACCTTTCAAGCATATATTAGAGCCTCCAAAATTCAAAAAAATAATTTGAAGTTCCTCTCAAGTACCTGAGTATCCATTTTACCGCTTGCCAATGTCCTTTTCCCGGATTACTCATAAATCTGCTCACTACTCCCACTGCATGGGCAATGTCTGGTCTTGTAAAAACCATTGCATACATCAAGCTTCCAATCGTTGATGCATAGGGAACCTTAGCCATATGCTTTTGTCCCTTTTTTTTCTTGGGACACAAATCTTTGGTGAGTTTGAAATGCTTTGCCAATGGAGTAGCAACAAACTTTGCATTGTTCATGTTGAATCTCTTAAGCACTTTTTCAATGTATTCTGCTTGTGACAATTTTAGAGTGTGACTCTCCTTGTCTCTTGTTATCCTCATACCAAGGATTTTTTTGGCTTCTCCAAAATCCTTCATAGCAAAGGATTTAGCCAACTTATTCTTGAGCATGTTTATATCTTGCATATTTGTTCCTGTAACTAACATGTCATCTACATACAATAGCAAAATAATATAGTTACCATTTCCAGTTTTCTTAAAATATACACAGTGATCACTTTGACATATTTCAAACCTTTGATTAGCCATGAACTTATCAAATTTTAAATACCACTGTCTAGGAGCTTGTTTTAACCCATACAAGATCTTTTTTAGTTTACATACCCAATCCTCTTTACCTTTCACCTGAAATCCTTCTGGTTGTTGCATATAAATTTCCTCCTCCAAATCACCATGAAGAAATGTTGTCTTCACATCCAATTTCTCTAGATACAAATTTTCTATAGCTATGACTCAAAATAGCTCTAATAGAGGTCATTTTTACAACTGGAGAAAAAATCTCATCAAAATCAATACATTTTTTCTGAGCGAATCCCTTGACCACTAGTCTTGCTTTGTATCTCTTATGCCCTTAATTATCCTCTTTAATCCTATACACCCATTTATTGGTCAAATATATTTTACCTTTGGGTAGCTCAACCAAATCCCAAGTTTGGTTGTGGAATAAAGAGTTCATTTCTTCATTCATTGCAAGCTCCCACTTATTCCTAGTATCCATATGTAATGCTTCTTGAAAACATTCTAGCTCACCAGCATTAGTATACAAAACATAATCAGAGAAATGTTGAGGAATTTTACTTATCCTGGTAGATCGTCTAACAACACTTTCTGGAGATTGAGGTGCTTGTTTCTACTACTGTACATTTTGATCTTCTACCACTTTTGGAGTTACCTTTTCTATGTGTCCATCAAGGTCTATGTATTCAATAATTTCCTCTTTCTATTTCTTTCCCTGCAACCGATATTTATACAAGCTTTTTTCATTAAATATGGCATCCCTACTTCTAATGACTTTTTGGTTATCACAATCCCATAATCTGTAACCCAAGTCATCAATACCATAACCAATAAAATAGCACTTTTGGGACTTAGCATCTAACTTATTTTTTTTCTCTTTGTATATATGCATAAAAGCCTCACATCCAAATACCTTAAGGAAAGAATAATTTACTGGTTTACCTATCCAAAGCTCTTCCGGAATTCCTCCATCCAAGGCACTAGATAGTCCTCTATTAATCAGATATATTGTAGTATCAACAACATGAGCCCATAAAAATAATGGTAATCCTGCATGTATTCTCATGCTCCTAGCACGCTCCATGATGGTTCTATTAATTCTTTCTACAACCCCATTTTCTTGAGGTGTTCTTGGAACTACATTGATTCTTATAATTCCATTTTTAGAACAAAACACATCAAATTCTCTACTGTAATATTCTCCACCATTATCCGACTTTAGACACTTTAACCTTTTTCTAGTTTCATTTTCAACTAATTCTTTCCAATTCTTGAAGGTATTAAAAACATCACTTTTATTCTTAATGCAATATATCCATGTTTTCCTTGTTGCATCATCAATAAAAAGTACATAGTAAGAGGAACCTCCAAGATAAGTTACCTGAGCTGGGCCCCAAACATCTGAGTGCACAAGCTCCAATTTCTCTTTCTTCCTTTCCTTGCCATCCTTAATAAATCTAACTCTCTTTGCTTTACCATAAACACAATCGTCACAGAATTCCAAATCAATCTCTTTTAACTTAGGCAATAACTTTCTTGAATGTAAAATTTCCATACCTTTTCCACTCATATGGCCAAGTCTTTGGTGCCACAAAGATGCACTCTCACCTGTAGAAACTAAATTCATGGAGTAGTGAGAAAAATCAGTAAGTAAATAAAGAGTATCCACCAATTTACCTCTAGCTACTATCAATGAACCTTTAGTAACTTTCCAAGAATTTTCTCCAAATGCAATCGTGTATCCTTCACCATCAAGCTTACTTGTCGATATAAGATTTCTCTTTAAATTTGGTATGTGTCTCACCTCTTTAAAAGCCCATTGACATCCATTTGGGGATTTAATCAAAATATTCCCAATACCCATGATTTTACATGGTTGGTCATTTTCCAACATAACCTGTCCATAATCTCCATAAACATAATCTATGAAGTATTCCTTATGTGTGGTAGCATGGAATGAAGCACCACTATCAATTACCCAATAATAACTATTTCTATCAAGAGATAATATTAAAGCTTCTTGTAGAATTTGTCCAATAATATTGGCTTGTGAAGTGTTACCATTATTATCATTACCTTCATTTCCATCACCCTTTCTTTGCCAACAGTCGTTCTTGAGATGACCCTTTTTTCCACAGTGCCAACACTGTAGCTTTCCTTTTCCACGTGATTTGGATCTGCCTTTGGATTTTCCACGATGTAAACTCTTGCCTATTTCTCTTCCTCTTCCTCTATTCTCAACAGTTAAGGCGGTGCTAGATGATTCTCTTGTGGTTTTTCTTCTCATGTCCTCACTGAGTATCACACCAACCACATCATAAAATTCTAATTTATTTGAACTCGAAGCAGATTTACTTACCACCATTACCAAATTGTTTCAACATTCTAGAAGAGAGCATAAGATTAATAATGCCCTAATATCATCATCAAAATCCAATCCTACTGAATGCAATTTATTAGTGATAATATTAAATTCATTTAAATGATCATTCACTCATTTTCATGTTAAATAACATTTTCATTAAGAATACCTTATTTGATGGTGACGGTTTCTCATACATCTTGGCCAACTTATCCATAACTGCCTTGGTAGTATTTTCATCAGATATGTTGAAGGCTACAGTGGCTCCCAAGCACAGCCTCACAGTACCCAATGCCTTTCTATCAAGGAGACTCCACTCCTCATCAGACATAGTTGAAGGTCTCTCTGTTTCCCCCTCAAGAGGTAAGTAAAGATCCTTCTGGTACAATTAATCCTCCATCTGCATCTTCCAGAATTGAAAGTTCTAACCATTGAATTTTTGAACTCTAAACCTTTCATCTTTCGCCATTGCTCCCACTTGATCCAAAAATTCTCCTTCTATCAAGTGCACCCAACAAAACAAACTGATACCACTTGTTAGAGTAAATCACTATATAAAATATAAAAAAGCAATTATAGTGTTTCAAACTTTAACAACAGAATTAACAAAATAAGACAAACACACACAGTAGAAGAGACAACGATTTTAATGTGGTTCACCCAATGTGGGTTACATCCATCGAGAATTTTCAGTCCTTTCTTTCTCAATCCAAGCAATAGAGGGTTACAACCTACATCAAACATCTACTGTAATTTCCTCTCTATATTTACAAGGAATCAAAACAGTAATTTTTCCTTGTAAACTATTTTTTTCCTCACAACTATATAGAAGAAAAAAATAGAAAAATTTGATTTTCTTAATACATTCCAAGATTAACACTGAGTTCCCAGCACCTTATTTTGGGATAAAAACAAAAAAAACTTTCCCTGACTGTCCTGTTGTAAATCCGAAAACTTTCTCTGATAGACTAATAGACTATAAATCTGGAAACTTTCCCTGCCCATCCTATAGTAAATCCAGAAAATTTCTTTGTTTAGCCTCCTCATAATTAGGCTCCATTCTTAACATTACTGTAGCTACTATCTGTTCATTTACGTTTGCTTTAATTCTTATTAAGATTTTTAATAACTACGTTCTGTCTTTCCTCCTCTCGTTTCCTGCATATGGTTATTCAAATTGTAATTATTTTTAGTTAATAGCCTTCTACCCGTTTTGTGTTCGAGACAAAGAAAATTAAGATTTCCTTATAACTTGTAAGCGCACCCAGGTATTATATGGACTGTAATATACTTTGTTAAAAGAGCTCATTATATCATGAAATACTCTAGTGTGCCCTGAGTCACCAGGACCCACAAGTCCATTTCTGTACTTTTCATTGGGCGAGGAGTGATGGCTAGGGAAGTATATATTGCTAGATTGTGGAGTCTGATTTCGGCTAAATATTGATAAAAAGTTTTATGTTGGCAACTATCTGGTAGATGATCAATAAGAACAAGAGGTGGAAAAGAAAAAATTAATCTTAGGATTGGTTAAAATTAAGTTTTTTTTAAAAGAAAAGAGAAAAGTTAATTTTAGTATTAATTAAAATTAAGCTTTTTTAATTTTAAAAGGAAAAATAAAAAGAAAAAGTTAATTTTAGGATTGGTTAAAACTAAGATTTTTCTAATTGTAATTTTTTTAAGTCTAAACTAGGTCTTAAGTGGGGATTGGGTTAATTATAAGATGTTTGTTTTAGCATGTGTTGTTGGGGCTTTTTCTTATAAATATGTAGTGTTTCCATTAATGAGGATAGATTGGTAGAATTGAAGAATTCTCAATGATTGGTGGCTCTAAACTAGCATCAAGTCATAAGATATTCTTGGAGGTGAGAATTATTTGTTTGTGAAAGGAGAAAGAAGGAAGAGAAGTTGTGTGAGAATACTTGTGTATTCAGAGAGGAGGTTGCAACTATTGTAGGATTATTCCCTTTGGGTGGTTTGTATTGGTTTAATACAAGAACTAGATATCTTGGTGGATGTAGCTCATATCGGGTAAACCACATTACATCTTGTGTTCCTCTTGTCTTGCATGGTTTCTTATGTTGTTATAATAAGTTTTTGTTTTATTATTAGAAGGGTTTGCTCTCAAGTTTTATTTTATATAGTAGTTCCTAAAAACTAGTATTAGAATGACATTTTTTTTGGGCACTCAATAGAAGGGTTTCTAGATTGAGTGGGAGCAATGGCAAAATATTTGAAGTCCAGGGTGGAAAAATTTAATGGCCAGAAATTCCAACTCTAAAAAATGTAGATAGAATATTATCTCTATCAAGGGGACCTCTATTTACCTCTAAAAGGTAATACAAAGAAACCAACTACAATTTCTGATGATGAGTGGGCTCACTTAGATAGGAAGGCATTAGGTACTATACAGTTATTGCAAGTCACTTGAATGATTTAAATATAGTTGTAAGTCAGTTAGCAATAGTTAAAATTAAAATAGACGAAGAGATTCGATTCATTCTATTATTGTTCTCATTGCCAAAAAGTTAGGAGAGCTTAGTTATGGTAATTAGCAATTTTGTTTTTAGCACTGTTGCTTTTGATGACGTGGTTGGTGCAATACTTAGTGATGATATCTGACATAAGAGCATGGGTAAATCATTATCTGGTGCACCTTTGACTATTAGAGGAAAACGAGGATGAGAGGAATGAGTTCAAGGAATAGTGAAGAGCAAAGTGGATCCAAGTCCAAGGGAAATATGGAGTACTGGCATTGCGGCAAGAAGGGGCATCTGAAGAAATATTGATGGTCTCAGAATGGATAGGGAGGAGGAGGTCAAGAAGTAAATGTAGCAGGTGAAGTGTTACAAGAGGCCTTGATACTCTCTTATAAATAAAAGGATTGTATTGATATTGACTGTAGAAGACCAGATATTGGCCAAGTAGTGGGAGCAACGAGAAACAAGTATGTCTAGGGGGATGCACATGGAACTGATCTTAATGCATGATTTCAATATGGATCACATGATGTGGTTGTGGCAAGTTGCATTATGTGTGAGCATGCTATTGGGGTAAACATGGTATGTGGATCTTGTCATGATGGTGATGGTTTAATCATAATGATGCATGGGCAATCATGGAGATGTTGAAGTATCACAAATTTGTGATAGGTAGATTGTGTGTTGCTTGTTGATCATAGAAAAAGTGCATGGATGACACAAGTGATGGTTCAAAGCATGGTTACAACAATATGGAGGAGTTGACATTCCTTGTTTGGCTTGAATATGTTCTTTGGTGGATGCAGCAATGGTAGAGGTTTTGTGGATCAGTATCCAAGTGGGATATTATTAGGTTGTGGAGTCTGATTTTGGCTAAATATTGATAAAATAGTTCTCTGTTCCCTAACCAGACCGTAGATGATCAATATTGAACCAAAGGCGGGAAAAGAAAACTTAATTTTAAGATTGGCTAAAATTAAGTTTTTTCTAATTGTAAAAGAAAAAAAAATAATTAATTTTAGGATTGGTTAAAATTAATCTTTTTCTAATTGTAAACTTTCTAAGTTCGAATTAGACCTTAAGTGGGGATTGGGTTAATTATGGGATGTTTGTTTTAGCATGTGTGGTTGGGGATTTTTCTTATAAATATGCAATCTCTCCATTAGTGAAGATAGATTGGTAGATCTAGAGAATTCTCATTGATTGTTGGCTCTTAACTAGCATCAAGTCATAGGATATTTTTGGAGGTGATATTTCTTGGTCTGTGAAAGGAGAAAGAAGGAAGAGAAGTTGTGTGAGAATACTTTTGTATTTTAAGAGGAGGTTGCAATTTTTGTGTTGCAATATTGTTCCCTTTGGGTGGTTTGTATTGGTTTAATACAAGGATCATATATCTTGGTGGGTGTAGCCCACATCATGTGAACCACATTACATCTTGTGTTCCTCTTGTCTTGCATGGTTTCTTCTGTTCTAATAAGTTTTTGTTTTATTATTATAAGGGTTTTCTCTTAGGTTTTATTTTATATAGTAGTTCCTAATATATATTATCAAGAACTAATTTCATTTACTTATTTGTGATGAGTTTTATACAATTTCTTATTAAGATCATTTTCTAAATTTTAAGTGGTTTTTTGGAGGCGGGATCCCATCATTATTTTCCTGAAATTGGATTTATCTTGATGGGACTTTTTTTTAGATCTATAGAGCAACTACAAGTAAGACTGATCTATTTATTTAGGGATGAAAACCATTGGATTTGAATATTAGAGGACATAAATCTTCTAGTTTATTGTGGGTAATCTCATCTAGGGATTATATTGATCTCAAAACATTATCTTTTCTACCAGTAGATTGATTTGAGGAGTGACTAGAGCAACATTATATAACAACATCAACTCTATTTTTGGGAAATATGTTTTACCAAGTGCTTCTATTCAATTCCATATTATTGTTACTCTTATAATCTGTTTCAAAGAAATTTTATCAAAAAAATATAGCTCTAGGGTTATTATACGGTTTATTTTATTTGTGAAATCGGTGTGGTACATTGTTCTTTTCTTCTTTATATCGTTTTGGTAAAAAGAGTTAGATAAAGGATATTAGACTAGTATCAAAGATAATATTTTATTTTAGACACCTCATTTTGCGCACTTCAATTGACATATTTGGGGTATTAATATACCTTAAAAATCTTCATAAAATTCCAAAAAATACTACTATTAGAATGGGATAAAAAAATCTTTCCAATATGTATGAATATTCCTATACTACTATAGTGATCGATGACCTAAACTTAAATCTGAGCACTATTAAACTTTTAGTGCCCTTGCAATGCCTTATACTGCAATTCTACCTTTAGAACATCTTTTTAATGTCTTGCATGACAAGTCTATCTTTGCAGCACCTTACATGACAAGTTTGTCTTTGTAGTGCCTTGCACTCGAAGTATGCATTTATAATGCCCAAGTGCTATAGGTCATCTTCAACAAACCATGATCTACAAATTTTTTGTTGCAACCCATTTAGCAAGTCATGCATTACAAGTCCATATTTGTAGCATCTTGCATTACAAATTGACCTTTGGCACCTAGGCATTGTAGGTCCAACTTTGTAGCATCCCCATCCATCCATGTGCTACAAGTCCCAATCAAAACAATAAATTAAAAAAAAAAAGGAATTGGTTGGCAATGGACTATCATCCACAAAGAAGAAACTTAGGAATGAATCTATGAATAGTCCACCAAAACATCACCATAAACTATAATGATGCATTTGTAGCACTATGTTTATTATTATTTTTTTATTAAATTTTAATTAAAATCTAAAATAAATTAAAATTAAACTAAAATTAAAAATAAATAAAATTGTATTTAGGAATTTAAAATGAAATAAAATAAAATAAAATATTGTTTATAAATTTAAAATGAATTAAAATTGATTGATTTAAGGTAAATAAAATTTCATTGAAAGAGATACTTACCCTGTCTAATATGAATTAATTTAAAATTAAATTAAAAAAATAAAAAACTATGGGCGAATATAGACTATGGTACCTACATAAACAAGGTTGGAACCTATAAAGTATCATTCAATTTGAGCCAATTGCACTAACTAGGAGAGGACATGGTGAAATTTTAGAAGCTAGACTCAAGCATTTCAAACTATGAATAGTGTTGCATAAATGGAACTATAACCCGAAGGGCATATTTAAAGCCAAACTAATAATCTTAAATAAATCCAAACAACTAGCATTCAAATATGTCAGTCGACCTGAGATGGAACCATTCTAGAAAAATTTGGAGGGGCAAGATGTCGATTGGAACATAAGCAAACTACAAGAACTACCTCCTTGGAGAGACTTCTATGACATAGTGTAGTAGTTTGATCCAAAGAAAAATAAAACCCAGGTCTTAAGCAAAGACCTAATAAGGGCAATGTAGTGGAAGCTAGGTTTATTAGTATCAAAAATTGTATAATAGTAGATTTATAGATGTGAAAGCAATCTACAAAATTCAAGATATGGGCTTTCCTTAGATAAGGATTTATAAGAAAAATATGACACAAATGTAAATACTTGGAATCCTAAAGAAAAATTAACCTACCCTATAATAAAAGGGAGTAATGAATATGAAGAGCATTCTTTTGAGGAAGGGGATGAATAGACAAAACAAAATGACTTTGTAGAAGAACTTGGTAAAGAAGAAGTGTCAACCATTGAGGGAAGACAAGTTGAAGGATTGAAAATTGTGAGTCCAAAAATATAATAACCCCTAGAATTTAGCCTAGGTTGACATGAAGAAAACCCTCCATTCACACTATATGAATTTCAAAAAACAACATATACAAAGGGAACCTCAATTATTATGAAAATGGGCTATGCTAAAGGAGGCTTAGGGAATAAATCATAAAAAAAACTTGATCCCTCATAGGTAGAATGAACATATATGAGATCTTGGAGCCAAAACATTCTAAGAAGAAGGATTCTACCAAATTTGTATCAGCATCATCCAAGGCCTCAACTCAACATAAACATGCAATTGAGGCTAAAACCATACAAGGAGCAGACCAAGTTGTAAAAATTAGTAAAAAAGTAAAAAATAACTTTAAGGAATATTTGCAGCAAACACAAGGGTAATGCCAAGTGACATTTGATGCCAGTACTAGCTAGCCTGATAAGGGATAATATCTCTTCGCCATAACCTTTTGATCCCTCAAATCCATTGAAATCACAAAAAATAAAAAATAAAATCTTCCCTTTGAATTAGCAAGATAAAATATCAAAGAGAATAAAGAACCACAATACCACCTTGATAATGTAATACATAGCTACACCAAATCAAGAGCAATCCCAAGTGCAAGGAAAGGGTGTATTATCTCAAATCCCTCATACTTATTCTACTCTTATTTCACTACTCCCACCTCTATTCCATTTCCACCACATCATTCCCCTCCACAACAAAGCATCCAAGAGGAAGAAACACACCTAATCCACCTCCCACCACATCCAAATTGCAATTACAGTCTCCCACAAGTGTTGCTTTAGCAATTCAAAATTTCTCTTTGTCCCTATTTCTCATATTCTCTAGTCCATATTCGCTACATCATTGTATTCTAATCATCCAACCTTAAACACCCTGAATCGGTTCAAACAAACTAGTCAGAATGCTTAAAAATGGTGGGAACAAAGGAAACCAAGAAAAGAAAATAAGGGGGGCCACCAAGGGTAATGAACACTATGGATCCAATTGCAAACAAAAAAATGAGTATAACATTCATCCAAAAATTAGATAAACCTAAGTCTCAAATGACACTGATAGACTAAAACATGGTGCTACAAGACATATATTGCTATAGACCCATTGGAGGACACCTTACATGACACTCACGCTCAAATAAACATAATGTACCTTCAAGGAGACAACATATGAGGAAAATATGACATGATGAAAGCGAAAGTAGCTTGCCTAGAGAAAAAATTTCAAGGGGATTAGATTGAAAATAAGTCCTTATAGACCAAAGTCAAGAAATTCTAGCTAGGCCTCATGGCAACTCCAACTTCATATTAGTTGCAATAAAATAATGACATTATTCAAGTTCTACATGATAAAATGCACAATCTACAACAAAAATTAGATCAAGATATAAAGAAGACATAAGCTTCTTGTTTCTCCCTAAAAGCATTAATACAACTTAAAAGGGAAAGTTCGAGTGAATTTCTTTAAAATACCCTAGAAAACATAAGGTATTGTTGACTATTCAATATTCAGAATACAAACTTCAACCACATGCCAATCATGTGAATTAAAAAAAATTTCAACCCTCCTATCCAAAGTGCAATAATTAATAATATAATTTTAAAATGTTGTCTAAAAGGTATTGGTAGCAACTTCCCTAACATTGTTCCCCTAAAATGCATGAAAATATTGGGATATTGTTTCCTAGATTCTAAGAGTGATGCAGTTTCATTTTCTAGTCATATAGGATGCGACAAAATTCCATCTCCATGTTGTTTGCATTCACCCTAGTGCAAGCCCATTGGTTGTAAGCTAAGATAAGAGCCAACCATACCTCTCCCTATTATAGTTTCATTTTCCAGCTAGATCGATCATCCTTAGCTAGATTGATCCATATTTATATTGAGTCGATTGTCCTTACCTATTGCAATAATACCTAACTATTTGATCTCCCCTAAAATGGCACATTGAATTTTCTATAAATTTAGTTCTCAATAAAAGGCAAAAGAAAAAGAAATAGAAAAATCATATGATAATGAAACTTTTTTAGATCTCCATGCTACTTTTAATAATTATGACTATACTACTATCTTGTCAAGACTCTATCAAACTCTCAGTATATCCTTGGTCTGCTTCCATGTCTATAACATTATTCTACTTATTTCTCTCTAACATTATTGCATGTAGAATTATTATTTTCTTAGTGAATGAGAGCACCCTAGGAGCTTACCACAAACAATAAAAAATTAGGACAACCTATAGTAGTATTTGTGTTGTTACCTCTTCCTCCCTTTGATTAAATTATTGTTGTTGCTTGCCTACCTTCATTAATATTCACTATTTTCTAACCTTAGCTTAATATTTTCGATCGTTTAATTTAAGGTTATTTTGGCTAGTTGTTTACCTTAGTATAGAATTTCTAGTTAAATCATATTCATTTTCAATAACTCTACTACTCGTTATTTATTCACTAAAGGTGTGCTACTATTTTAACTTTGTTATTTCATCTTTTTAACTATATTGTTTTTATCTAATTTACTCTTGTTAGCTAACTATTTTAACCCAATTATTTTAACTATTTTAACTTTTTTGTTTTAGCTATTTTAACTCTATTAATGGATCTATTTTAACTCTATTGTCTTTAGCTAATTTTACCTTGTTATTTTAGTTTTTTTAACTTTATTATTTCAACCATTTTAACTCCATTACTTCATCAATTTTTAATCATGTTATTTTAGTTGTCTTAATTCTATCATCTCAGTTGTTCTAGTGCTATTATTTTATTTATTCCTTTTGTGTTTAATTTAATAAAATGGTTTCTTTTTAGCTATGTTATCTCAACTATACTCTTTTTTTTCAACTTGAAAAGCTAGTTGTTTATATTTTTTTTTTTTGTAGTCGAAGGAGGTTTTTTAAAGACCTCCAAACCTTTTACAAAGCAGATCTTGTCACCAAAAAGGTGACTAGAAAACTATAAATAAAAAATATTCTATCAAAGCCGAGGTACCAAGCAGAAATTATAGGAGTAAATAAAATTAAACATTAGAGAAACCGTCACACAGTCCATATAAAATCATGCACACCAACAGAAACAAGATCACAAAAAAATTTGAAACTAACAACTTGAATGGGCCCAGGATATACAAATAAAAATTAGCAACCACCCAATCAAAAGGAACTAAAAAAAAGTACAAGAAACCCACTAAACCAATTGCACCAGAGAGTCGCGACATGTCGCGATATCATGACATGTTGCGCCGTCACGGTCGCTGGAGGGAAGTTTTCACGATATCATGACATGTCGCGATATCGTGACATGTTGCGCCATCACGGTCGTTGGAGGGAAGTTGTCGCGATATCGCGACATGTCACGATATCGTGACATGTTGCGCTGTCGTGATCACTGGAGGAAAATTATGGCGATATCATGACATGTTGCGTCATCATGGTCATTGGAGGAAAGTTGTCGTGATATCGTGACTTGTTGTGTCGTCGTGGCTGCTGGAGGAAAGTTGTCGCGATATCGCGATGTGTTGCGCTGTTGCGGTCACTGGAGGAAAGTTGTCGTGATATCGCGACATGTTTCACCGTCGCGGTCGCTGGTGGAAAGTTGTTGTGATATCACGACATGTTGTGTCGTTGGAAATTTGTCACGATTTTGTGACATGTTGCGCTGTCGTGGTCGCTGGTGGAAATTTGTCACAATTTCGTGACATGTTGCACCATCACGGTTGCTGGAGGAAAGTTGTCATGATATCACGACATGCAGCACCATCACGATCGCTGGAGGAAATTTGTCATGATTTTGTGACATGTTGCGCCATCGCGGTCGCTGGAGGAAAGTTGTCATGACCGTCGGGGCCGCTGGAGGAAGTTGTCGCGGTATCGTGACATGTTGCGTTGTCGCAGCCACTGGAGAATAGTTGTCGCGATATCGTGACATGTTGCGTCGTCGCGGTCGCTGGAGGAAAGTTGTTATGATTTCGTGACATGTTGCGCCATTGTGGTCGTTGGTGGAAAGTTATCGCGATATCGCAACATGTTGCGCCATCATGACCGTTGGAGGAAAGTTATCGTGATATCACAACATGTTGCTTTTTCGTGGCCAAAGGTGAGAAGGTGTCACGATATCGCGACATGTCACATTTTTAGGACCAGTTGCATCATCTGTCCATGTCGATCCCCTGCTAGCTAGTTATTGATTTAGGAGATTTTGCTCCTTTGCAAGTCTTATTCTTCTTTTGTAATTTTGTGTTCTCTTTGAACTCAGCTGGGAAGAGTCTCTTCCCATATTGTAATTGATATTTGTTTTAATACAAGTTTTTTTTAATTTTTCAAAAAAAAAGTGCACCTGAGAGAAATTAATACAATTAAATATCACAGGTGGATTTGAAAAGAAAAACACATGGCCACCTAGAAAAGGATTCAAAATTGAGACCAGCCCCGGGATCCAAAACTGCCCAATGAAAAACAATTTTTGGTAATAATTCTAGACCCCTACATCACTAGGGAGAACAACTATGAGTAACATCAGAGACCATGATCTTGGATCGTAACCCACCACATCTCATACTCCCCTAGGAGAAGAGAAATAAAATGCATCCAAACAGATGTATCTGCAACAACACCTGAAACTCAAACATTCCTAGAATTAAACTAGAAGGGTCACTATGCTACATCAGATACACACCCATAAAGAACTCATTCTATTTTTTGTGCACCCTAAAAATAAAATTGGCTAAAAAGGAGAACCACTCATATCCACAAGCATTCATAGCTAGCAGATCCTACAAACCTACTACAATCTACCCAAAATAGGACCTAGAAAAAACCAGACTCCATGAAAAGAGAAATACATGAAAAATTCTACAACACCAAATGCCAAAAAAATAAATCTAAAAATTAGAAAATTTAAATGCGTTCCAAAACAAATGGATTCAGTGCAACCCCAAAAAGAACTGAAGCCAAGACCTCACCAAGCCTGAGCAAAGTTCCACCAATAACATCCACTATCCTTCAAAAACATTAAATAGACGGTTTACAAATGGCTTGCAATAAGTCCTCTAAACACACCCTCAAACTTTGAAAACATCAAATAGAGGTTTTACAAATTGCTTGCAAGAAGCCCACTAAACACACCCTCAAATTAGATGGAACAAGACGCTCAAGAAGAAGAGAAATAGGAACCCTAGGAGCACTTTAAGAGACACCCAAAACCAACCCCATCATAGGATTTGAGTCAAATGGTTAAACCCTACCCCTAGTAACCTAAATCCACTAACCAAAATAGCCAAATAGAACCATCAAGACTCCACTAACCATAAAAAACAAGGCCTCCCCTATAAATCCATCAAATAAGGGGCAAGTCCAAAGTATGATATGAAGAGAGCTCATTTTTCCACCACTACAACCAACTGTAAAGTCACATGAGGGCAAGAACTAGGAAAACCAAAGGAAACTATAATTTAGAATGCAAGAAACTAACAAAAAACCATCTTCCTAGCAGTCGAGATGGATCCCTTAATTGTCCAGCCATCCCCAACCCCCCAACTAGGGATCTAGCTAAACCAACCTTCTTTCGGGCTGAGAACTAAAATGATAAAAGGGCCATCACCCAAAATATTTCTCCACCCAAAAGGACCTCCTCCAAGATGCAGATCCTTCCTTCCACAAATATTGGACCTGTGTTCAGAGTAGAGTAGGACCCACGCAGAGCAGAGAAAGGCCTATGTAGAGCAGGGCCCATGTAGGTCAATTTCTATTTATAGTTGTTGTTTATATTATCCCCACAAGCTATTATTATTTTATTAGCTCATTGATTATATATCCTAGCATTCATTATTTTTATTCATAATTCCTAAAATTTTATCAATTTTATCTCATATGATCAGGGGCTTAGTCACCTTAGTTAAGGAAGTACATCCTCCTTCCAAAATTGGACAACCCCTTACAATGATTTGTATTTCTTTTTGTTTGTGAGTTTTTGTAAGAATCCATAACATTTGTAGTAGTAAGTATCATCTTCACACTTCATGTTCATAGATCCCACAACACTTTATTTCCCAAAGTAATAACCTAGGTGCCTTCCTTCCACCACTCTTTGTTCTTGCATCTCTAATCTATTACTTTTGGTTTATCATTAAATTAGAAGTTGTATTTTTCTATTTTCCTTGTCTTTCTATTGATTTATTGAATATGAAGTAGTGTATTCAACATTATGCTATAAGTAATAGACCATTTTTTTGTTTTAGGCAAGAACATAAATTCACATGTAGATGTATTTAGGGTAACTTCTTTGTTTTTTTTGTTTCTTTGATTCTTGAACTTTTAAAGATATTTTATTTTCATTTTATTTATATAATTGAATTGAAAATATCATTTATCATAGTTATTGTCTTCTTGCATCCTTATCTTCTTGCATATCTTGCTTTTCTATATTTGTATCAAGGTTAAGATTATACAAGATTGAGATAAGGAGTTTTGGTGAAAACACTAGGTGTTCAATTAAATGTACACACAAATTATATTTTTAGTATTCATATACATATATTATGAACATATTGAGGAGGCAAAGGTATTTTACCCTTCTCAGACCTACCAACCTATGAACCATGGACACAAATGAGAGAACTCAAATGAGATAAAACTAACAAATGAGGAAAGGGTAGATCTATTTTACAATGTTTTAATAGGGATTCAAAGGGGTCGAGAAGGAAAGATAGATCTAATGAAACAAATGTCATGGCTTAAAATTAACATGCATACTTCCATTTCTTTGCAAAATCCAAATCTTAATCGTATTAATATATTTTAGAGAGGGGAAAATTCAACTACACTTAATTGACCATGATTAGCAAAATGAATCTCATTCTAAAACCATTAAGTTCATGTTTATACAAAGGACTTAAAGATAAAATTCTAAGATAATTTATTTAGATGATATAGACACACTCTTTATGGAGTATCAAAGGAATTTGGAAGACTTCAGGACTATGATGACTTTTATCAATTTCTTGGAAATATTCAAGAATAAGTATCCAGATAGTAGATTCCATGTTAGCAATCAAAATGATGATAAGAGAGATTTACAACATAAAATGAATAAACTTAATGCTCTTAATTTTTAGAGAGTCATAAAATATTCACTTGTGCATGGTTTTATAAGTTATAAATGCACTTTCCACTCATCCATATGATGGAAGAGGATGACATACAAATTGTTACATTAGATTTGTAGGGTGTTGTCTATGACTAGTAGCACCATAGTTTTATTATAAATGGCACAACCTTGTGTAGATATTTGATAATTTTAGCCAAATACTATTAGACTTATTTAACCAAAAGGATGAATATGACCTTAGGGAGATTACTAGAATAAGATAACATACTTTAGTAAAGTCATATGTTACTAAAATTTAGCAAGTTACAATCATGGTACATAATGTAATAGAAATAAGAATCATTTTTCTCTTCATTAAGGGTTTAGTCAATCCCCTAAAATGTATATTTAGTATATTTTATTCCTCATCATTATAGGATCCTATTAAGAGGGTGTTGACATTTGAAACTTCTATGGTTATGAGCCTATTTTCATCTTAGCCTAGAGCACCTATGACCAAGCAATATAGAGGTACTTTTTAGAGGGGAGAACAACATTTCAGTAGGTATAATTTTCACCTTTAGAGAGCTACATCTCCATCCACTACACCCACTATGAAAAAAATATTGATGAGCAGACTAGAAATGAACTTAGAATAAAAAAGTTATGCTTTACATGTATGAAGCATTGGGAGCTATGTAATAGATGCTTTGGAAAGGTTATGTCCATTACATTGAGGTAGTATCTAATAAGGAGGATGATTGTTATGCAATTTATGAATTTGAACAACAATAAGAAATAGAGGAGCAAATTGTTGAATATGAGTCTGATTAGTTCTCAAACGGTAATACCAAAAATAGAGAAGGTACGCTTGCAACTCTTTCAAGAGCACCACTTTCATACTTTAAAGGTTTATCGATATTTATATATATAGTGGATTATTGTACTCATTTATAGTGGCACTAACTATATTTTTATTGGTGAGGGTCTTATGGCTAAGAGGAGGTTGAAGGCAAAGGACTTATCAAGGTAGTATGACAAATTAAGCTATCTTTGGATGATTATACTATATGTGTTGACTTCTATGTTGTTGGATTGGATGGAGCACACATAGTTTTGGGTATACAATGGTTACATTCCCTTTGATAATTTTCCTAGAATTACTAGTCCATGGAGTTGAATTTCAAGTTATAGGGCAGAGACATGGTACTTAAGGCTATATACGAAGACTTACCACAATTAGTTACAACTAAGAGGGTGAAGAGGATTTTCTATAAGGGAGAATATTTTTGGAAAACTAGTTACTTTATGATAAAATATATACCTATTGTACCTTTAGAAAAGCACCACATATATTATGCTAATATTCAAACTATATTAGTTAGGCATAATGTTGTCCTAGGTGATATGCCTACAAGGTTACCATTGAAGAGGGGATTTCAACACATCATAAGGTTGGATCCAAACTCTATGACCATCATGATCACCCCTACTATCATCCATGGATATATAAATATAAAATAGAGAAGGTTATTAAAGGACTTCTAAATATGGGTCACATCACACCTAGTTCTAGTCCATTTTCTTCATCAATAGTGTTTATAAATAAGAAGGAAGGTATGATGAGGATGTGCATAGATTATTGGACCTTAAACAAAAAATAATTCAAGAATAGGTATTTCATTCCTAGTATTTATGGGATTAATGATGAGTTGCAGGGATCCATCTACTTTTAAAAAATTGACATAAGATCTGACTACAACTAGATCTATGTGAATAAGAAATATCTACATAAGATAACCTTTAGGTGTTATTATGGAAACTATGAACCAACCCCTTTCCAAATAGCCATGAACCAAAAATTTAGTTTCCAATTGAGGAAATTTGTTTTGGTATTATTTGATGATATTATGATCTATAGTAAAACTTGGTAGGACCACTTGAGATACTTGGATACAATCCTTGAGATATTGCAGTAATAGGTATTCTTTGTAAAAGAATCTAAGTGTAAAATTTTAGTTATCAAGACCCTATACTCATCACTGGTGCTAAATGTATTCAAGTGGATTAGTAGAATATCTAGGCTATTTAGGAATGGTCAATTCTTACTCTATTGACCCATTTAAGAGGTTTCTTATGCCTATGCAGTTACTATCAAAGATTCATTAGGGGGTTTTCATAGCTGGTAGTACCCCTATCTAAAATTATGAATAAAGGAGACTTAATATGTAGTGATATACCTTAGAGATATTTTGAAAATATCAAGCATGTGATGTGTTCATGGTTTATACTTGACATTCTCAATTTCTCACTACCATGTGTTCTAGAGTGTGATGCTTCATGTGATGGGATTGGATCTATGCTAATACAAAAGGGCCAACCCATAGCATTTGAAGGTAGAAAATTAAAAGCTATGAAGACATCCTTTCCTTTCTATGAGTAGGAAATACTCATTATTATGTATAATTTGGCTAAGTTCAAGCAATACTTAGTATGCAATAGATTTATGGTGAGGATAGACCACAACAAGTGGAAATTATTTCTAGGTCAACATAATTTAAAATGATCATTAATATAAGTGGGTAAGTGTGATTCAAGATTATGATTTCAATATTGAGAATATGAAGGGTAATAACAATGTGGTTGCTAATGATATTTCTTATATGCCTACTTTATAATATATTTCTTCTATTTCTACTAATTGGAAGGTTTCTATCATGGCTAAATATACCAAGAATATATTTTCTACTAGTGTATTATATGGAAGTGTGAATGATGATAGGTATGTTGTGGTAGATGGACTTATACTATATAATAACAAAATACTCTTTATACCTAAGTCCAAGATGAAGGAAAATATTATGAGGGCTTTGCACGATGCACCCATAACTGGCCACTTGGGCATCTACAAAACTTATAGGTAACAAATATAGGTTCTTATAGAAGGGCCTCAAGGAAGAAGTGCTTAGACATGTTAGATATTGCACTAATTACCAATAGAATAAAGTAAAAAAAACTTCCCCATAAGGTTTACTACAACCCTTGTCAAATCCTAGCAAAATATAGGAAAATATATCCATGGATTTTATCATGGGTCTTCCCAAAGTGAATGGAAAGAACTACGTTTCTGTTATATTGTATTGATTAACTAAATATGCCCATTTATTTGCCATCCCTATGGAGTGTAGTGCACAAAAGGTGGCTGGCCTATTTTTTAGAGAGGCATTTTAGCTAAATGGATTGGCCAAGACAATTTTTAGTGATAGTGTTAGTAGATTCCTTAGCTCCTTTTGGAAAGATTTTTTTTGTTTGACTAGCATAAAGCTCACTCCTAGTGCCAACTAATAAGTGTGCTAAAGGGTAGTTAAGGAACTATGCCACAAATTAGTATAAAACTTGGGTTAAGTGGTTTTACTATTGATAGCATTGTTATAATAATACTTACCATATGCCCATTGAAATTACACTATTTATGGCACTATATGAACATGATGCACCTACCTTCATTGATTTGGTGTTAACTGATAACCATGTATTCGCAATTGGTGACTTTTTTGAGCATAGTAGAGATATTTTGAGGTCATTAAGAAACCATTTGTGGTGGGCATAAAATTGACAAAAAAAATAACTTGGATAATAGGTTGTGTAATAAGTTTATCTACAACCCCTTTATGATGAAAGGAAACTTCTATTGGATCCAAAAGCTAATATTGCCACATGAGAGAAGATATTGAGGAATAGAACCATCATAAATTACTTGGTTTTTTAGACGGGCCTAGAAATAGAGAATTCTAGTTGGGAGGAGCTAGATACGCTTGAATATTTGGCATTACATTGCTTATGGAGAATAAATTCTAATCAAGACAAACTTGTAATGTCCACATTTCATTTAGTTAGCATATGTGACACCCATAAGCTCATTTATGTACATCTTGATGGGTTAAGGGTAATTTCTAAAGAAGTGTATACTGGTGAGGATTGGTTTTATTTATTTATCCCTAGTAATTTTATGATTCTTAGACCATTTCCTATATTTTGAGAGCATTTTCTAAATTTTAAGAGGCTAGTTATAGGAAATACCCTCACCATTAGTTTCCTAATTGGTGATTTATCCTAAAGGGACCTTTTTATTGTTGATATTATTCATGTCCTTGAAGACTTTTAACTATACAGGTTCATTATAAGTGTCTTGGGGAAAACTTATTCCTATTTCTTAGGATATTTTTAAGGGATTCTAGGAACAAAGGCATGTCATGCAACCTATTTTTGGATTTGGTGTGATTCAGTTGTTCATAATGATATATTTTAGGCATTTCATGTGAGTGGTTCTCTAATTATGACTAATTTTCTAATGAGAAATTAGGTTTTATTGGCTACTTAGGTAGATTAATGTTATTACAATTGTGCCATGTTATATAATACTTTATTATTAACATTAATTTTGATACATCCTAAGTGATATTAGTGTTATATCAAGTAAAAATAACATATATTAATTTCTATTGACACATGAGCTAGGGGCCTAGGCTGCAGAGCATGTTAATGAATAAATAGAGGCCACCCAACCTTTGAGAGATTCATTCTATGCTTATATCACATTTTTTAAGCCTAGAGAGAGAAACTATTCTAGGAAACACTCAACTACTAATTTAGGGATGAAAGCCCTTGGATCCACGGATTGTTAGCTTTTTAACTAGATTCAATCATATGTCTCAATATCTAGGATCATATAAAAATATGAAATATTATTTACATAATAGTAGCAATGTAAACAAAATACAAATTATTATATCATTGGATAAACATGCTCATAATATTATCGATCTATCACATATACAACTTGAGAATAAAACAATGTTTAGATACAATAAATGGAGATTTGTCTCCATAATATAACCTTTGAAGATGAATTTTGAATGCTTGACTATTGCTCTCCTCTCATATCTAATAGATGTA